>JAFIRS010001254.1:0-402312 GCA_018342105.1 Gonioctena quinquepunctata | reverse complement strand
TTTCACAACCCATCCTGAAAAATTACTTTTATTAAACCTTTCATCATTGGCAACAATTATACACAAACCTGAATCACGCTCCTCAAACTCCGTACTTTGGGCAATTATAATGTCACGAAAACGCATCAAATAATCCATTCAAATCAGTTGATCGATCTGCTATACGATTGGGGAGAATTGAATGATTTTATATCTGTCAATTCCTGTGTTTGAATGACATAACTTCCAAATACTTCCATGTTGACCTTGATGGAGTTGTGTAGTTTGATGTTTTTTCCAATAACTCGAGTACTTTGGGCTTGATATCGTTGAAAAAGGTGCATACTCTGTATACATATTCTCACTAGATACTCTGTAGCTGGAAATGCGACACTTGAATGCATTTTTAATGAGGTGTACACCACCTCCCAAGTGAACACATGAATTCGTCCTGTGTGCGAGTGTTCTATTGTGAGATTGACTTGACAATATGGAAATGTCACATTACAACAATTACATGTATAGAGTGGTGCAGGTGGTGAGTCATCGCCATTGTTCAATTTAACTCGTTTCACTGAAGGACCTCCCTGGCAAGTTTCCCGTTGATGTCGACGAAGATTATCACTACGGGTGAAAGCTCTACCACAATCACACGAATACATTTCAACAACTTGTTTTCAATAGCTCACTGGAGGAGACACTGATTCGAAATACTCTTCTCCTGGAATATTTCAGTGAAATACCCCCACCATACAACAAGTCCGATGCGATGCGCAATCTGTATGGATTTTGAGGAGATTCTCTTGATATTCAACGCACTCATCAATACTCGCAGTTCACTCTTAGCTCTCTCACAGGACAAACGCCCTCCTCGCTTGGAGAGTACAAGGATTCATGAAGGTCATGACTACACAGAATATGTATGCCTACACCACAACTTTAGTCAAGGTCAAACAAACATCGAGATCAAATCTTAAGGTTGCCGAAACAATCCCAACATCAAAACTCAAGGTCAAATCTCAAAGTCAAAACTTAATGTTATGAATCTCAAGGTTAAACTCAAGATCAAAACTGAAGTCGAATCTCAAAGTCGACGAAACCCCATGTCAAAACTCAATGACAAATCTCAAAGTCAAATCTCAAGGTCAAACACACACACATTGCACACCTGCAACCATTCAAGGTCACACGTGACGTCATAGTGGTGGGGGGAGAGCCAGAACCGGCTTAAATCTCCTACTGAATAGGTTGACGCTGAATTTAGCGAAGGGAATTTTATGTCATATTTTCATCAGATTCATCAGCAAAATCTAAGGTAATTTAAAACTCGAAATTTGCCCTTTTCAATCTATTCATCACCTAAAATCGACTATATGAAATATTAAAATTAAATAATTTTTTTTTCAATTCTGTCCACACTACTACGAAATATTCTCAATTAACTCATGTAAGGAAACGAGAAATGTTAGCATTTTTATCAACGAACCAAAAAAGCGTATAAAAAATATGATCGTACTGAAATTCACGCGGGCATAAGCTTATATATATATATATATATATATATATATATATATATATATATATATATATATATATATATATAGTATAGTTGTCTATAGTTTTTTTTTGTCTGTCAATTTTATAAGGCGCATTCAATAACCTACTACATTTAATTATGTTTGGGTCATCAAATGTTCCAACTATTAAAATATTTCAGATATGACATGGTTTTCATTATGTGACTGAGAATCGGACAGACGGATAGTTAGATGAGACCAATAGTGCTGCTTTCTCACTTGTAATACAAAAAAAAACACTGGGAATGATGGTACAATGAGATAAAAAAAAAGAAACTTCTCAATCCCTCTGGCTTATCGAAATCGATCTACCGCATCGAATTAGAAAAACGTAAAAAAATATGTATTTCTACTATGTCCATTGTTCACAAATATAAGATGGTATCAACCATGCTATAGGACAAACTACACCTAGTTTTATTCCACTTCATAAACGTGCCAATCATAACCAAAAAAAATACCTATGCATTTCCATATTTCCACTTGCATACATTATGCAAAACTTTTAATTCAGTATCATATTTTACCTTGTTTGTTGGAATTTTCCGGAGTTCGTACCAAGTAGGTCAATCACTGTTGAATTTATGACATTTTTTAGAGCACCTACAGAAGTAACTGCAGTTTTGAAATGCCGACTCCGGAGTTATCATCGTTTATTGCCAAGGTAACGGGGCAACGTGGAGAGCACTTGAATCTGAGAGCATTCTAGAAAGCCGGCGGAGGGGAAATTTTAAATTCGTTTGTGTTGCCAGCAGGGTGTAGTCAAGCGAAATATTGTTTTGGTAGTATTTTCTATACTCATCATCTGCAAACGAACAAGTTTTAATACCCTTTTTCTCTTTGTCAATACCCGCACCGAATCGATAAAAACATAATACTGATAGTGTCACCTCGGTGTTTGTTTGTCTGTCACAACCGTCTGGAATCTTAAAGGAGAGCATACACGATGTAGTTTACCGGAAGGCAGGCCTTTCGATTCGCAAACCCGAAGGTGAAACCTGTACTGTGTACTGAGGCATATACCATAAGTTTTATTCGGAGGGTTCTGTTCAGTTTTGTGTGGTGTGGAATCTAAAAGATGAAAATACCGTAGCGATGTTTCATAAATCTCTCCACTTGCACCACTTCTTCGCTCTCTTCATTTTTTTTAGTTCTATACGGTGCGAACTATGCATATTGTTAATTTTCTTAACCACCATATATTTTTTAGCCGCTGGATCTACTGACTTCAATTTTCCAACAACTTATTGTAGGCCTCTAACTTCGAAGGTTTATTTCAATATTGCTTACTTTTTATGTCATACAGACAAGGTAGCGACCTATATAGCTGAATAAATCATTCTATGAAGTCGTAAGACCATGTTCTCATATCACCTATTTTTTTAGGTTACTTCATAGGACACTAAAACTGAACTGTTTTCCATCACACAGAAACTCTTGGCCTGTACCCACGTTGTCACACATACACGTTTTGACTTATCAGGCGGAAAGCATAGCCGGAAGGCAAATTTACAAGCGCTGGATGTTTTTTGGGAGGTCGAGAGTTCAGGCCGGGCCCTCCGGCCAATATGACCACTGCATCGTGTATGGCAGCCTCAAGGTAGTTGAATTAGGAAATTATTTTCGACGACGGAACCGAAAAATTTCAAAAAACTTTTCGATTTGGGGGACACTTGCCACCCCCCCCTCAATCGACTCTAGAAAATGTCTTCGTTATAGAAAGTCGGCGACCGAAAAGCGCTACAAAAAAAAATCCCCTCCTCCCCTCAAATGGTCCCTCGTCCTTCTTCAAAAAGTCCCCTGGTACAATCCGCATTTCTCTACGACCCCCTTCCCCCCTTAAGGTTGTGCCCTTCCCCGTGGACTATTTTGAATAACGAGAGTAGTTTTGATTATATCTGTCAAACTAGATGGTCAATCACTTTGATTTTTTTTCGCAATATCTGTGATATCCTGCCTAGCTCCTCCTCGTTTTCCATAAACTTCTCAATTTTAGTACTAACGGTAGAATTAATAATGTGCGCTTCCCCGTGGACTATTTTGAATAACGAGAGTAGTTTTGATTATATCTGTCAAACTAGATGGTCAATCACTTTGATTTTTTTTCACAATATCTGTGATATCCTGTTGTGGCTCGTCCTCGTCCTTCATAAACTTCTTAATTTTAGTACTAACGGTAAAATTATAAAAAGGATGTTTGCCTATGCATGGTCAATATGTTACGTGTTAATTGAGTCAACTTCAATTATATATATCTCGGGTTCGGGATGGTGAAAATTGTTAAAATTGTATAGAGGTGTTGTTCACATGTTAAACAATACGTATGCCAATAATTTCCCAATTCAACTGTCTCGTGGCGGTACTACCTCAACCATGAAACAATATCATTTAGAAATGACGCCATTGGAATCTCACGATGTTTTAGATGCAATGGTTTCAATCATTCTAAAACTACCTGTGAACTAACCTTATCATGTCCGAACTGCAGAAGACAACATGAAAATAATGTATGTGATTATTGTTATGTTCTGTTCGTCAATCTATTGACTGCTCGGTTTGGTAATAGAGGCACAATACTTCTCGAAGAGAGGTTTTATTAACAGAGATACACTTATAGAGGGATCTAATAATTGTGAATTCATGTAGACATTTCTGACAGTGACATGACATAATATCTGAATTCGAACTGACACGCCCCTTCCAAAGAAAAAAAAATTGACTGAAATGAAATATCTTAAACTGAAATCATAAATTCAGTTTCACAGGTGGTTTTATTATTCGACCATTACGAGTCACTATTTGGTGTTCATGATTCTTGTTCATTGTGGGATTTCCCGAATCATTTGTAATTTCTTGAAATCCTTCGTCGGGACAATTCTGTTGAATTGATTGTTTCTGAAGTTGTTGAGGAAATTCCATATTTAGAACCAACATCGCTATCGAGTAATGGCATTCTCAGTTCTTTCAAATGCTGACGATTCCTTCGATAATTTGCATTATCAATTCTCACAGTTTATTCATTGTGACCTGACACCTTCAACACATTTCTGGATTTCCATTTTCTGTGCCCAACTTGAACTAACACGGGTTGATTCGGCTTCAATTTTGGCAGACCTTTCGTTAAATTATCATAATATTTTTTCTGTTCTTTGTAACGAAGTTACTATTTTCCCGCTATATTTATCAGCCGAAAGCTCCCTATAAGGAATTAAACTCCGTTTGACAGTAATAATCGGTCTATAAATGCCATTCGTGTTCGTGATAAATCCGTGGATTACATTTATCCTAATAAACAGACTGAACGCCTTCCGGGAAAATAACGCCAGGCGTAGCTAAAATAGCACGCACGAGTATAACCTGCGCCGGTTATCCACTCTCGAGAAAACATTTTTATAAAACGAGCTGGGCTATGTTCAAACGCCGACGAGACATTTCAGTCCTCCGATAGAAGCCCGAGACAGCAGTCCAGTCGAGCCAAGAGCACACGCTACCGAGCTGACGTCACGATAGAAGCCACCCAGTACAGTTGAGTCGAGACAGAGACGCACGCACCGAGCTGACGTCACAGCACGAAGCATTTTACGAGCTGGGTAATTATTCTGTGAAAGTATACTTTGTATCGAAATCGACAGAGTCCACAAAACGGCGCGCGCATATAAGTCGGTCGAGAGGTATTCGGAAAAGAGGGAGAAGCCAGCTGTAGTTCCGTTTCGACATATTTCCAAGAAGTAGTAGCTTGCCGAGCCCAGCAGAAGCAGTCACACGTCCGAGTAGTATCCAGAGTGTGAGCCAAAGACCGAAGCAGTCCACGACCGTCCCGGACCTTGCCGACGCAGTGAGATCGGAGTTCGAGTAAATATGTTGTATCAGGTGAAAGACATCAGGAAATTGTAAGTACCACCGATGCGATGTGCGCATGATCGAACCATAGCCGTAAGAGGCACATATGCATTTCAATGCTGCGCTAGTAATTTCTGCATACGAGTCCGTACGATAACCCCCCCCCCCCCCCACCGCAAGAGCTTTTGGTTGTTAAGTTTATTCCGCTTGCTTGAAAACACCCTCCTCGCTTTCTCTGTATATAGTGCTTGCCATGTGTTTATTTGTTGTGATAACTTGAGGCCGCCGTCAGCCGCCCTTATTGTATTTCATTATTTTTAATATTCCTGTTTATCCTGTTCTTAGTATTCTTTCATTGACTATTTTGAGTAGAATTTTAACATCTACTGCGCAGTCGCCACCCAGGTTCGAAACCCAGTTGAAGGCAATTACAGTGTCACGACTATATTGACCCCTGGAGTGTCTTTCTTCACTGAGACTGCCCGGAGCAAAAGTGGCCTTTTCCACTATAAACCAAAAGGTGGCGCCCGAGGAAAACCGAGAATAGTGAAAAGCGCCAAAGTTTGATAATAGGGGGAGAAACCCCTTTACATCTTCTTGTTCATTCCGAGTTTTTGTCTGACAGCTTCTGGTGGGAAATTGGGATTCAGAATACTTTCTGAAACAGGAAGTTTTGTTCTCAATCTTCGTTCCATCAAAAGTTGACATGGAGACTGCAAATTATCTTCAGGTGTAATGTTCTAATTTAAAATTGACAAAAATAGGTCTTTACCATCTTGTTTGGATTCTACCAGAAAACCTTTTGCAGTTTGTATAGCACGTTCAACCATGCCATTGAACCTTGGATGCTAGGGACTAGAAGCTGTGAGTTTGATGCCATATTTCCTAGCAAAACTGATGAATTCATTAGAATTAAAAGGTGGCCCATTGTCAGAACAAATTTCAAAAGGAATACCATTTGTTGCGAAAATATTTTTCAGAGATATGAGGACACCCGCAGTAGTTTTGTTACTCAATTTTTCGACAATTATGAATTTGCTAAGGTAATCAATAACAATGAAATTTTTCGTTCCTAGTGTTTTGAAATCAATTCCTATTTTCTCCCAAGGGAAATCAGCAATACTATGGGGTTGTAGTGGTTCTTTGGTGTTAGACCTAGGATATTTTCAATGAATAAGACAAGAAAGAATGGGTTCTTCTATATCAGATGACATTCCTGGCCAATATATTGATTCTTGAGCCAATCGTTTGCAAGATACTTGATGACTTTTATGAATAGGTTCAAGAAATTCATCCTTCAACATTTCAGGAATAATAATTCGTTTTTTGTAAAACAAGATATTTTTATGAATATAAATTTCATCTTTGATAGGCCAAAATTTTTCGACCATAAAAGGTATATTACTCTTATGTGAAGGCCAGCCATGAAGAACATGATTTTTTATTTTCTAAGGAGTATAATCTCCGTTTATAGCATCTTGAAGTCATTTTTATTTCTGTAGAAGTTGAAATAATATTATAGACTCTCAAATTGTTATCTGAATAGTATGTGTCAATGGTATTTATAATAGGTTCACGACTCATTGTATGTGGTATATATAAATTTTTACCAGGTACACACTGTATATCAAATTTGTATCTAAACAATATGTGTACAATACATTGGATACGTGGTGATATATCATCAAAAGATTTCTTCAGTAAACTAAGAAGAGGACGATGATCACTTTTGATGATGATTTTGCGTCCATATGTGGCATAATGAAATCTTTCACAACAATGAAACACTGCTGATAGTTCTTTTGGTTTCCTTCTTGTGAGATATATGAACAAAGTCCAGATGGACTTGCATCTACTGATAATAATAGTTCTTTATTCGGGTTAAAATAAGCTAGATCAGGAGAAATGGTTACGAGAGATTTCAGTCATGTGAAAAATTTTTCTTCATTTCAAGTTCATTACCACTCTGAATTCTTACA
This sequence comes from Gonioctena quinquepunctata, assembly GCA_018342105.1. Classification (NCBI taxonomy): domain Eukaryota; kingdom Metazoa; phylum Arthropoda; class Insecta; order Coleoptera; family Chrysomelidae; genus Gonioctena; species Gonioctena quinquepunctata. The sequence goes on along the minus strand of JAFIRS010001254.1, from coordinate 394,937 downwards.
TGAATGTTTCCGTAGTAAACTAGTTTCTTCTGACAAATTCGGAATGAAGTTTGCCAAATAAACTACCATCCCGAAGAATCGTTGAAGATTTTTTCTATTTTGAGGGGATTTCATATCTTTTATAGCTTTTATTTTGGTATCATCGGGACTGTTACCTTCCTGGCTAATTATATACCCTGGAAACATGAGTTCCGTCACACTTAATTTTCAGGTTATCATTGTGTTTTTGAAGAGCTCGACCGAGTAGAATATCGTCGATATATGCAACTACTCCAGACAAACCAGCTACGGTTTCATAAATGAATCTTTCAAAAATTTCTGGTGAAGATGATAAACCGTAAGGTTGCCTTCGATAACGGTATCTACCGAAAGGAGTTGCAATAGTACATGGCAAGGAACTCTCGTAGTATTTGAAGAAAAGCTGATGAATTATCCATCAACGTGAGAAACTGAGCTCCTGCTTCTTCAGAAAATAAAAAATCTAGTGTTGGGATATGGAACCCTCAATGTCCTAAGATCCATGCACATCCGTATATCGCCTTTAGATTTAGGTACAACGACAATCGGATTAACCCAGTCGGTTGGTTCGGATACAGGTACGATAATTCCATCCGTAACCATTACATCTAGTTTTCGTTTCACTTTGTCCCTAATCGCAAGGGGTATTTTTCGAGCTGACGCGATACTTGGCACTGCATTTAGCCTGAGAGTGATCTTAAAACTTTTCCGATTCCCGATTATTTTTTTTTTCATACTTTTCGAGAATGTCACTGAGAGAGTTTCCCATCATCAATCTGGAACACATAGCTTGTTAGTCTAGTCAACAAGTGCTTTTTGGACCAACTTTTTTCAGCAGTCTCCGAAAATTATGATCGATAACGGTATCTACCGAAAGGAGTTGCAATAGTACATGGCAAGGAACTCTCGTAGTATTTGAAGAAAAGCTGATGAATTATCCATCAACGTGAGAAACTGAGCTCCTGCTATTTCAGAAAATAAAAAATCTAGTGTTGGGATATGGAACTCTCAATGTCCTAAGATCCATGTACATCCGTATATCGCCTTTAGATTTAGGTACAACGACAATCGAATTAACCCAGTCCGTTGGTTCGGATACAGGTACGATGATTCCATCCGTAACCATTACATCTAGTTTTCGTTTCACTTTGTCCCTAATCGCAAGTGGTATTTTTCGAGCTGACGCAATACTTGGCACTGCATTTAGCCTGAGAGTGATCTTAAAACTTTTCCGATTCCCGATTATTTTTTTTTCATACTTTTCGAGAATGTCACAGAGAGAGTTTCCCATCATCAATCTGGAACACATAGTCAACAAGTGCTTTTTGGACCAACTTTTTTCAGCAGTCTCCAAAAATCATGATCGAGCTTTCATTCGATTCGGAATGACATCTAGATGATTCTAGAAAAAAATTAAGTTCCGCTTGCAAAAATTGTAAAAGTTATTAACAATTAACTAAAAAAAAAGGTGCTTTGGTTTTTGCAAATATCTCAGAAACCAATCGGGTTTTTTTAAATCTGAAATAAGATTCAAAAAGAAAAGGAAATTTCCTTAAAAAAGTCCCGATTCCCGGAATTGTAGGATCAATATTTATAATTTTCCCTGAGGGATGAAAATACGGCCGAAAACGGGTACTCTGGCTTGGGCAAGCCGCGCCCACTTTGGACACTTTAACAATAAAAATTATTTAAGCATACTAAATATGAAAATAAAAAATTTAAAAAATTCAGACCCTGATTGAACAGATGCATGAACGATAATCCGCTCGGAAAACAATTTTTATCACAATTTTTCAATTAGTTATTCAATAGTAAATTAACAATTTTTTTCTGCTTGAACATGAACATTGCAAATGTGATCATTGTTAAACTATAAGTTTAAGATTTTTCTCCTCTCTTGGAGCAATTCTTGGAAGGCTTCAGAATAGAACCCCGTTGGGAAAATTAAAAAATTTCCATTTTTCAGTGTTTTATTAATAATTTTCGTTGTTGCAAAATTAAATACTTAAATTAATCATTGAAAAAAATGTTTTCTCCAAATATTATTGACGATCCATTTTTATAGTGAAAGAAAAGTGCCATGTGAAGTGGAATGAATAGAAAAATCGAATTAAACGGTTTTCTTCACATAAAGGATTCAATATAGAATTGAACCAGAAAATGGTAGATCTCAGGTGAAAAACAACTACTTTCCTGGCAAATACCACGCAGAACATTGAATGATATTCACCTGAAAATCCATGCATACTTCCATATAATATCAATGGACATTGAAAATTCCTTGAAAATATACACAATCGCATACCGGTTTCAGGCTTCTTGGCCCTCATCGTACGGAGCAGTCAACAGCCAAGGTGCAAAGAACTCTGGCTGAAGTGAGACACAACGTAAAAAATCCATCATCGATCTTGTAACACCTATAGGTACGCCGGAAAGATAAACTTTAACTGGCGGTACTGTGACAAAAGAAATACTGAAAATCTCCACACTCGATAGGTTTCTAAAAAAGATTCCTTCTCGTAGAATGGCAAGCCCGTCAGCATATAGTGAAAGAAAAGTGCCATGTGAAGTGGAATGAATAGAAAATCGAATTAAACGGTTTTCTTCACATAAAGGATTCAATATAGAATTGAACCAGAAAATGGTAGATCTCAGGTGAAAAACAACTACTTTCCTGGCAAATACCACGCAGAACATTGAATGATATTCACCTGAAAATCCATGCATACTTCCATATAATATCAATGGACATTGAATGCAAATGTTTCTTTCTGATAAGCTCGATTATGTTTAATTTATGTCGTGTTCACCTAACAATCCGCATACCGGTTTCAGGCTTCTTGGCCCTCATCAGTACGGAGCAGTCAACCAGCCAAAGGTGCAAAGAACTCTGGCTGAAGTGAGACACAACGTAAACAAACCATCATCGATCTTGTAACACCTATAGGTACGCCGGAAAAGATAAACTTTAACTGGCGGTACCTAGTGACAGAAAGAAACACTCCGAAAATCTCCCACCTCGATAGGTTTCTAAATAAAGATTCCTTCTCAGTAGGATGGCAAGCCCGTCTAGCATATAGTGAAAGAAAAGTGCCATGTGAAGTGGAATGAATAGAAAAATCGAATTAAACGGTTTCTTCACATAAAGGATTCAATATAAAATTGAACCAGAAATGGTAGATCTCAGGTGAAAAACAACTACTTTCCTGGCAAATACCACGCAGAACATTGAATGATATTCACCTGAAAATCCATGCATACTTCCATATAATATCAATGGACATTGAATGCAAATGTTTCTTTCTGATAAGCTCGATTATGTTTAATTTATGTCGTGTTCACCTAACAATCCGCATACCGGTTTCAGGCTTCTTGGCCCTCATCAGTACGGAGCAGTCAACCAGCCAGGTGCAAGAACTCTGGTGAAGTGACACAAGTAAAAACCATCATCGTTTAATATAGTAGCGAAAGAAAATGCTCTGTGACAGAAGAAATGAAAATCATCGATAAGGTTTCTATAGTTCCTTCCATAGATGGCAACTCTACATATTGAAGAAAAGTGCATAGTGTGAAGATCATTAAACTTTTTCCTAAGTATGCATGTGATAGAATTGGAACGAATTATGTATTCACTGAAAATCATGCATACTTCCATATAATATCAATGGACATTGAATGCAAATGTTTCTTTCTGATAAGCTCGATTATGTTTAATTTTGTCTGTTCACCTAACAATCCGCATACCGTTTCAGGTTCTTGGCCTCATCGTACGAGCAGTCACCTGAGATCTACCATTTCTGGTTCAATTTTATATTGAATCCTTTATGTGAGTAACCGTTTATTCGATTTTCTATTCATTCATTCCAGACTTCTTTCACTTATGTGACGGTTGACTCCTACTGAGAGGATCTTTATTAGAAACCTATCGAGGTGAATTTCGGATGTTTCGTTCTGTCACTAGGTACGCCAGTTAAAGTTATCTTTCCGGCGTACCTATAGGTAAGATCGATGATGGTTGTTTACTTTGCACTTCAGAGTTCTTGCACCTTGCTTTGACTATCTACTGATAGGAAGATGAAACCGGTATGGATTGTTAGGTAAGACATAAATTAAACATAATCGAGCTTATCAAAGAACTTTTCAATGCCATGATATTATAGATAATGATTTCAGGATTCAATTCGCGTATTCCAGGAAGAGTTGTTTTCACCTGAGATCTACCATTTTCTGGTTCAATTTTATATTGAATCCTTTATGTGAAGAAAACCGTTTAATTCGATTTTTCTATCCATTTTTATGTTATCAAAAACTGCATAGAAATAACTTCATCTACAATTGTTTTAAAAATTGTTATAAACAAATGCGTTGTTTATAAGATAATTGAATTTTTTTTATGGAATTTCAATCTTTGATACAAATAATTATTTTTAAAAGAAAAATTGTTCCATAAAACAATTTTTTTTATTGCTTAAAAACATATTTGTTAATTAACAATCATTTTCTCCAACTTCTAATTGATATTAAGGGACCATTTTTTCTTTAAAAATCATTATTTGTTTTTCTTTTTGATATAAAAAAACAAAAAACTTGTTGACTAGACTATGTACTTGATTATCCAAATTAATTATTTCCAAATCGTCTGCGGCACTCAGTCCTAATATCGAACATGTATGAACAGAAAGTAATACATAGAATAATAAAGTCTTTTTTTTATCATTATACTAACAAAGTCCAAAGTGATTTGACCAATCACTTCAATTCTATGTCCCGAATATGATGAAAGATTCGAATTCGTTTTAGTAAGTACATTCAAGCCTGTATCGAGCATTTGCAAGTCTTTGAAATTTAGAATGTTTCCTTGAGTTCAATTTGACATCCCACGACTTCAACATATTCCTATCATTCAACCGAATTGATCTCTCTCTTTGTTATAGTACAAACAATATTATCAGAGTCTGACTGAATATGTTTATTCGAAGGTTCATTATCACTGTTTGAATCATCACGAAACTCATTTTCCGTAATTTCATGAACATTTCGATTTGTACAGAATTTCCGATAATGTCCTTTCGATTTGCAGCGTCCGTGAAATCTATACTCCAACAATTCATACATTGCCCAGTGTTACCTCTGGATGTAGGCCAATCAATAGATTCTGTGACAAAAAAACTACCAGGAAACCGACTGTGCCATCATACGGAAGACGTCTCGTAGATATATCCTGCTATGTCCCCTACTCCCAACTGGCTTTGCTCAATTTGTTATAAAGATTTGAGAGCATTTTTTTTTATTTTTCATCGTTTTTGACTTGTTACTTGAAAATTAATGAAGCACTCTCGATACTTACGGATTGTAGAGAATCAAAATGCAAAGAAAATGAGCCCAAGCACGACTCGGTCGGATTATTAACGACGAAAAAAACCGGAAAAAATCAGCTTTTTTAAAAAAATTCAAATATTTGCCACTTTTCAAGTTGTAGTGCAGGCTTTCCACGACATAGAAGTGCTTAATATGTACATTATGTGTGGAAAACTCAGGCGCTGTCGCATCATTAGTTTTGCCATAATTGCAATCTGAATTTTTTAATGCACTTTATTCCTGCTGACCTGCATGCGTCATAGGTGGTCCGATTCTTCAAGATTTCGAGTAGTACTACAAATCGTATATTCTCATTCTGCGTTTAAATGCTGCAAAATCGATTAAAAATATTGGCAAACATGACCGAAAATGGCCGAGTTCGTGAAAGCGGCTGAGTAGGGGGGTAGAGCAGCAGTAGCGGAAAAGCGTATGTATTCGCTGTGTGCATTAGGCTGGAGGTGAAATATGAAACTATGACAGCACCCATGGTGGCAGGAGTAGGTAATAATTCTGGTAATCGTAGCGACAAGTGGCACCGGTCTCGGTTGGGTAGTATCACAGCATACATACAATAACAATGAGCCCTCGCTATTGCTGTGTAGTAGATTGCAAAAATAGTACGTGTGAATTTCATAACTACATTTACAATGACATCCCATAAGCTGCAACGAAGGGATATGAGTTCTGTATTCGACAAATATTTCAGATGTTTTCCGTTTTCCATTTGATCGTCTAGAAGTGGACAGTAAAAGTATAATCAGCAAATAGCGACTTGAGCTGCGAGTTCGGGAACGCCTGGACGGTGTTCGTAATGTAAGCTAATCAGCCTTATGGGGAACATATATAATTTTGATGTTTTTTTTTCCCAGTTGTCTATCATACACTGGAATCCTATCAGGACGAAGTACCTTGCAGATGATTTGTGATTTGTGTTTCAATTTTCAAAGGTTTTTTAAAAAGCAATGGGCCTTACATGTGAACTAATGTTGAATGTTATGGACTTCAAGTACTAGTACTGTTATTTTTATTTAGGAACCGTTCAATGTTCTCACATCCTTGCAAGGGTGAAAGTGGGATACCATATTCAACTAAAATTGTGAACCTCATTTCTTTTCTGATTATCAAATTATTTGAGTGGTTTCCCGTCAGGTTAAAGCTAGCCAGGGTTATATGGGTACCTTTTCAATTTGTCAAACTACTTTTGATGCCCTCACTTTTTTATGTTCTCAAGACCTTATGAACCTGCCACCTTAATACACTTACAAGCAATCACATTACTTGCTGTACCTGAAAGTGGACATAAGAAGCATTCCTTTATGATATTCAAAATATATATAATTCGACATGCATAACCTTCAAATGCGGTGAACTTTGGTATCAATACACATATCTTTTATCATTTACTTCATTTTTTTTACAGAATTTTTTTTTTATTCATCTGGAACTAGTAGTGAGCACAAAATTGTTATATTTTGGTAGATTATTCAGAAATTGTAGAGAAATTGAAATGCACAGTGAGTATTGGAAATAAACCAGGAAAACTTCAGCTATCGAGTCACTAGAGGGCAATACCAGTCTTGCTCACAGCGAATATCAATACAAGCGCGCTGCGCCCGTTATGAATCTGCTGCTCTACCCCCACTCCTGAGCCGCTTCCATGCTCTCACCGGTTTTCGGACATGTATTTCTCACCTTTTTCGCAGCATTTCAACGCAAAATGAGAATAGTCATTTTGTACTACTACACTTCAACTACACAAAAAACGCAGATTTTTTTCGGTTTCTCCTCGTTACTAATAATCCGATCGAATCGTGCTTGCGACCATTTTCTTTGCATTTTGATTTTCTACAATTTGTATCGAAAGAATATCAAGATTGCTTCATTAGTTTTCAAGTTAGAAGTCAGAAACGATAAAAAATAAAAAAAAAGGTTTTAAATGTTTATAACAAACTAAGCAATAACAGTTGGGAGTAGGGAACATAACGGGATATAACCACCGAACGTCTTCCGTAAGATGGCACAGTCGGTTTCCTGGTAGTATTTTTGTCAAGAAAAAAACTCTATTAATTGGTGTAATGTTCCAGTACTTCCAACAGATCCATAACATCACCACTATTTTGCCACGATTTGTCTGTACCATCCATTGCATTGAACCTTCACACTGACAGTTGGTTTTTTGTATTAGGGTTTATAGCATCGACCGAAATGGTTTCGCGATTGAATTTGTTTTAACCGACGAAACCAAAAAGGAGGAGGTTATCTATTCGACCCGTATATTTTATTGTTTGAAAACACTGCTTTCCATTGCTTGGCATATTTGAATAGGTTTCTCCAGCTGCAAGTTGGCCTCCTGCAACAATTATTTTTGGATTTTGTGATCTAGAATCCCTAGTTCAATTCTATCACTGATGAGAACATATTTTTCAGCAAACTCACAGGTCGAGGCTTACTGTTGAAGTGATGTAATGAATTGGTTTACGGTTTCTGCTGGGTGTTGATCTCGTTTGAAAAACGAAAATGATCAAACATGATATTTTTCATTGGATTACAATGGGCATGAAATTTGGCAAGAACAACATTCAATTTCTCACTATCACTAGCAGTTGCAAATTCAAATGTATCGAATAGAATAGCAACTTAAACATAATATTTCTTTTCATCCTTTCCACTAGCCATCATGTACAATTGAAATTTTTGCTTCCAGAGTTCCCAGTTGTTGGCTTAGTTTCCCCAGAAGCTCATTACTTCTGGATATCTGCTGATCACCCATTTCCAACAACTGTGACAAGCTCTAGATCAGCTTTTGTGGAAGTCTCCGATCGACACTGAAAGTACTAGTTTATTTGCGATTTTTTTTTGCACCATCTCGTTGAACTATTGATTGTTCGGTTTGGTAAAAGAGGCTCAATACTTTTCGAAGGGAGATTATATCAACACAGATACTAATAATAATGAATTCATGTAGACATTTCTGACAGTGACATGACATAACATTTGAATACAAACATACATGACAATTATGATATTGTTAAATGCACCAACTGTCTCAAACTCAATGAATCCAATAATCCAACTTTCCAGTTGTTCTTGTGGCGTGGGGCCATCAAAATCCAGTTATACGCAAATTTGGTGAATAAATTATAATTACATTTGGGCCTTAACGTACAATAGCAACTGATCTCAGACATGTTACCCAATAATGAATCAATTTTCCGTCAAATACTATCAAAATGTCTGAATACTAAATTACATGAACTATACGATAACCTAATTGGGGTTTAGACATAACTGGGTCTGAACTTCTGGATAAAGAAATCTCCTAGGACACATTCTAATCATTCAGATCTGACCGTAACTTTCAAGCCCTGAACCTTTCTCGTGCCGGGAAAGTTAGGTTGGCAGTTAATTCTCAGCCCAGTGCAACTGATCTCAATTTAAGTTTAAGTTAAAGTACATTCAAATGTTTACATCACATTGACATAGTTGGCGTCGTGAAAATATTCTATTATCACCAGCATATATACGTATTTGTTATCTCCATTCCGCCAAATAATTCAATTGAATAATACAGTTCAGTGCGACAGGTCTTTTTGGGATCAATATTCAGACACAAATACTGCTTGCTGTGCCTCTTATGACTTAGTGAACTTTATTGTGGAACTCAACCCTAATCAGAGACATATGTCTAAAATATATATTTTGGAAAAGGTTCAGGAATTCTGGTGATCAAGAATATCTCGTTAAATTAATTTTTTTCAGCAGTCTCGTGCTACTCCCAAAGATATAACTTTTCCTGGCTCATTCAGTGATAATCCTTCCTTGTTAATAATTGAAGTGACTCGGGAACAAAAAATGAAACCCAAATCAACTAGTGGACCTGACAATATCCCCTCCTTTGTATTGCGAGATTACGCAGCTGCCTCCGTGAATCCCCTCTGTACATTATTCAATGTATGTCTTTCAACTGATACATTTTCTACACTATGCAGATAATTTAAAATCATACCGTTCTTCAAGAAGAGGGCTAAATCAGACATTTGCAACTAACACCCTATAGTATTCATAAATAATTTCTCGAAAACATTTGAGATCCTTCTTTATGATGAGATTTATTCATACGTAAAAAATCAAATCGCCACTGGTCAACATCATTTTTCCAAAGGAAGTCCAACGATAACAAATTTGGTTTTATCGCAGAGCAGTTCTCTGATACTATAGTTGGAATCTCTCAAAATTTATAGGGATTACTAGAAGGCTTATGACAAGCTTGATCATGGGATTCTACTTCAGCTAGACCTATAGAGAGCGATAAAACGATCCGACACAAAATATTGACCCAATGCAATCAAGAAAGCCAAAAACGCCCCAATCCAAACAACTACCCAACAACACTCATAAATTCAACATTCAAACAACGCATAAAATATTTCTATAACCAAAACTCAAACAATAATGAAAAAATAAATAAAAACATATATATATATATATATATATATATATATATATGATGAAAACTTTCGAACATATTTTTCAAAATTAAAAACACCAGTCCCAGCAAACAAAAAAAACTCATATCGTTAACCAAATCCCATGTAATGAACGGACTTGTTATAAGGTATACATAGGCCAAACGGACTGATACTTAGAAAATCGTTCAAAGTCACACTAATACACCCACAATGCGTCAACTTCACTGAACACAAACAAACCACCACCCATGACTTTGTCTACATATAGGCCAAAATTCTAACCTCCGAGCGAAATAAACAAAAAAGACAAATCCTAGAAATGGTTCATATGAAAAAGTACCCAATTGCGTAAACGACGAAACTGAAATGAGCCATCTCAGTGAAATCTATTTCAATTTAGTCTAATCAAACTAAAAAATCACCACTTCTCTAGCCCTGAACACGAAACACACGCCATCTACACGCCTAACCCATAAAAATCGATGGCACAGTTTCCAAACGTACTACAAAATAGCATAACACACCACATACAGAGGGCGCCAGTCAGTTCCTTAGGCTTCAAAGATTCTTTTGACATGCAAGGAAACTGGCAGTCGATGTTCTATGGCCAACTACGATTTTTTTCAAAATTACAAATAACAAATGGCAATAAGTCGACTTTTTCAAATGCAACACCCTATATTTAATTGCAATTTTTCAGGAGCTCTTTGCCGATATGGGGTTTGTAGAGTCTATTTTGTAAAATTTGCGAGATTTATTGCGAAATAAAAAATATTGATAATTTTTTCGAAAAAAAAAAGGATTGAGTAGGCCGCTGTCGTAAAATTTGACACATCCATATAACACTAAAAAAATATGTTTCAACGGTATGAATTTGTCATAGAAACAGGAGTACATCACTACGAAAACAATTCTGGTAATCTTCACAAGATCAGGAAATGATGATCAACATGAAACAATGCAATGATTTTGAGGGGAGGCTACTTATAAAAAAAATCTCAAATAGGTCACCATCATATTCCACACAAGCTGCAAGTCTTCTATTAAATGAGCCCCGAACTCTAGCAAGTATTGCTCCATTAGTTGAACAAAAGGCGTCCTTGGTCCAGTTCTTCATCTCATATTCATTCACGTACCTCCAAAGGAAGAAGTATATAGGAGTAAGGTCTGAAGATCCCGCAGGCCAAGGAACAGTACCTCCTCTGCCTATTCAACGATTAAGATAGGGCTGATCTGAAAATTCTCGACCTATCCCATGGTTATGCACTGCAAGACCATCGTGTTGTAACCCCATGGTCCTTGTGGTGTTCAAATCTACTTCTTTTCACATTTTGGGAAGGTATTCGCGAAATAAATGTAAATTCCTTTCTCCATTGAGCACATTGTCAAAAAAGTAAGATCCAATAATATGATTTTCAATAATTCCTTCCCAAACATTAAGCGACAATCGCTTTTGCTGATCAAGAGTTACCAATCAGTAGATATTCTCGATTGCATAATAGTCCACGTTATGTCTGTTATTGCCACTTGTAATTTTTCATTAAAAAAAATTGTACTAGGCGATGGAACATCGACACCAAGTTAATCTACGAGCATGCGTTGAAGCACAAGGAATCGACTGGAAACAAGTCGGTTAAGTTATCTTGAATGGCTTTGATATTATGAATTTTTCTCTGGCTCTATGGGCGACGATATTTTTACATATACATTTAAATGAGTAAAAAACCATTGAAAATAAGTCTTAGAAACCTGGGTGCGTTATATGGACAATTCAGTGAAGAATCCAAAAATGTAACAAAAAGGAAGGGTTGCCGTTTGAAAGAAAATATAACTCAAATGTGTATATTGATTTGGGACCTCCCGTAAATAAATAGCAATATTTGTATGTGCTCCATTATCGGACCTATCGTTTAAAAAATAATCAAGTCGAAAGCTTGAATAGAAAAAAGTTATGGAGCTTGCACGCAACCCTAGATCACCCTGTATAATTCAACTGTAGTATCTCTTCCAGTTAAATTTTTTCAATGAACCACTGGCTTATCTTCTTCAAATAGTGCCACATGTCCTTTTCCTGTTGCCCTATTTCCCTTCATTTTCATATGTCCATTCCCTCACTACAATTGATTCTTACAACAGGGAGAAAAAAGATCGTCAGAATTAACCAACACCTACCAACATAAATGTGAAGCGATTCCTCATCAGAGGTAGAAACACTTTTCGGTGCAATTTCCAGACACGCCATTCGCAAGATTAATATCTCACCAAAAATAATTACAACCACAGCGCAGATATAAATTTGCCTATATCTACAGCAGCAATATACACTAACGGAAATAAAGGGCAATAAAAAGGAAAAACGTGGTCATGGAAGTGTGAGAATAAAACGTTAATCTTAATATTATCTGGAAACGATATACACGGAGTTCGCCATGCTATTTGAACTGTGAATTTTGCTTAAACGGCAGTTTGCTATATAACGTAGAGATTAGAAAGGATGAAGTTGTGAAAAGGCTGAGATGAGTGGACGGTGCGGAGTGTGCGTTATAATGGAATTGAAATTCGGAGAAATTATCTTTTCTGTTTGTCCCGTGACAGAATATATTAGATATATATTATTCATGATAAAATCATAAGCTGGAAGTGAATACGCAGTATACGATATTGGCAATATAACATATTCTTTATTTCTATGAAAGATCGATGGTACAACTAGTAAAAACTCCAATGACAATTTGAATTAGTGATGCCTCTTGTCTAGATGAGACGCGAAGAATGCACTTTCCTAATCTCGAGAAAATTCGAGGAGGAAGGACATTCTGCCGTAGCATAAGAATATCGCAGGCAGCGAAAAAAAACGTGAAATTTGGAAAATATTATGGAATGAAATCTGTTGGGATGTCAATAGTAATTTTCGTGGATTTTTTATAATAGTCATGAATTATGAGTACTACCTACTGAATTCATACGGATTTGAATATTTTGGATGAATATTCTTATATATTTCAGAAGGTACACACACAGACGTTGGAAATCATTGCATATGGATATCCTCGCTTCTTGTCACATTTCATATATTCAAACAATTTTCGAACAAATCAATGAATGAGAGACATATCGTCTACATGTAAATGAATACAAAAAAGATGTACTCTTTAGTGTCCGGTTATCAATATTACCTACACAAGCATGCTGTTGAGCGATTCAGAACACTTTCAGGGGACCAGTGAATTGCTGGGAGATTTTTTACCATTTTTCCATATCCAAAAGAATATCTTTATCCGCAATTTTCCGTTGATAGTACTTTCAAATTGTAAAAAACTAATGAACTATCGAGAAAATTGAGAAGGGACATATTCGTTCTTTATTTTTTGGAAACCTCCAAGCATACTTGAATTTTTCCTATTAGGAAAGTAGGCCCTCATATGAACCCCCTACATCTATAATCTATGTTTGGATATACTTGAAATGCAATAACTTTCTCAATCATTATACAATGATTTTCATTTTGAATATATTATCAAGAATGATAAAAATATTATTCAAATGATCCCAGTAAAATAAATAATAATGTCGTACTATTGTGATGTAGAACTCATGTTGAAATTTTTCTTACAATTGAAAAATCTACGATAATAATGAATTTGTAATATCTAACATAAAAAAACCACTTCCTCGGCTGGTGCTACGCTGGATATTGAACTACATCAAATACATGAACACCTCCCAAGAGGTTATCTTGTCGCAGATCATTCCACATCTGATTTTATGAACACCTTGTTCATATTTTCAAACAAATCAATATTCACTGTCAGCAAGACTGGTAATGTCCTCTAGTGACTCGATACCTGAAGTTTTCCTGGTTTATTTCCAATACTCACTGTGTAACAAATTATTTTTTTCAACAACTTTTAAATAATCTACCACGGTGTAAAAAATTTGTTCTCACTACTAGTTCCAGATCAATCGTTTTTTTCTGTAAAAAAAAGTGAGTTAATGAATAAAAATATGTCTATTGATACGATAGTTCACCACATTCAGAGGTTAAGCATGTCAAGTTATAGATATTTTGAATATCACAAAGTAATGCTACTATTGTGTACTCTCAGGTACGGCAAGTAATGTTCTTGCTGGTTAGTTTATTAAGGTCGCAGGTTCATAAGATCTTGAAAACATGAAAAAGTGAAGGCGCCAAGTAGTTTAACAAATTAAAAAAGTACCCATATAACTCTGGCTAGTTTTAACCAGACGGGAAACCACTGAATAATATCACATTCGACGCAAACCTATTTGATGTAATTCTTAAATAATAAAATAATCAGAAATCACTTTTAGCCTTGCAAGGATGTGAGAGCGTTGAACGGTCCTCAAATAATACTAACACGTTCAACACTCTCTAACACGTATACCTAATTCTCAACAAAATAATGCGTATTGTTAATATTGTATTGTTAATACAAGTAACGATGTTCACTCTAAGTGCTTGAAGTGCATTAACTTATTTTTGTCCTGATAGAATGCCAGTGTATGATAAACAACTCGGAAAAACATCGAAAGAATCTTTGTCCCCTGTTCATAAGGCTGATCAGTTCACAACACCGTCCAGGCGTTCCCTAACTCGCATTTTGAGTCGCTATTTGCTTCTTATCACCGGCTAACACGGACCCACGGAACTTGGTTATTCTATAACTGTTCACTTCTAGGCGATCATATGGAAAACGAAAAACATTTCAAATATTTATCGAATAAAAACCTCACATCCCGGAATAAGAGAATGAAATAGCGTGGAATAACAGAACACTTATCTCTTTGCTGCAGCTCAAGTGATGCCATCGGAAATGTATAAAATTTTCACGTACTATTTTTGGTTCTATTTTTGCAATCGACTACACAGCAATAGCGAGGGCTCATTGTTATTATAATGTTGTGATACCACCCAACCGTGACCATTGCCACTACGATAATGAAAATAATAATAATGTTCATCTATCTAACGTATGGTACAATATTTTCAAAGTGATTCGTGAATAAACGAGGAGACCACAAAAACTTGAAGTTTTCAGCTTGTGCTTGTGATTATCAGGATTATTACTTACTGCTGCCACCATGGGCGCTGTTATAGTTTCATCTATCTCCTACAGCCTAATGCATACAGCGAACAGAACTCCTTCGCATTTGGGAAAGAGTCAAACGATTATGTGACAAACTTGCTATATTTCAACGTAAATAAAACAAGTACTTCGACTTTCAAATTCAACTATGATAACCTATGTTTCGGTATCATTGAACGTAAGTTATTCAATGAATTTTGTTTTATGAAAGGTTTATGAGAAATGTGAGTAATTCAATTTTTCATAGTAATGGCTGTATTGTATTTTTCACAAAATTAAAAAAAAATTGACACTTTCGAAAATAACCCAGACATATTTTTAAACGTAATCTACGAAGTTCCTTGTCTGGAATGTAAAAGCTGTTACGTGGGACAAACATCACAGTGGTTGAAACAACATAAGAGTGATTGTCGTTTAGAAAAAAACTCATTCGCAGTGGTGTTAAACTCTACAAAAAATCTGGTCACCAATTTGATTATGCAAATGATAAAATACTGGAACACGAAAATGACTTCAGAAGCAGATTATTGTTTGAGATGTGCCATATCAATAAAAATAAGAATACAACGGCCAATAAAAAATCTGATGGAACACAGCTTAGCAATATATACTGCAATATTTTGCAATCAATTCAGACGTAGGATGGGATTTTTTTTAGTTTTTTTTTCTAGTTTTGTATTGTTCGTTGTCCCTTTGTCTTCTCGGTTGTTACAAACACCCTGTATCTATATATATATATATATATATATATACTGAAAATCTACTTGCCTAACAATATAAGAGGAAGAAAGTTATCATTGTTTTTACAAGCTTTTATTTACTTTCACCTCTCCCGATGTGTAATCAAATCTTACAAGTTAAATTTGACGCATTTCTAGCAGTCCGATAGACTTGAAATTTGGGAGGTGTTCATAGTTCCTTGAGGGTTCATTATGGACATTTTGTTAGAGGAGAAAACAAAATGGCGGCTTTAAGATGGCGGACGAGATTTGTGTTTATGGTCGGTTTCAATTCAAAATTGGTATGTAGGGGTTTTCAGAGTCGACAATTATAATTTTTTTGTCAAAATTGATAAAATTAAGATGGCGGCTCCAAGATGGCCGACGAGCTCTGTGATTATGTTTCGATTCTATTCAAAATTAATATGTGGGAGTTTTTGGGGTCGGAGATTACGAATTTTCTGACAAAATTTACAAATCGAAATGGCGGCTCCAAGATGGCCGACAATCTCTGTGATTATGGTTCGATTCTATTCAAAATTGGTATGTGTCGGGGTCGAAAATAATAAATTGTTTGTCAAAGTTCAAAATTCAAGATGGCGAACAAGTTTTGTAGTTATGGTCCGATTCTATTCAGAAGTGGTATGTGGGGGTTTTTGGGGTCGAAAATTATGAATTTATGCTCAAAATTCATAAACTTAAGATGGTGGCTCCATGATGGTGGACAAATTTTGAGATTATGGGCCGTTTCCATAGAAAATTGGTATGTCGGGGTTTTTAGGGTCGAAGATTATTGATTTCTTGTCAAAATTCATGAATCGAATATGGCAGCTCCAGGATGGCGGACGAGTTCATCTTTAGATAGTCTCTCCATTGAAGAACATACAGGAAAAAGTCCCCATAATAAATATCATTTGACAAAAATGCTTAAATTGAGGCGTAATTACTGAAAAGCTCAAAATAAAATAATCATTAAAAAACCTTTTTGAAGACGAACTTCTATTCAAATGCGCTAGAAAGTAAAACATTGTTGTTTTGGATGTGTGACGTAGGTTATTCCGTGAGTTAAAGATTCAGATGCTCGTCGCTTTTGTATTCGAACTGAAAAGTCTGCACGACAAGCTCTCCAATCGGGAGCTTCTCTTCGAAAGGTTTTTTATTAATTATTTTATCTCTAGTTCCTTTCTTGTTTATAAATATTTCAATGTTGTCTGCAGTCCTAGTCTGAATGTGCTGTCGAACACTTCGACAATGTTTTCAATATTTTTAATTTTTTTCATGACTGACTCTATATGTTCTAAGTATCTTGTTGAATATCTATACATAACTTCAGTGAAATGTCCGTTGTTCATTCACTTTCCAGCCTTTTCTTGATAAAGTTAATAGATATTAACGAAATATCGGGAATTCAAAAAACTAATGAGTTTTATAAGTCACAGATCGCAGACCTGAAAAATTACCTTTTTCTCAACACTATTTATATATATATATATATATATATATATATATATATATATATATATGGGTGTTTCTACAAAATATGGGTAACTCAATGTCATCAGTCACTAAAACGATGTATATTTTGTTTATATTTTATGATTAATTTTAAAACAATTAGAAGCCTTTTATTTGGACACCCAATTTCAGCTATTCATTTTTAATACAAATTTGTAAAACTTCACGATATATTCTCAAAAAGTCAGTACTTTGGCGTGTCACAACCTCAAAAGGGCGCAATCAAATAGCTGTGTATTAAATATTACCTTCAATACAATAAAACTTGATATTTCACTATAATCTGTAATGTATTTAATATTATATAATCACAACTTTCATAATCTATTATTCTCACCGTTGTTGTAAAAATAATAAGAAACTTTGTGTTCAGTTTTATTCGTCAGTCCGTTGTGTGTTGTTCGAATTTGAATTTCCCGCTAAATACCGGCGACTCAAATTCAAATCCGCGTTAAATTTCAAGGTTGGTACTAAAGTTAGCTGCGGAACGCGCCATTGTTCGGCCGCCATTACTGTGCCAGTGCTAGAGTTGTGTTTGTCGTCTGAATGCGTGCCAATCCAGGCAAAATTTCAGTCCTATGGTGAGTCGCTATTTCCTTGTAAATCTGTGTAATATTTTAGTTTATACATAGTTGAGTTCAATTTGTAAGAATGTAGCTTCTTGGTAGTCGAAAACATCAAAATAAAGGTTAGTTCTAAAGATAACCTTAAATTCATGTTTGTTTCGTCAGTCCGTTGTCTGATATTGCGCCAAAGGACTGACGTGTTTCCAGGGTACTGACTTTTTGAGCGTGTCTAAGCATTTTTGTTACTTATTTCAGTTTAAAACATCATGGCTCCTGAAAAAAAAACAAAACATGTCTAAGGATAGAGAATATATATTGAAAAAGAAGAGAGAAGCCGAGAAGGCTTGCTTAGCTAGAATAAAAAACGACCCCATCAAATGAGCTGAATACAAAGAGAAACAACAATACTTAAAAAAGAAAGAAAAGGGACAAAGAAAAATTATCAAAGACATGACGCCACGAGAGCAACGATTAACTAGAAAAGAATGGAAAAAATATTCAACAAAGTACAGGCAACAAAAACAACTTTTGAAAAATAATACTGATAATTTGTACGCCAGAATATCTTTCAGCTACTGACGATGAAGCACAACCAATAGTTGGTGAACTAATACGGTCCATTTTGAACGAAGATCGAAGAGCAAATGAAGCAAAAAAGGGAAGTGAAAGACAGAGAAGGTTTAGAAATAAGCAATTAAAAGACATGAAAGCAATGGTTTCAAAACTAAAAACTAAACTGAACAATCAGCGTAAAAAATATAGAAGAGTCAAAAGGCAGTTGGAGAAAGTTGTAAAATCTGTGAAAAAAACTCCGAAAACCAGAATCGAAGAAATGAGCGAAGATATAACTGAAAAGAAGGAATTAGTGAAGAAGGCCCTTTTCGGAGAAGTTATCAAAATTCAATTAGGGGAAAACTACACTAAAATAAAGAGTCATGAAGATAAAAGAAAGTTCAAACAAGCTTTATTCGGAAATGTGGTAGATAAATACAGATTATGGAGGATACCAAACAAAGCAGTGACTTTTGAAAAAGCAGGATATAATCAGCCAAAAAAAAACGTCGAAGTTAAAATGCAAAGTCTAGTTCAGCAATTTTCAGAAGATGATTTTAACAGCCGTCAAGCAGCAGGCAACAACCCAACTAACATTATAGGAAAATTATACCAAGCAGTGGGGTAAAGCGGCTTCAAGAAGTCCGAATTTACCCATTTCTGACCAAATATTTTGTCTTCAAGTACTAACTAACTCCAAAGTTATAATTGGAGTTATAAAAACCATAATTGAGAGCACCATATCTCCTTCAAAAACCAAAAACTTAATAGGCGTAGTGCGTAGTATGAAATTACTTGTTATGGACTTCAAATATACCTTCACAGCCTCATGGGTTAATAGAGTTATTTACTAGGTTAAATTTCACCTAAAGGTTACCAGCAAAATGTGTTCAAAATACTTGGAACTCTCAGGAAAAACCTTCTGGTGAATATTTACCTAATTATTACCTCATGTGTGTTCATATAGTCAGGGAATTGACAAGTCAGTAAACAGGTCTACTATATACTCTTTATTACCTATTTTGGCACCAATTAAGTTGAATGAGTTGCCTGGACATTTCTTGACCTATTTTATACCTTCTGCTCTACAATGAGGGCGAGATTACCACAATATTTGTCTAATCAGACTAAATGTCTACAACGAAGTCAAAGTTACCTGAAATAAAATCCTCAAAGTAACTTAGTCTATCATCAGATATTAAAGACCAAGTCGATTCAGATGAGGATGACATGATACAATTCACTTCCTTTAATTTTTTTATTGTGCCCTACATTCTAGAAATCTATAAAATGCCAAGCAAAAATTCGAATAGAGTTAGTAAACCATACAGGTATATCACCAACTATTATCGATTAGCTGCCAGAATGAGAACAAATGAAAATATAATCCGAAACCATCCTATACTTTCCGATGTCCAGAGATCAGAGCCATCATCTTCCACTCAGTCATCATCAACTACAGAAATTAATGTAGAGTAAGAAATTGCTTTTACCGATGATGATACCGGGAAAAAATATGGATCACAAGACGATGAGTTCAATGGGAATAAGGCACAAAGCTTGGAAGATAACCTCCCATTGTTAGAGGAGTTCAGACATTGGGCCTTGTCGCATAAAGTCTCCATACAAGCAGTTGGTAGAACACTCTCCATTTTGTTCCCACTTATGGGGTACATAGGAGTATTCAACTATGGGTGTTGCTTCACGTCTTTTTATGACGGCAACTATTTTAAAACACTCATCCATTATTGAAATAAAAACATGAAAGCGTTAACCTTAAACTTTGGTTAGGTCTCAGGTCATGTCGGTAAGAGATACTGAACAATGAATGGGCTGCGTTCAGAAAGCTTCGTCTGTCGCCAGCGGTAAACTACAGCCGCGACGTTTTCAATGATGCAGCGACAAAATGGAATTCAATGAAGTTCATCCTTTTGAAGTAAATGGATGAAAAAATGGTATTGAATACGCAAAAAATCAAATCAAATAGAAAATTGATTTCAACAAAAATAAGAGATTGATGTGTTGAAATGATGAGTTTCCATGGCTTCGAGAATTTCAAAACCAATCATTGTGGTTTCCGGAAAAGTAAAAATCAAGCGAATCATAATTGGTCGATTTTTTAATGGCATTTACAGTTGGCTGATAAATTGTATATTTCCGGGCACCGAATGCGGAACGCAGAAATGTCAAATCAAAATTATTCAGCCAATCACAACACACCATTTTATATTTGAAAAGTTATGATTGGCTATTTCTCTTCGGAAAGAGATTCCCTCATTAGACAATAACATTAATCATGGTTTCTATTCTGGGAAGATGTGCACTGAAATATAAATATCGCGTACTATTATCAACATTACTGATGGATTTGATATTTAATTTCAGAATGAACACTCATTACAGGGTTTTCTAGTCAATATCCATTTCTCTGAGTAACTATAGGTTACTTG
Organism: Gonioctena quinquepunctata; assembly: GCA_018342105.1. Lineage (NCBI taxonomy): Eukaryota > Metazoa > Arthropoda > Insecta > Coleoptera > Chrysomelidae > Gonioctena > Gonioctena quinquepunctata. The sequence continues at coordinate 374,182 of JAFIRS010001254.1, read as the reverse complement.
GCCTTACCATTAACATTAGCAAAACATATTGACTTTTTCACCCCGTATTGACATTTGAGTGTTTCTGCACAGAACATAGAATAAGTAAAATATAAATTTATTATCCACGATTCGCAATCCATCCAGAGAACGAAACGTATAGACATGCATCCAATAACATATATTGTATTTCATCACGTGACCACAATGTGAAAGGGTCTGAAATCCCAAGATAAGGAAAATGGACTTCAAAGTCAGGAATAAAGGTTACTTTCGACTTTGAACAAAGTCTATGTGTTCTCATAGTCAGAATTTTAAGGAATTTCGCCATATAGGTCCCATATGGAATCTACGCCATATTTTTCGGTTTGAACCGTTTCCGCCATTGTAAAAATAATACATAATTTTCTCGAATCGACCACATTTTAATGAGTGGTAGTCAAAAAATAGGTGAATATGATATGTACACACATACTTCATCTATAAAATCAGTTTTTGAAGTGTTTGATGGAAAAAGTTGTCAAAGTAGACATGAATTAATGTTTTTTTTTTCATACAAATCTAATAATTTGATGGGCCCACTCGTTTTAGACGAGTAAAAATCAACATTATCACAGAAAAGTTTGTATCGCAAATGAAATCACAGCTAGGTGTGGATGCGAAACCATCACTTATTGCATTATCTGCTATACGTTTATTGATAATTTTTTCTTCATACGCCATGTTCATGTCAACTTCAACGCTTTCACGCATAAGCATGTAGGTTAAGATACACAATATACAGTAAACTTTTATCATCTTCTTCTAACCTGCCATTGTTTGTTGTTTGTTTCATTACAGTGTTTATAACCTAAAATTGGTAAAAATGACTACATTTTTACCATCAGTCGACTAGTCTGGAGGCAATTTTACCTATTTATGCCTTCAACTTATAAGGAGAAATGTCTTAATTTCCCAAATTTCGACTTCTGAATTACTTCCATTTTTTTCCCCATAATGGTAAATTTAAGGTAATTATAACGTAATAATTACCTTCGCCAATTAGGGCGCTGACCTATTCGAAGGTCGAAATGACGTAAATTTTACCTATAATGTTTGTTGGGAAAGAATGTGTGACTCGTAAACAAATTAAAAAACAGGAAAGATATCTACAGGACACTATGAAAAATCTTCATGAGAAGTTCTTGAATACCATTCCATTTAAAATGGGCTATTCCCTATTTACCCGTCTCCGACCATTTTGGGTGGTTCCCCCTAAACCATCAAACCGTGATACTTGTGCTTGCACGGTCCACGAAAACATGGACCTTTAACTTGCTGCTCTAAAAAAGGCACATATTCTGACAACAGTGAATAATCATCAAAGTATGATAAAAATGCATTGTTGCGATCGATATTCTGAAAAATGCCTTGAGAGAACATGTGATGAGTGTTCCTTAAAACCGTCGACTTATGCACAATTCGATAACTCAAAACCGATCTTAATGCAACAGTGGGTGAGTAAAAAAGAGTCCATATTTGATCTGAAAACAAAGAAAGAAGGATTTGTAATGAAGTGTCAAAAAGAAACACAGGAAATCTTACCTGCAAATCTCATGAAAAAAATGAAAATGACATTGCTAAATTTTTTCCGGCATTCTTTTAACATAGTACAGCAGTATAATGTCATTAAGCAACTGAAAGAATCTTTGTCTGAAAACGAAGCCGTGGTGCATATGGATTTTTCAAAAAACTTTTGTACCAAATACAACAAGGAAATACAAAGCTTTCATTTTGACGATTCACGGACCCAAATTTCATTACATACTGTGGTTGTTTACTTGAGAGACTCTACGACTCCACACTGCACTATGTCTTCTAATTTGTCTCATAATGCCGGAGCAATTTGGGCCCACCTGAAGCCTGTGCTGACATCACTGCCATCAAACATTCAAAAGACTCACTTTGTCAGCGATGGTCCTGTAACGCAATATAGGAACAAATCTATGTTTTTTGTATTGGGCTGTAAACTGCGAGACATGTACCCTAATATTATGCAATATTCCTGGAACTTTCATGAAGCCGGACACGGAAAGGGGGCACCCGATGGTATAGCGGCCACATGCAAGCGAACAGCTAATCAAGTGATTGCTTCAGGAGGTGATATAACTAACTTGACGGAGTTTGCTTCTGTTATCCGCGAGAGATGTCCAGGTATAAAAGTGACGGTGATTGGAGGCTGTGATATCGAGAAGATGAATACCTTGATTAACGACAAGTCGTCTCAAATGATCGCCTTTAAGGGGACGCTCTTGGTGCATAAGATGACCGGCTCTGCTCACATTCCCAATCATCTTACAATGAAGTCACTAAGTTGTTTCTGCGACGCTGACGCATGCGATCATTTCAAGCTAGGATCTATTCATTATCAGACAGAGATGGTGGCTGAACATGGTACACGTGTAAATGTTTCTACCGTATTAACAGACTCTGAAGACGATGATATACCACTATCCACTCACGGAAAGGACATGGATTACCGTTCCAAATTGGATAGCGATCTATCAACACCAGGAGTTAGCGGTTGTTCACAACGAAGTCTTTATAGCAGTGGTAATTATGTATTGGTAAAATATATTACAAGGAATACAGAATAAAGGTATGCAGCAATCTGCTCTTCTGTTGATGATGAAGAAGGTGAATTGAGAGTGACTTTCCTCAAAATTTGTAAACATAATGGCACTCTATTTCAATTGAATGAGAAAGATGTAGCAGATGTTCCGTGGAACAAGTAGTTAAAAAACTACTTCTACCAAATATCATTACAAAAGGTAATAGAGTGTTTTACCAATTCAGAGAGCAGATTGATGTTTTTGAAAAGTAATTATTTTAGTGTTGAACTATTTAGAAGCATTATTTTTATTTTTTGTTGAGAAAAAGATCTCATTTTTATTACTTACCTATTAGGCATATATTATTATTTGTAAGCAACATAACGATATGAGTTATGTCAGAAGGCTGTTTTGAAGACCAAGATAGTATTACTTGGTAACTGTTATTACGTTAATTGGTATCTTTAAGGCAGAGAGAGTTATATTTTTGTTTCAATTGTTTGTTGATTGCTCAGAAAATGTATATTGTTGAGTTAAACTACCTCAAAGTAGTTGAGTTAAGTGAAATAAAGTTAATAAGAAGCTGCTTCAAAGGTGGAGAAAGTTGTTCCTCACAGTATTACGTAAATAATTTTTTTTTAATTGTTACTTAAGTGAATTAAGATTAAAAGTGAGACTCAAAATATGTGCCATTATTAGTTTCTAAGATATTTCTTCTAAATCTTAATAAATTTCTCACATATCTTATGAAGCTGTGCGTTTTATCAGTACTTTGGCACCCTTGTCCGTACCCTGGAAGTCAAATTTGGAAAAATCGAAATATCTCCGCATCTACTTCAAAAAGTGACTGGCCCCATCATGAGCAATATATTCATTAGATTATAACGCGAATTTGTAGGAATTATATTCAAAAAACTATCATAAACAAAATATCCCGAAAAGTTACCCAACTTTTGTATATCCGCCCATATATATAAATAACCATATCGCTTTACACCAGAGTTATCAGACCCATGATAGCATACGGTTCAGTGGCATGGTGTCCAACGGCTCAACGGTATCCAAACACGTGTTTGTTGGAGAGCCACTGGATTCATGAGGACCCCTAACAGCAACCTCAGAAGTCTCCCTCAACCTATATATTTATATATATATATATATACATATATATATATATATATATATATATATATATATATATATATATATATATATATATATATATATATATATATATATATATATATATATATATATATATATATATATATATATATATAGAGTGGCCACTTTTTTAATGGGATTGTATTGGTAACTTTTAAACCATAAGAGTTAGAAGATCGGTCAAATGGAGAAAAAGTTGCATTCATAGAAGCATTGTCAAGCAGTTAAAACAAATCGAGATTATCAGGGCCGGTTATTGAGATATCATAAGAAAAGTTGATTCTGTCATTTTGATTTTTCTTTTTTTCCCAGTTTATTTCGAATATTATCAGAAAATGTCACAGGAGTTTTTTATTCGACAGTAAATTATCCTCAATTAGACATTATCAGATTCCGTATCCAACGTTTCGTACGCTCTGGGCCACCCTGTAACCTCATTTTTTTCAATACGGACCTGCATATTTTATGACACTTCTCGAAATAACTTTCAACGCTTAATTCAACGATATATCATACAATGTCATTCAAAGTTGATTTTCAGGTGATTTTGACCCCTATCCAGATTTCTTTGGGTCGGATCTGTATTACATTTAGGTACCTTTAGTTTAATTAACTCATCTTCAATTGAATGGAACGTAACAGAATCAGAGCAAGAAACAAGTTATAATTATTTACAAATTTCAAGAGGTGAAAAACCTAACTCATAGTAATTAAACGAAACTATCATTTAATGAAAGAAAAATCAAATGATTATTCGAAAGTAAATGATGAACATTAATGAAGTAAGTGTTCGAAATGTCCACCATTTTGTGAAATGCACTTTGCGGTTCTGGAACCCATACTTCTTATACATTTGCTTATTTCGTCTCCTTGAATACCTTCCAATACATTCTCAATCTTCTCACGAAGAATCTCTATTGTCGGATTCAAAGTATCATACATTTTATTTTTGAGATATCCCCACAAATAAAAATCCAGCGGATTCAAATCCGGAGATCTGGCAGGCCATGCTACTGGACCTCTTGTTCCAATCCATAAATCGGGAAAAGTTCGATTTAGATAGTCTGTGACTATTCTTGAGTTGTGTGGACCACATCCGTCTTGTTGGAACCATGTACTATTACGCCGATACCGTATAGGAAGATCATCCAACATGTCTTCTATAATTTCTACATATTTTGCTCCGGTTAGGTTGCCGTCAATAAAATAGGGTCCCAGTAATTTATCATTCAACAAACCGCACCATATGTTCAAAGAAAAACGATATTGATGTCTAACTTCATGAATTAAGTGAGGATTTTCTGTGGCAAAAAAATGTTCGTTCCTTCGATTGAACATGCCAGAATTTGTGAATGTCGTTTCGTCTCCCCAAATGATATTGTGCGCAAAATTGTTGTTATTCCGCACCTTCCGTTGAAACCAATTACAGAATTGCAACCTTCTCTCAGGATCATTGCGATATAGTTTTTGCACGGCTTGGTATTTATAGTCATGGTATCCGTGTCTCTTGACTATTTTATTAACAGCACTTTTTGATAAATTGCATTCACTGGCCATAGTTCTCGATCCTATTCCTGGATTCATTCGAATTTGGGCCAGAACATTGATGTCATTGATAGGCTCGTTTCGTCGTACATAAGGACCTCTAGGTTTGATGAATGAATTATGTGCAAGTAACGTTGTAGATAAACGTCGAAACATTTTAATATTTGGTGTTGTTCTTTCAGGATATAATTCACCATACCTTTGTTGTGCTTTGAACGAATTTCTATCTAGTTTTACGTACATTTCGTACATATCTCTCTTCTCTTCATTTGTGTATCTTACCATATCGAATAAGTTAAATTGAAATTACTCAGAAAAGTATTCAATGACAAGTTCTTGTGACACAATAATAAACGAAGTGCCAAATAATATGACATTTCTTGTTATGTTCTTTTTTATCCACGGCCTACTACTTGAAAATAATACATTCAATAAACCTAGAGTTGTGTGTATATAAGAAAAAACAAGTCTATCAACGATATCAATGTTCTGACCCAAATTCAATTGAACCCAGAAAAAAAATCGAGAACTGTGGCCAGTGAATGCAATTTATCAAAAACTGCTGTTAATAAAATAGTCAAGAGACGCGAATACAATGATTTTAAATTTGAATACCAAGCCTTGCAAAAATTATATTGTAATGATCTCAAAATAAAGTTCGATTCTGTAATTTGTTTCAACGGAACAAATGACAAATCCAACAATAATGATTCCTCGCGAGAAGATTGAGAATGTATTGGAAGGTATTCAAGGAGACGAAATGAGCAAATGTATAAGAAGTATGGGTTCCAGAACCGCAAAGTGCATTTTACAAAATGGTGTACATTTCGAACAGTTACTTCATTAATAGAAAAATCGAATTAAACGGTTTTCTTCGCATAAAGGATAAATACAATCCCATTAAAAAAGTGGCCACTCTGTATATATATATATATATATATATATATATATATATATATATCGCGGAAATATATATACAAGAATTGCTCCTTCAAAGATACGAGATTGTGAATTTCGTTTTGTTTGTTGTTTTTGATGTTATTGTGGGATGATGTGATGAGTTTCGACAAAAACAACAAGGAATATTCCACCAATAATTTGGAAAATATAATATTTGTATATTTAAAAATGTTACTCTTCTATTTCTTCACAGTGCTCTGTCGATGATATTTCGTCTTGGACACTGAAGTTTATTTTGAATTAAATTGAATAATGTTAACCCTCCTACTTCTTCACTTACAAGGGTAGGATGAACCCCGAAAGGAATAACCTGGAGAAGGAACGGGTTTTTTTATCATCATTATTATTCAATGGGCTTCATATATTTATCACAGTGCATGCACTATCCAAGGAAACCCGAAAATATCCACAGTACCACCCGGTGGATGTCGGTGTATACCAACCGTGCATTACACATTTAGATCACACTGGACTTTCTCGTACTCGATAGATTTTCCATCGAATACAAAGTGATACGATGAATTATCAGAAATAAATTTAGCGCTGGATTCAAACCAACGCACAGTGTGTCATTCTACATATCCATCCAGACAAAATACTCTAGAATCAACTCTCAAAATAACACTTGTTATCTTTTAGAAACAATATAGATGAAAACAAACTAGTTGAAATATATTAACAGTAGGCGTTCCTATTTTTTTGACGGATAACAGAACGTTTTCTCCTGATTTCATTAATGGGCAGCCTCTAATCGTTAATTGCAATTCAGTGAGCAGGCTGTTATTGTGAATTTACGTGTTTTAGATATGGTTTACTATATGGATATATTGCACAAAGCTAGGTACATGATATTTATATTTCAGTTTCTGTTTCATTAAGTCTGGGATAAATGTACGTGGAGGAATAGCTTTGAACTTATCCACACCTTGGTTTTTTAGGTTGCCAATAATTCCGTTTGCTTTTGTATGTGATAATTTTATTTTATTGTTAGAGACTTTTAGCATTTATAAAGTCTGAACTTACTTGCGGTTAGGTTAGGTTTTGAAAATATATTCATTTTATTACAGATAGACTACTGGCTATGTCGAGGAGAGAAGTTTATGAAAAAATCAGAAATGAAGATAATAAATCTAGAAAAGCTAAATCTAATTCTGAAAAATCATTGTGGATTAACTCAAAGACAAATTTTACTTACACCACTGTTCATTGCTTGAATATTCATATAACAATAGAGAACTTCGATTTGCCGAGTACAAGTATATCGAGTAAAAAAAACCGAATGTCCAAGGATAGATTTTGATTCTAGTAGAATGAAGTCAAAACCAAAAAAAGTTGAATAACTTGTTGCCAAAAGTACATTAATAGAGTAAACTCAAGCTACCAATATGAAGCTGAGACGTATTGGAAAAAGGGATGCTACCAGTATGTTGGAGGAGTTGGCTTCGCCTCCTAAAAGAACACCTGGAATTGAGGGAACTCACAAGGGGGTACCGAAAAACAACCAAGATTCAAGAAAAATTTCACAATGTTTTGATAAGTACGATCCTTTCAAAACATCATCAAAACAGTTTTTAAATCAATAAAGGCACCAACTATGCATTCTACCCCAAAATGGATACATGAAAATGACAGCCATTCTTCAAGCCGTGAAATCTGCAGTGACTGAATATAAGTGAATCAAAAATTTTCATTGTGTCTAATTTATAATATTACTTGATATATACTTTTTTAAATTTGTAGTTGATGATTTTCAAATATAAATGTTTTTTATTTAGTTTTACCTGTCTCGGTGTCTGTCTGCCTGTGAGTCTGTCTGTCTGTAATCAAATCTTGCAAGTTAAATTTGACCCACTTCTAATTGTCCGATTGATTTGAAATATGGCAGGTGCACATAATTCTGGTTACATTGCATTATGAAATGTTCGTAAGGAAAAAAACAAAATGGCGGCTCCAATATGGCGTACAATTTTTGTGATTATGGTCCCATTTTCTTCAAAATTGGTATTTAGGGGTTTCCGGGGTCGGAGATCATGATTTTTCAATTCATTAGATAGAAATGAACTAGTTATTTAACATCATTAATACTAAAAAATAAATAAACGAAAAAAAAAACACAAATAGGTTTTTATCAGTTGTTAATGAAAACAACTGAAAAGTTGAAAATCAAATTCATAAAAGAAAATCAAAGACAAGCTTTTATCATACAAATGCACAAAAAAACAAACATTTCTTTCATTGTTTGATCTATAGTCGGCGCGTCGAACAGATAGAGTGATCACGTGCATACCATATATAAAATGCAATGATCATGCCGTTTTATTGCTCAATCGGTTCAGCGCGCCAACTTATAGGTTATTCAGAGAGTAACAGTTTCAAAATCTTGCCGCGCAAGATTACCTATTTTGAATCCGCGGCAAGCTTTTGAATCAGAATAACCTAGATCAAACAATGAAAAAAATTATTGTTTCCTTTTCAGTGCATCTGTATAATGAAAGCTTGTCCCTAATTTTTTTTATAATTTTCAATCTTACTTATAAATTAACGTCACATACAATCAAACTCATTTTATCACGCAGTGCCCAAAGCCAGAACGGGGACTGAAATCAATATTGAAAAAGTTAGAAGTTTCGTTTTTCTGTTATGTTTTTTCCAAATTGATTATTCATCATGATTATTGGTTGAGTTGAGGATTACCTTCAAGTTTTAGGAGTCTCAATAATAGAATTGGTTAATGAAATGCGTGTTATGGAAATGTTATCTTCCCCAGACTCTAAACGAGGAGAATCAGGTATGTAAAATGATATAACTCTAAATTCGCAATACGATGAGTTGCTAACTAATGGAATATATTCCCTTCTGGAAACAAATAGTTTACTCAAAGTTGATATTCAACAAGGCAGACTAGTAGTTGGCCTTTTAGGTTATTTCACCTGAACGATTTTTCTTTCAACTTCGAACGGTCATATCGGAGAAAAAATTATTGCAAACGTAAAAAAAATCGTAGCACATATGATTAATAATAAATAATTAAGAATAGATACAATTGTTTTCATTGAATAATATAAATTCACATATAAATATAAGTGAGTCACTGGAGAGTAAAACAGTTTTGAGCTGTTATACTCCTTGTGTGTGACTATGATATAATAATAATAGCGAAACATACGATCAGAAGGGTACACATTAGGACCGATAAGGTTGGGTATGGGTTTTCTGATCGTATCTTACATAGGTATAGATATGATAAGGCATTTCGTTGAATAATCGAATACTCCATGACATTTAGTCAAAAAGAATATCAAGTGACTATCTATCGAGAGAATATAATTTTTGAGTATTTTTTATTAATCCAATGGAATTTATTGTTTCTATGTATTTTTTGAGCATGTCAGGAAGGAGATTGTATATTTTCCTAGACAAAAACAGGAAGCAACGCTGTCCTATACATACATATACACAATGGTATCTGAACTATTTTTTTTTCATCGATCGTGTAGAATAAACGTTGTCTTTTTTTTGTATCAATGATTTATTTTTATACATATTAATGATTAAATTATACGTATATAGTTGCCTCAAATCCAGTACATTCGCTGTAGTAAATAAATAACAAGTTTGATGGGTAGGTATATTTTTTTGTTATAAATTTCAAGATTTTTCTGTAGTATGTGTAGTTGCTTCAGATAACTATTTGTTACCTCTCCCCAACTCAATTTGGCATACTGCAAGCGAGACTACACTGAAGAATAGTACACTGTTTTCAACTGTGCAACGTCAATAATATTTTTCAGGTATTTGAATTTCGCTAACAAGACACCTCAACGTTTTGGTAACGTTTGATATTTGACGGTTCCATCTTAGATGTGAGCCTATTAGAACTCCCAACTATTTTGTTTGATTGACATTTTGTTTGATTGACATTTTGTATCATGGTAATGTTCTGAAAGTTAGCTCATCATAATTTGGTAAACCGTTCTTGTAGCTGCAGAGTGGGGAAAATTTATTATTGTAAAAATTTTTTCTTTTTTTTTTTTTTTAAATGCGAAGAATATAAAATAGAGTGTCATAGGAAACTTATCACTCCTTTTTCGGATGTTTTATGTCAGTACATCATTATATATATATATATATATATATATATGTATATATATATATATAATACTCTCTTTCATATACATACATATACATATATACATATATACATATATACATATATACATATATACATATAATAATATATAATGATAATATAACAAATTATTATGTTATTATTTCACCCCACACTTTGGGTGCCAATTTGTTATGTATTGATAAATTGAATAACAATAGTTGTTGTTATATAATGAAGATTGCTAATAGTTTTTGCTATTCTTTGTGAGCCAAATTGATATTATATAGATAGATATTTTCGCCCTATTCGATATGTATTGTATGCTGTAATAATAATTGCTAGCGAACGTCACTGTTCTCTCGTCACGCTGCTGCCAATTGTTATCACTTTTCTCACCGCGGCTAAGCAACAGTTGGTACGCCTCTTACTTCAGATAGCCGGTTCAGGCACTAGAGCCACTAGCCACTGCTGTCTAATTTCAGTTTATTCAATAGTCATTGTTATGATTGTTGATCATTGTAAGAAAACAAACAACAAAGTATCAAAAAGCAATTATTTCCTTTATTCAGGAAGACTTAATTTTACCTGGCCTACGAGAAATAACTTATACTAATGTGAATCTACGAATATTCACGGATAATCATTAAATTCAAATCATGGACACAACCTCACTTTTTCCTTGAGAGTGAAGTTTTCCGTTATAGTTCAAAATAAAGTGAAATAAAGTTCTTCAGATGTGAAATACGTTATTTGTGAAATTGTTCATGGACCGGATGTGCACTATTAAAGTTTTTATACCTGGCTGGAACTGTCGGTGTTCAAGATATGCCCTGAAACTGGATCCCTTCTCACTCCAAGCTATATCAGGAACTCCAATACCATAAATCAGGAACCATACATATGCAGAAATCAGCTTTGGACACTTGGATATGTTGTATAATTGAGGTAATATTGGTTTTTTTCTTCTAATGTTGGAATTATTCCATTTTTCTTTCTCCCAAAATGATGCGTGGCATTCCCTTGTAAATGTATTTTCGATCTCCTTGGCTTTGTTTGTTGCTTCCTTGGATACCAATTTTCCCTCTTCTTTTTTATTTGAATGTTTGAATTCGCGCACCAAATTGTCACATTTCACTGTTTGGGTTTATCTTATATAATTTATATATACAACTATTTTTCCATTCTTATTACTATGTACAAATTTCAATAATAATTGCTTATGACATCACCCCGTTGTTATTCTCTCACAATTTCCAATTTTCCATATGACCATCTATTCCCTGATTGGCTATTCTCATAAAGAAGTTTGCTGTTCTACCATTGGCTACTTTTAGTTAGCTACAATTTCATATACTGTATGTTTCAAATTTATAAATGTGTTGATCACTTTTTATTCATGAAAATTTTGTAAATCTAGACTTTCTGTTGTCTTTTTACCAATTATGGGGTATAATCATTTTAATTTTATTTTTTTTTTTTAATATTATTTAACATAATATATATATATATATATATATATATATATATATATATATATATATATGTTTATACTCATTACTTACGGTATCCTCAATTTTTACTATTTGTTTTCTATATTTTAGGTAAATACAAAAAAAAGGGAGTGAAACACTATGAACCCCAAAATCCTTCAATGCCTCCAGTAATTACGAATGATTCACAGTGTCGAAGGCCTTGGCTGGATCCAGAAAGATACATATCGCAGGAGTCCCTTGATCAACTAAATTGTAAATATCTCCCGTTAATGTTGAAATTGCATCATTCGTCGATAAACCCTCTCTAAATCCAAACTGACACTCAGCTATTACATCAAATTTGCTTAGATAATTTTTTTAATATTTTTGTTATTACTGTAATCACAGATACGAGTTTTGTCATTTTTAAATATGGGTGTAACTACTGCCATCTTGAATTCATCGGGACATATTCCTGAACTGAATATATTATTGTCCTAATGAGATCGTAACCAGGGGCTTTCTTTGTTTTTAGTTGTTGGATTACTTCATATATTTCTTTTTCATTTACAGGCTTCAGGTAAAATGAATGAGGCAAAATGTTCCATGCTAGGCGCGATGTGTTAGGTTTTGTTATTTCATGTGCATAGGTTTTTCCGACTCCTATAAAAAATCATTGATGGCATTAGCAATTTCTTCTTCATCCTCAGTTATATGGCCATCATCAGTTTTTTTTTTTTGTGTTATCATCTCTAGATTTTTTTGTCTCAATCTCCGATATGACTTTCCATAAATTCTTCGAATTATTTTTATTTTTATTTTTTTTATCTCTATAGAAGTTATATCATGCTTTTTTAATCAGCTTGTCTGTATATTTAGGATATTCAAGGTAATATTTTTTTCCATGTTTTCAGGATTTTTTTTGCATTCTCTATATTATTCGTTTTTATGAATTATCGAATTTACCAAACCTTTTGTTATCCATACCTTACGTTTCTTCCCATTTTTGTTTAGCCGAATTCGTCTTGAGTTTTTTTGTATATATATATTCTTTTAATATTTCAACGATATGTGTGGTTTGTGTTTGTACACTTTCTAGACTATATTATATGCTCTAATCATAGTTGTAAAGATGAAGTTTCAGTTTTGTATAATCCATGTATTCAATGTAGTTCTGTTTACTTACAGGGTGCGTACTGTATTTATTTCAAAGGGGGTCTATGCAAATAATAACAGCCTTATGATCTATTATAATACAGCCTACAACAAAAGAGACTCAGTTTTCTCTAAGATTTTCCTCATCGGTACAAAATATATAATCCATAGCTTTTTGTGTGTCCCTGTATACGGGTGTGCTTATTGATCATCGCAACAAAATTGTGCGTACTATAATTATCCAGATAATCATATACTAATACATCTTCATTATTTAAATTGATATTCATGTCATCCACAATAATAGAACCTAAAAACGCGAAAAAGGAGAATATTCATATATGTGAGGATATGTCTACCTCAAGACCACTACACTGAGAAAAATATATAGTGAGTATTACCAGAAATATGGTAACTTTTACAAAAATTTCTAGTACTATATGTGACAGCAATACAATATGGTAACGTTTAACAAAAACTCATCTCAACAATTTATGGTAATTAATTGTATACAGGTATTCTTATTACCATTGAAATATTTGTAACGAGAGGCCTAGCAATATATTATGTAATGAATTATAGAATACTCAGATAGTTAGTGGATCCTCTCGTGATTTAATAAATTAATATACCTTGTATATAAATATGAAGATAATTGGTTGTTACATTGACGCATTTTTTTATTGTAATTATAAAAATATATTATGGTAACATATATTATACAGAAATTATGAAGTAAAATATAATCGATTGGTAACAAATATTTGAAGTTTACTGTCACGAATTGTAAAAACAACCATACACTTATTTTGAAATTCAATACATACATAATAATATAATATAATAATAATAATAATAATAATAATAATTATAATAATAATAATAATAATAATAATAATAATAATAATAATAATAATAATAATAAATAGTTTATTGAATTGAATACATTTTTTTTAAACATATGGCTTACATTCAATAAACCGCAAACTCACTAAGGCATCGAGCCTGTGCGTGAGACATAACGCTTTATTTATTTTCCATATAATATGAGATTTTGTTTATGTTTATTCATTAAATATAATTAAAATTATATCGAGACCTGTCCGGTCTCAATATTCAACAGGAAATCCCTAAAATATATATATATATATATATATATATATATATATATATATACAAATATGAAGATGGGACTTATAGATGAATTGTATGTATGAAATGCATCGTTAGAATGTATATAAATAAAAAGAAGGAATTAAGCATAAAAATAAAATATTTAGGTGAGTTGTGAAAAGATAAAAAGTGTAAATGAAATGTATAGATAAAAAATATAGTAAAACTTATCATATTGTATTGTGAAACCTATCAACCATACTGTATTATGAACTCAACAATATGTTCATGATAGAGATGAGTATATTGTTGTAGTAAACAATACAATCCATTTTTAGCATTGTATTGTTTTCTGAATAGGAAAGTGTTTAATAATAATATTGAATATTCCCGAATAGTTGATTTAAAATGAATGGAACGAATATTTCTATGGCATCAAGTGTACCTACTCACATAAAAATGAATTGGCCCACAAATAATTCTTGATTTAAAAATGTTATCAGAAAACTCTTTTTCATTTCCGTATAATGTTTTCTGCACATTCATAATCGAATATTGAAAAAGGAGAAATTGGGAAGTGAATAGTTTTTTTGTACATCTGAAATTTCATTTGAAACAAAACAGAACCACTCATATATTCACTTGCACTACAGCACAGAAAAAGAACTGGATAAAATATAAAATGAAATATATTTGTTATTACATTACTATACAATTTTTTCATTCATATACTCATTTTCTTCAGAAAAGGAGATGGTGGAAAGCAAAATGGAAATATTGAGCAAAGCTGAAAGCACAAGTTCTCAAAAAAACGATTGTCAGATAATCCTTTTCTTGTCAGACAGCCTATGTGTAAATCTTATTATATTATAGTATTCAATTACCTATATTTACTCAATTTCTCAGAATGAAGGTCTGATCCGGTCAATTCGTATAATTTCTTTTAACGACGTTTCGACTTTCGACTTTCGTACCATGCGAACGCAGAAATTCAAATAAAATTATTCTGTTTTAACCTGATGATGACAAATACCATGTCGGAACGTCGTTAAAAGAAATTATTCGAATTGACTGAATCAGACCTTTATTCCGAGAAATTGAAGAAAATATAAATGGGGTCAGGAATCTAAAGAAAGAATATATACATATATATATATATATATATATATATATATATATATATATATATATATATATATATATATATATATATATATATTTATATATATATATATATAAATTATTCGAATTGACTGAATCAGACCTTTATTCCGAGAAATTGAAGAAAATATAAATGGGGTCAGGAATCTAAAGAAAGAATATATATATATATATATATATATATATATATATATATATATTTATATATATATATATATATACATATATATTCATATTTATACAAATATCAGATTTGTAATTATTATTGAATTCATGTTAGTTTAAATAATGAAAAAAATTCATTTAAATAATTTATTTAACTTTTTTTCATTTACAGAATAATCCCCAAATATATATAAAAAAGAAATAATTTTATCGTAGTGTGCTCAAAACCCAATCTATATTCAGTCTCTCTACAAGCTTTTTCCTTATTGGATTACAACCTTCATTCGAGGTATGATGTTGAAAGACGTTGAGAATTTCAAGAGATCATTCATATAAAATACAAAAAAAATTTAACAAAATGAAAATGGAACTTTACTCAAAATATATTCATTGCATAACTATATAATTTTTTCATTAAAAAAAGGAGATGGTGGAAAGCAATATAAATAGTCAGCAAAGCTGATAAACTTTACTACAACAAGTTCTCGTAAAAACGATTGTCAGATAATCGTTTTCTTGTATTTGATTCATGTATGTTCAGATAATGCAAAAAATTCATCAAAACAATTAATCAAACTTTTTTTTATTTACAGAATGAACCCCAAACTCATATAGAAATAAATATTTCAACTTAGTGTGCTCAAAACCCAATATATATTGCTTCATTCAAAATATTATGTTGAGAATTTCAAGGTTGAAGTGTTATTTTTTTTCTAGCTGATGTTCTCAAAACAATCTTGTGATAATATCTGTAACAGCTTTTTCCACAAATACACTTGTCACACTATTTTAGCAGGCACATATTATGTAAGCAGGTACTTGAGGCAATTATTGCGGTTACACCTCCATCAATTAGCGCAAAATCGAAGTTAAATCAAATCAAAAGGTGTCATTCTCGAAAGGGAATACAATATCCAGCGTGTCCATGAGTACATGGTAGGTTATGAAGGGGGAGAACTGTGTTTGAAAATGGTTTTCTTCAATAAGTGAAAGTATTTCACTCTCCTAGGCCTTGCATGCATAGGCACACCATATTGTATGCATGTTCTGTTCAAATAAAAAAAAACAAACCCAACATTGAAGTGCTTTTTCTCAAGAAATACATGATTATTTACAGGGACACTTATAATTATTGATAGATCAGTTATAGAGCAAATGCATTTGCTAAATCGATTGTCGTTGGGTTTAACAGACCCCCTTTTCCATAATTCAATATACAAACTCATATTGCTCACCTTTCAGTCTTTCAACACTTTCAGTGTCGCTGGGAATAGACCAATATTTAAATTTTTTAATAAAACAGCCTATATCTTTTGGAGAAATATTGTCATTTCTCAACGCCTATGTTTATGCCTATTGAATTATGGGTTATCTAGTGTGTATTCAGAATGGACTCCTAAATTTTTGTGATATGAATGATTCATAGAAATAAATAAATGATAATTTTTTTATGAATAAATGATTTATTTTGAGGTTGGCTACTCGAATAAAATCAATCAAATTCAACGCATTAGCTTAAATTCGATGAAGCTACTACCAATATGAATTCCAGGATATATTGTAACGGGGTTACTATTTGTCGGCGAAGTTAAACAACCAAAAGCTACATCGGTAATAATGGGTCTAAACATACCATTCGTGTTGTTACGCCCTGTAATTACAGAAAAACTTTCTTCCCTAC
The DNA here is from genome assembly GCA_018342105.1 of Gonioctena quinquepunctata. NCBI lineage: Eukaryota > Metazoa > Arthropoda > Insecta > Coleoptera > Chrysomelidae > Gonioctena > Gonioctena quinquepunctata. The sequence goes on along the minus strand of JAFIRS010001254.1, from coordinate 357,085 downwards.
AAAACAAGTTCAAATAGGTTTCACATGCTTGACTGAAAGAACTGACAAACATACGTTGTTATTGGAAGACAGTTGAATGCACTTAAAAAAATAATTATCAAGAATAACCCGGATTCATAAATAACTCATCTAGGAAAAATTAACGATGGTACAATAATAATGAGAGTTTTCAATCAATGTGGTGATCGTCAGAAAACATTAAACTAAGCAACGGCAAACGAAATTCAAATCAAGTATTGAAGCTCCAAGTGAAAGCACGAGGGGACAATAGTTTTTTTCAAAAAATTGCCTATTTTTGTCAACGCTTTCCGAATCGAGATAAATCAAGGAAAAACCGCAACTCCATAGTTCATGATCTCTTAGAAAAACCATAGCCATATCACGCTATACTAATATATCGAGCGAATGAAATAAAATAACCGATTGACGCGGGAGTAATCGAAATAATAATAAAATCAAAACTAATTGTCGCTTAAAAACCTACTCCAGTGAATAAAGGTGAAACAGGGTGAGTCCAATGTTTTGTTTTTCTGTATTTATGTTGTGGCAAAGCGAACCCTTTATAATGTGCATGTGTCTGTAAAAGTATTCCCATAGTTTCAAGATTACAAATATCTCAAAAGAGTATTATTTTCTAGCCGTTTGTGGCAATTGATGTCAAGATTTTGTTTCAGTAAGTCTATTTCGGTTTTGTAGCCAACTGTAAAATTAACTGCCAATAAGCTACACTCTCTTTAGTGTACGGAGTATTGCAGAAAATAATTGTGTAACATTTTACAAAATATATAAGTACATTCTCAACATTTTATGAGTGCATTATTCTTTCTTGGTTAATTATTGTTTTTCGAATCCTTCTTGACGGTAGTATTTCCTGAATGAACAACTAACGCCCAAGCACAGGGAGAAATGAAACATGTCCAGTAGGCCGCTCCTGGTACATAGTTTCGGGGATTATTAGAGTATAATAGAGGGGGATAGTGAACACGGGTGGAGGTCGCACTGGAGGGGTGGACATTTCTCGCGTCTCACCTACCTGCGCTCCAACGTAGCTTGATCGGAAAAATACAAGGGTAAGATAAAGGCGGTAGTCGCGCTAGAGGCGTAGATATTTCTCGCGTCTCACCTTTCTGCGCTCCAGCGTGGCTTAGGGGGTAAAAGAGAAAATTGTGTACGGTCACTGAGGGGGTAGACATCTCTCGCGCTTCACCTTCATACGATCCAATGTAGTAATGAGTAGGAGGCAAATAGATGAAGTGGGAGTAGAAAAGCTCAGTTCAACTGGGAAATACAGGTTAAGCCAGCCCCCACGTGGAGCATTACGAGCTACTGAAATTAGTCGCTTTGGCCGACCGGTAAAAGCTTGCATTTGATACTCGCTTCATACTACGAATAGTCGGGGCCTGTTGCTTTGCAACCGTTTTTGAGCTTGCATACTACTCCGTACGAAATCACCCCTTCCTCCGCATGAGCGTTTTGGTTGCTACGATAATAAGTTTAACCCGCTTGCTTTAAAACACCATCTCCGCTTTCTCTGTATATAGTACTTGCTATTTATGTATTTGTTGTGATAATTCGAGGCTGTCGTCAGCCGCCCTGCTTATATTTCTTTGATAATATACCTGTTCATCCTGTTTATAGAGTATTGTTTCATTCACTATCTTAAGTAGAATTTAAGCATCTAGTGCGCAGTCGGTACCCAGGTTCTAAACCCACTTAAGGGCAATTGAAACCTGCCTTGCTGTCCCCGTTACATTGTCACAACTATACTGACCCCTGGAGTGTTTTTCTTTACCTAGAATGCCCAGAGCAAAAGTGGTTTTTTCCACTATAAACCAAAAGGTAGCGCCCGAGGCAAAACCAAGAATAGTGAAGAGCGCCAAAGTTTGATAGTTGGGGGAAAGACTTACAATATTAAGAGACTGAAACTACTATTTCGACATATAAACCAAACTCAAATATGGATAATAGGTTAAATATATTGTTTTGGTTTTCAGTTTTTGAACATCCTGGTTTCAACTCAGTTCAAGTTCGAAGTATTCACACAGTCGCCTATTCAAAGTGAACTCCTGCGGAACTTTTCATGCTAAAACTTCCCCACTGCTTTGAACGATTCGGGATGGCGATTCTCGAAATCGAAACGAAAAGTGAGAAGCTTATAAATAAAATAATATATCTATCTATCCACCCAGATGTCACAGAATTAAACAAATATTCGCGAACGTGTCGATAATCAGGTTCCGGAAACTCAGTTTTCAGATAGGAATTGTCCTAATCTAATCTAACTGCAAACCAAAACAAACAAATTATTGGATCAATCTATTTGCATCAGATTTTTTGTTTGTTTAAAGTCCGATATTATGGTATGAAATATACCTACCCAGTCAAGCCTATCAACCTTGTGGGAAATACCTTTATAATTATTTATTGATGGTTGATGAGAATATTGGTAGGTACTGCACATTATCTCACAAAGTAATGCACTTTTGAAAGTGTTGATAAGGTCCCCCAGTCTTCCAAAATAACCTCCATCGATTGTATCCTGGAAATGGCTTCTCAACTCATCCACATAGAGAAAACAGAAAACGTGCTCACAACAGAGGAGCGGGACGTCTTGCACAAGTTGAACCACAAACCTTAAAAACGTTTTCAAAACCAATCGGGAAGCGAGACAACTAATGCTCTGCCACATTTGGGAAGTGATCGAATGATTGAAAGCGGTTGCTTATTGTGTAGTTTCTCACTCTGACAGACTGATTGGATTTCTCTATATATCAATATAACATACGGAAAGTCAATGTTTTTCGGTGATAGTTTTCCGAGTTGCATTATTGTTACCAGTTGGTTGATGTTTGAACGATTTGAGGGGCTCTTGGTGAAGGCAAAATTCATTATTATGTGTGATATGATCAAGAAGAAAGTAAGTACTGATCTCCAAAATCTCAAACAAGTAAGCTTTTCAAATATATTTACATGACCAAGAAATGAATCTATCGCACCTCCAATTCAGTAACCCTTGCACTGTCAAGTTCAACTAATTTACGACCACCTTTGGATCTACAGTTTCCTCGAGCCAGTGGAAATATTCAAACCTTGGAATTAACCATTTGTGTGAACTGAATAGTAGATATGGCGACACAAAAACAATGGTCCATGTATTTTTTTCAATTGGTTTCGTTCGATGTGAGCTCTCTTTTTCCGAATGTACCCATTCCTGAAACCTTGCAGTACTTAAAAGAACTTTTGGTCGGGGAATTTTCGAAATTGACTGCCTTATGTATGGATCAAAACTATTATGTATTTCATATTCCAAGATAAATTCTACGAACAGAAAGAAGGCGCCACCATGGGCTATCACCATTCATGGCAAACCTTTTCATGAGTGAATTCGAAACAAATACCAAACTTCAGAGTCAATATTTCCCCAAAATTTGGTTACGGTATGTGGATGATGTGTTTTGTATTTCCGACACGAGAAGACAGAACATAAACATCTTCCTAACCTCCATAAACTCAGTGTTCGAACAAGCTACTTCACGGCAGAAATGGAAGTTTATGGACGATCACCTTTCCTTGACACTCAGGTCATCAGAGATAGGAATTGTTTTGGAATATACATCTAAAGAACGCCCATCGATTCGAACAGGTTCATCCCAGCCGATTCAGAACGCCACATTCAACACGAAATGGCTAGTTTCAATTTTCTTATATACAGAGCCGCAAACTTTCCATTGGGTGCTGATCGTTTTCACAATGAAATAAAAAAGATTGAGAAAATAGCATTGATCATATCATATTATTGATAATCTTTCATATTATTGATAATCTTTTGAAGCGGTTCACACGTTAAGTGAAAGAAACCGCGACGCTGGAAAAAACGATGGAAAGCAAAGGATTCATGAGAATTCCTCTCAATCCAAAACTCAAGAGAGGTTTCAACAATATACTCTAGGATGTAAACCTCCAAGCAGTTTATAGCAATAAAAATAACTTGCAAGCGTTATTAGGAAACCCGAAGACTAAAACTCACATAAGTGTGGAATCAGCAGACAAAATTGTAAAAAAGTTTTATTACGGTCAGACAAAACGTTCAATTTCTGAAGGGTTACACGAACATGTGGCCCATGCTGCCTACCGTAGGGAGAATAAGTCAAGTGTAGCGGACCATATAATCGAATCTGTCCACAAAACTAATATTCATAATTTTAAAATGATCAAACTGATCAGTGACAGTAGAAAATTAGATTGCCTGGAGAGTTTAAACCATAATAAAAATCCACTTAATGAAAATGAATGGTTGATGTATTCCACCCTGTTTACTTTAATCCCCATAGAACAATCAAGATCTCATTAGCGATTTGGGGAACAGTAATTAGTATAAAATAACCCAATTAGAAATACCAGGTGAAATTTGTAATTATATTGAACATTTATTTAGTGTAGTTTACCTACTGATGATGATAACTGAGTTATAAAATGCGTATATAGGTGTGAAGAGATTTAGTGTGATGAGGGTCTAACTTGTGCAATTTTTTATTGTGTGACACTACAGCGTCTAACCAGTCTTAATGACTTCCTGATGTTATATACGATATCACTGAAAGGATGTAGGAATTGGGGGGAAGGCAAAAAAGCGCAACATAATTCATAACAAAAAAAATATTTTTCTCTGTTTTCAATTGCAAAACTATTTCCAGAATCTTTGAGCAAATCTTTAAATGTTTCAAAATTAGGTTCTGTAACCATTTTGAGAATCAGTCTAAAACATTGTCTCCAACAAAAGCATTTCTCAACGAATATGTTCAGAAACTGTGAGCAGAGTTATGCACAGAGAAAAATCATCCCTGAACTTCCTGAAGTTTACGGCGCTCTCCAGAATTTCCCATATAAATAAAGTTATGAAATATATTCTTCAACCGGAGTTAGCTAATTATCCGCCTTGCCTACATTTCATCTTAGTCAAAGGTAAAATATAACTCCCCGATGAATTCCTCTTCATTGAAAGGAAACTCCAGATGGAACTTTCACGGAATGATATCTCAGCGTACAGCGAAGATGAATAGTCTGAATGGAAAAGATTTTCCGCACTTTAGTTCCGTAAGAAATCCCATTCTCCTGAGAATTTTCGAAAGCATTATTGAATAGTTTGTTGTTGGTTGAACTCGCACTATGACAGGACGAATAGAGACTCGTTCACAAGCAGGCCCGATAAATCCGTTTTTCATGTTCTGTAGGGAACTGCATGGTGACTGATTGGTCCCATCACATTTTGGCATATTTTGGATAGATCTCATTGAAACAGTTTCTATTGCGGACGCCACGACTTGAGAATATTTTTGATAAACCTTCGCCAATAAGGAGAACTAAAAAAAATTACCATTTGTTCGAGAGGTTATATATATATATATATATATATATATATATATATATATATATATATATATATAAATGCTTTAATATAATTATTGTATACACATAAGATATAACCATACCATAAATTAGTTTGATCACATGTGTGTCCTTCAAATTCTTCTTATCTTTATCCTTCCAGTTCCAGAGGAAAGCCAGCTCATTCGTTAAAATCAATCTGAAAATTCTCCTTGTGTGATCTTCGGGAGAAGTGCCATCAATCGACTCCAATCTTGTGATCTAACAAATAATATATACACTAATAAATATCATTATGTAGGTATTCAGGAACAAAATATAGTAATATCCTGCACATTTCATGGTAGTCGATTATCGATCTTTCGAAACGTGTCTCGGACATCGTACATTACAAGGTGATAATACATCACAACAACATCAGAAAGTTATGGACATAAAATTCTAATTTAAACGGCAGAAACAGTTTATTTTTGAGTTCCAGTGATTATGCGGGTAATCCAGATGTTCAATTGGTGTTATTTGGAGTTGACATTTGTTTGCAATTTTTTGTTTTAACCTGATCATTCTATATATTTTCACACAGGGCACAAGACCTCGAGCTGACCGGTTTCGCATTGTTCAAGTTTTCATCTTAAATTTCGCCTGATGATATTTGTTCAAAATAAATTCTGACAAATCAATAATCAACTTTCATGAAATGATATAATGATGATTTCGTATTTATTCAGGCTATCGGAATATATCGCGTTATTTCAGAACAGTTCTAACTATACATTCTTCAAGGTAATGATCCAAATGATACATGGTGACTGTAATAACCGTCGTATACGGAAAACAATCATTTTTGTTTTTTGTTGTTTGAGATGAGTATACGTGGAAAAAGTTTTATCCGTCAATTTTAATTATGAATAACGCTATATGTCAGCGTCATTTGGGACATACAGGGTAACATCTGGAAGTGCATTTCAATAAAGTAATTTTTTCCATAAGAATATCTAGAATTTTGAATGCTTTGGCAGTCAATTGAGTTCATTTTGTTTCGTATAACATTGATTTCGACGACTCATTACAATTTTACGAGCTGAATTGATTGCAAGTATTCATTTTAATTTTTCTATAAAAAGAATCGAGAGGTGTCGTGGGATACCCGATTGGAACGAAGTTATTTTTGCCATATATTATGTATCAAATAACACGTACAATGAAATGAATTAACAACGTTTGAGATATGTTTCAAATAACAGGCACAATGTAATGAATTAGCAACGTTCGAGAGTAATTATAAACGAAAAATAAAAAGAAATGATATTGTCAACTGTCAATTATTATTTTCGAACATTTAATATCCCACCTTTCAACTGTCAATTGTCAACTGCAAATTGTCATATGTTATCTGTCAATTGTCATCTATCATCTGTCAACTTTCATTTTCGAACATTCAACATCCACCTGTCAACTGTAAACTTTCAACATTCAACATATAACTTTCACCTTTCAACTGACAACTCTCAACTGACAACTTTCTACTATCTACTTTCAACATTCAAAATGCAATGACTAGTAGTTGTCAATAAAAATAAACGGTCGAATCTTACTCTTTTTTCGGCATAGCTCTCTTCGCCAAGTGTCTGGAATGTAACGTGCGATAAGGAACTTCGTTCCAAAAATTACTTCCAGGAATCATCCGGTATATCCCAAAACACCCATAAATCGATAAAATTACATGATCAAGGATAATTCAAAAATTATCACTACTCACTTGGCACTCCCTGTATGGTAGTAATACCTACATAAAATAAAATTTCGAATGAACGATATACGTAAATCAACCAGGTACTATGTCCATCTTCATCAGGTTTGATTATCTAGTCTTTATCAAAGTTTAATTAACTCTGCGTATTATCCCAGCCAATAAACTAAACATATTTTAGAAAGATCTCGCATTGTCTACTAACTATTATACCATTTATCCAAGTACTAGATTCTAATCAGTTGAACTTCTAATGCACACTCTATGTGATTCAGCCTGTTTATCGATTATTCACAAGTTCCTAGTATATTTTTGTACCATATTCCAACGTTTGTTCATCTACCCATTTTCAACGTATTTGATTCTTTCGTCCACGTTTCATCAACGTATCAGAATTGGATAGACAGAACCACTATATTATCATTTATTATCTTTATCTCAGACATTAACTGGAAATTAATACTATAAAATACACCATATAGATTTGTGTAAATTGGAATAACGTATGGGCGTTTCTGTGTCAAATAAGGAGCTTGGTACTCATTGCAGTAAAATAGCATGTAGACTTCACAACCTTCTTGAAGACGAATATGCCAAATATAAATATTACAGATACATAGGTATGGGCACCTTTGAGCTTTGAGAATGAATAAAAATTTCCAACAAGGAAATATTTGAAGTTCTCACAATATAGAGTACTTCCCAAATTATCCTCTGGTTGATCGGTGACGGAGACGGACGGCGGGCGAACTGGCTGTTCAACATTGAAAGCTATGCAGCATCAGCGGTGCACCGTGCAGTGTTGCCAAGGAGTGATTAATTATGAATCCATCGGGAATATTCATAAAGTTTCGTAATGAATGATACAGATATTATGTGCGTAAATGAAAAGTTATAATCATTCAACGACAAATACTCAATCAATGAGAGATGAAAGTAGATAAGTATAGGTTATTGTCGATTTTTAAATCATTATATTCCAACGAAATACACTTGGCAATCAGGTTGCGAAAACGTTCCATAACTACAACTTATTCAACGAATCTGCCATATTTTGATCAATAAGTATTACCATCATTGATTGATTCAACATGTGAAATATGAAGAACTTTGATATAAAAACATATTTATTCAAAAAAATTTGAGATAGGATGTTTTATTTGAAATATATGGGTTGTTCTCATCTGAAAAGACACGTCCTGCAAGACTAGCAATAATCGAGTGCTGAGCGTTGTAGGAAGAACGTTGAAATAACGTATTATTTCTCATATGGAATCAACGTCCTAAAACTACTATGAGAACATGTTGAAGGGGGGTGGTCTGCCAAACAGATTCTAAACGTCAACATTTCCAATATATCGCTTTCGTTGGGTGCTGAAATAAAGAAGATAGAAGACGACATAAAAAGTTGCTCGTTTTACGTGTTTCTTACAATGTATGTATCGAATTGAATAAACTTTGAAGTAGTTCAAAGAAAACTAGTTCTGCAGGAATCAAGTAAACACAGCAAGTTATTCTCAACGTATCTGATATCAGTTGTCACAACGTTGAGGAATAAGAGGTTACATGAATGCTGTAGTGGTTGTTGAATACTTTATTCAACGGATCAAACACGTAATTTCATAACGTTTAATAAACGCAGAAAAAAAGAGTTACTGAAACATAGAATATAGATTGCTCAAAAGTTTGGGTTGTAAAATAGTGTCATATTCAACGTTTAATAATGTTGTTTAGTTCTAATTGAATAAACGTTGAGAACGCACGCCAAAGACACGTTTTATAATGGTGACTACACTAACGAATAAAATCATATACGTCTATTATGGGTAGAATCAACGTTTGGTTGAATTTGGGTTTCGAAAGTCACGTTGCGAATTTCAACGAGTAACGTTTATTCAATGTCAGCTACCATATGTAAACGTATTTCTAATCCGAATTGGACCGACATAAAGAGTTTCGAGAAGGAATTATCTTCCACACGACAGAACTTTCTTATGATTGTACCAGGAACGCTTTGAAAGTAAAAACACTGGTAGTATATGAACTTTCCATTTGCCGGCAGTGAATATGAACACTTCTCGAAGTGCTCTTATTTTTAGTGCCGTTTTAATTGGGATTAGAATAGAAATACACCGGTGTGTATTCATTGGGCATCGTTATTATGAGGCCCTTTTCGTGTTAGTTCTGAGCTATCTAGTCTTTCAATGAGGAGACCATCTAAAGATTAACTAATCCGCCATTTTAGAGTTGGCATCTTAAATTTACGAATTTGAACTGAAAATCAATAATTTTCGACTGAATTCATAATCTCCGACCTCAAAAACCCCGATATACCAATTTTAAATTGAATCGGGTTATAATTACAAGATTCGTTTCCCATCTTGAATTTGTGAATTTCGTCTCCGAAAACACCCGCATACCAATTTTGGATAGAATTGGACCATAAACACAGAGATCATCGGCTAATCTCGTCCACCATCTTGGAGCGTCATTTAGTTTTTTCAATAACAAAAATTCCATCAGCCGTCATTTCAATTCCATAAATTTGTACCAAAAATTAATAATCTCCGACTCCGATAACCCCCACATACAAATTTTGAATACAGTTGAACCATAATCACAAAACTTCACACCATTTTGGAGCCGCCATCTTGAATTTATGAATTTTCACTCAAAATCATGATCTCCGACCCCAAAAATCCCCAGATACCAATTTTGAATCGAATCGGACCATAATATCAAAACTTTCCGTCATCTTGGAGCCGCCATCTTTTCGAATTCTGACAAAAAAATCACAATATCCATCCCCGAAAATCCCCACATACCATTTTTTTTATCGAATCGTATCATAATCGCAAAACTCGTTCGCCATCTTGGAGCCCCAATTTTGTTTTTTTTTTCTCTAACAAATTCCAATTGCATAATGCATTGTCGCCTGAGTTATGAACACCTGCAAAATTTCAGCTCAATCGGATGTCCGCAAGTGCTCCAAAAATGGATTACAAACTTTTGACCTGAAAGAATGACAGAATGACATACGGACGAAGAAAATTGAATGAAAGCTTGTAAAAATACAAATTCTACGCGGATGAAGTCGCGGGTACCACCTTATATATTATAATTATATTGATGGAGAGTTACATGTGGGACAATAATTTTCTGTTGTTATTTTCTCATATTTTGTCGATCAATCTCAACTTCCTTCAATTTTATACGTTACAAAATCTTCGATTTGATACTTATTAGGGTAGAAAACTATTTTTTTTTTGGAATTCGACTAACCTGAAGGACCAATGCAAATTCAATTATTTTCCATAATATTCACAAAATCTATGAAGATTCCAAAATATATACACCGAGTGAAGTGCACCAAACATTCTCATAAATAAATCCATTTCGATTTCCATATTGATGTGACATAAGCGTAGTGTATACGCGACATGCCATATGCTTTATATTCGCGTACTCCTTGAATTTCTGAATTCGAATTCGTTTCCCATATTCCATTTGATGCAGAAAACCAAGGAATACATTACCGTGAATACACATTGATAAATAAACATACCAAGCGCACTCGAATTCAATTTACATTTCGATCTACAAGGAACTCAAACGAGGGTTTATAAACTGATTGGGGGCTTGTTATTATTTCAAGGGTAAATGGAATTGAAAAGAATATTTGGAGTATTTAAAAAGTCGAATTCGTCATACGGACTAACGTTCTTAGGAAACAATATATTATCATATATTCGCATAACATTCTTCAGGTGCCGTTCAAATGCAAAATATGGGAAGAGCCGTTATACAGGATCCCACGATTCCAGCAGGAGTCAGCAGGAATTAAACACCTCACCGACTTCAATAAAACCAAGAGGAAGGCATTCTCTCGAGCTTTTTGCTACTAGATTTTGAACAGTTAACTTGTATTTCATGTACTTAAAGTTCCTTCTGAAATAAAATTGTTTTTTAAAAAGTCATTTTCCGAAATCGAACTTATTTTTGGCGCAGTCGTTGTAGGATTTCGTCTAACGGTTTTGACGACAAAAATCGCGTTGAACCGGTCTGTTTCTACAGTTTGTGGACGAAAACGGACATTTCGTGAAAGTGACCAGAGAAGACAATTCAGAAGTATTCTGCGACCGAGGACAACATCGCCCAAGTTCCAGAAACCTGGTAGAGGACCAAATCGCCAAAACCAGCCATAATTTTAAGAATTCCAAGGACCAGGGACGGACTCGCCCAAATCCCATTGGAGTAGGATAAGAAAAAGCAATGAAAATCATCATATTACTGTGAGTTATTTTTGCTCTCCTTTAGTGCATTTTTCCTATTTTTATCTGTAGTCGTATATTTGCTATTTCCACATTTATTTAATTTTTTACGAATTCCACAAATTTTGTTTTGAATTTATTTTTATGTCAGAAACCGATATAAATAATTTAGTTGATTCATTTCAAAACTCGCTAACTACCGGAAATTCAGTTGAACCTATCAATATGGCACGCCCAGTAGATTATCAACTTTTGAAATTGTATGTTGACGTGATTCCAAGTTATGAAGGAAACCCAAATACATTAGGTATTTTTTTGGACAGTTGCGAAAATTTAATAAGAACTTTTTATGATCAAGCTCATCCTCAAATCAATACATACATTTTGCGAGCTATCATTGGCAAGCTAACTGGTAGGGCTCTCAGCCTCATTGGTTTACGAATAGAATTAAAAACTTGGGAAGAAATTAAAAATGCTATTGAACTCAGTTTCGGAGATCAGAGAAATATTGATTGTTTGATACAAGATTTGATTGCTTTATTTCCATTCAAAAATGAAGCTCCTTATAATTTTGGTATGCGCTGCCAGGACGCAAGAAGCCTCATTATATCAAAATTAAATTCATCAGGTTTGAACGCAGCTGAAGTAAACATTAGGCTCAAAAATTACAGTGATTTAGCTCTGAAAACATTTATTAGAGGTTTAAGTGGTCAACTCCAAAATAATGTGCGACTAAGAAATCCCGATAGTTTAGAAAAAGCCATGTCTCTTGTAATAGAGGAAGAAAATTTTCTTTATAGTCAACATAGAGGAAATTCCTTGAATTCACAAAACTTATTCCAACCATTGCAAAGAGTGACACCAGTCAATCCAAAAACCAATAATCAGATACAACCATTCAATACACCAAGATTCACCTCCACATATCAAAATAATCAACCCAATTTTCAAAACAACTTCCAACAATCAAATTTTCAGAGACCACCATTTCAGAAAAATTATCAAAGGCCATCCTTCCAAAATAATCCCCAGAGACCACCCTTTCAAAATAATTTTCAGAAGTCACATTTTCAAAACAACTTTCAAATGCCAACAATGCCCCATCAGACACAATTCAGACCAAATAATTTCTCGACCCAAAAACATCCATACTTTCTATCAAGACCCAATCAATACCAAAACCAACCACATCAATAAATCAAAATAAGCCAGAACCCATGGACACTTCGTCCGGTAACACCCGAATGCAACCCCGAAAAACATGGACTTCAACCGAATTATTTTTCCAAGATGTCAATCGACCCGAAAATCAATTTGATCCAAACAATTTCGAATATTCAGAAAATTCCACGAACCCTGAATATCTAACAAATGAAGAAACAGCTTATTTCCAAGAAAACAATTATCAGCCTTATAATGTAAATAATGAACTCGAACAATATCCTGACCTACCGTACTCGCAACAATACTACGAACACGATCCGCAGATATCAAATTCCGCTCATACAAATTTTCACTTAGCAGAGACTTCACACGATCCCAACATAATCAATTTGAATCTCATGGACATAAAAGCAAATTTACCACACATTTTTATTCCTGAACTGAATGCAAATTTTTTAATTGATACAGGGAGTACCAGAAGTCTGATGAATCCAAACTTAGCTAGGAAATTTTATACCCAATTCATTCTCAATGAAGATTTCAATATACAAACTGCCCATGGCATGAGCTATCACAATGAAGTTATGAATATCCCAATTTTCAAAATTTTTAGAGTTAGTGGCGTACATAAATTTCATTTATTTAAGTTCAGTGAAAAATACGATGGACTGATTGGTATTGATCTGCTTTATCAGCTCAATGCTTCGCTAAATATGGGTACAGAATCTGTTATCACTCCATTTGTCGAAATTCCTATTATTTACGAATGCGAGAAGGCAGAAAAAGCAAACAATTGTTTCGAAATTGCAAACTACAATTTGTTGGTTTCCCCAAGAACATCAAAAGTAGTCAAACTACCCGTGAATCGAAAGAAAGAAACATCAAATACAAACGTGGATGCCCTGTCTCGAATTACCATAAATGCCTTAGAAACTGAATCAGTCATTAACAACCCCGGAGATATCGTCCAAGAAACCCTAGATTACCTCCGACAGCTTGCTGAACACCCAGTTCAAGACAAACATCCCACGACATCACGAGATATTGATAAACCCATAGAAAATACTATTTCATGCGACAGACCAACAACGTCACAAAACATAAACAAACCTGAAAAAACTATTGAGATCATTTCAGATGTACAAATCGAACCTCGGAACAATATCGAAAATAATGACACTAGGTCATCGACCCAACATTCCACTATCAACGAAACGACGAATAACGGAATAAAAATTTTAGATGAAATCATCAATAATAAGGTCAATCAAATTTTGATTTTTCCTCAACCTTATCATAGATTGAAAATTATTTCTGAAAACTACTTACACCATAAAATAATCACCGTCGAAATTCCAGAAAATAATAACGAAGATCTCATAATTGAATTTCTGAGAGACTACACCACATCTGATAAAACGTATTGTATGTATTTTCACACTGATCATCTTTACAATAGCTTCTTCAATAGAACATACATTCAACATTTTCCGCAAAACGGACCAAAATTGATAAAATGTACAGAACGAGTAAATACCATGACCGATAGAGACGAACAAATTCTCCTTATGAAAAACCATCACGAAAGTAAGAAAAATCATCGTGTTATCAGTGAAACTTTAGAAATACTTGAACGCAACTATTATTGGATAGGTATGAAAAAATCCATCACAGAGTATATCAATTCGTGTGAAATCTGTCAGCGTACTAAGTACGCTTCAAAAGCGTTTCAAATCATTCACGTAGATCTTTTCTTTTATGCCAAGCCTACCAAATACAAGGAAAAACAGCCATACATATAAGTCAGAGTCTCATTAAGTATTTTTCAGCTTTCGGAATCCCAAAAAAAAAAATTGTTATTGATCACGAAACAGAAATACCCAAAACTGTAATAAGAAAAATAATAAATTTCTTAGCCCATACGAAATCACAATAATTTCAGACATGAATCGTGTCGAAATCACTAGTAAACTAAAAAAAATAGAAAAGAAATAGTGCACATCAAAGAGTTGAGAAAACCCCCTCTTGTTACAGGTGCTTCTTCTATGCAAGTAGTCAACTGACCTACCCTAAATTCCATGACCTTTCCAAAAACCCTGGTTTACTTACTTTGGCAATGCCCAAAATAAAATTGATTATTGGTCTTTTGTTCAAATATTCGATATTACCAATATTGTCGAAGAATTTCAATCTCTCCGAATAAAATTTCATAATTTAATAACTCTACTGGAGAACAATGTTCAGAACAAAACTGAACACCTCCTTAGAATGGAGTATTATAATTCATATCATTTAGCAACGAATCTTGAAAACAAAATATCACTTCAAATAAATCAGCTGAACCCTGCAAATAATCAGCCCCGACCAAAACGTGGCCTCATAAATGGTTTTGGATCTATCATTAAAACAATCACTGGAAATCTTGATGAGGAAGATGCTGAGAAGTATAATGAAGCAATCAATAGACTCTCAAATAATCAATTCAAAATTAAAAATATAGTAAATGAGCAAATAACGCTTCTTCAGAATTCTATAGATATTTTCAATAAAACCACTCAAACTCTTGCTCACAACCAATTAGCTCTCCAACTTAGAATTATACAGCTCGAAGAAATACTGAAATCAAAAGAACTCCAAAATATGGAAACATATCACTATTTTCTGATACATATTTTGATAAATCAAATAATTGTAGCCTTTCAAACGATGTCCGATATACTTGAAAAAATTGAAATTGCCATCACATTTTCCAAACTCAACATACTTCACAATTTTATAGTTGAACCAAATCAATTTCGAGAACATAATAGAAATCAAAAGTTTTTCGAAAGGAAATCAAACAATATTTGTCATTGAAGTACCAATTGTGGAAAAAGAAAGCTACGACTATTTCCACCTTTATCCCTTACCAATCCTGCGAGAAAAAACATTCCGAAATATTTTACCACAATCAGAATTCCTCATCCTCAATGAGCAAAATTACATGCCACTCCACTCTGAATGCCAAGAAATCCTACCCGAAGAATTTCTTTGCCATGAAACTACCCCGATCCAATTGAAGGAATATGCCCCCTGCGAAGTACAATTATTGAGATTCTCCAACAGTGTTTCCAACTGCAAGCCTATTCCAACCGAAATTAGCCAATTGAAAATACAGAAGATCGAACGAAGCAAATGGATCATCATTTCACCAGAACTGATAATAGCCAAACAAAAGTGCGGACTCAATAAAAACAATGTACCCCTGCAAGGAACTTACGTGCTAGAACTTCAACCCCAATGTGTAGTGCAGGTGAAAGACTTTCGAATACGCAGTTACCAAAATACGCGGAGTGACTTTAAAGACATTGAACTGCCAAAACTGAACATTGACATATACAAAAATGAAAATTCTCAAATCGACTTCAAACCTCTGCAATTGAACGGAATCAACCTAGATGAAGTGAAACACATCAAAACCTCTTTAGAAGTGCAACATAAAAAACTTGACGGACTTTTAGAGGACCCGGTTCACTTCAACAACATTAGTGTCTGGACTATTATTATCTATATTTTGATTTTTATTGTAATGGTGTACGTTCCAGCCCACTTTTATATAAAAAGTATCAAGAAAAGAAGACAGCCACAAAACGGCACAGAACTTCAAGAGATCCCCAGAAGCACATCTCCAAATCCTGTTGCAACCCCCAGGATTTCACTCTAAGGGCGGAGGAGTTATGGGAAGAGCCGTTATACAGGATCCCACGATTCCAGCAGGAGTCAGCAGGAATTAGACACCTCACCGACTTCAATAAAACCAAGAGGAAGGCATTCTCTCGAGCTTTTTGCTACTAGATTTTGAACAGTTAACTTGTATTTCATGTACTTAAAGTTCCTTCTGAAATAAAATTGTTTTTTAAAAAGTCATTTTCCGAAATCGAACTTATTTTTTGCATGCATCAACTTCTTTCGTTAAGCTGTAATGTATTGACTTTTTAAATTATCAATCAATACCATATGTTGGAAAAAAAAAATGTATATTATGATGTAATCAATACATCCAAAAGAACCTTAAAAGAAAAGATTGAGACATAACAGCTCAGTTGTTGTTACTTTTTGAGGAAGAAGTTTCAATTGATGTGAAAAAACTTGTTATATAACGATTCCATTACGCACACTCATATATGAGTACTTTTGCTGTAACATAACAGTTTCAGATAACGTATCAGATTTGATTTTTATGTAACGTATCTGCGATTTTGTTTTGTAGGTGGGCATATAACGACTCTGAAATGGTCACTGAGACGTTATAAGCACAATAATCATAACATAACAGTGTGTCTAGGTTACCATATAATAACTTTAATAGTATGAGTTTTTGCACATTGGGTAGATATTAAATCGGAAATCTTTGAACACTCTTTGTATTATGATTGGTTTATGTATGAACTTCAAAACTAGTTTCATGTGAAACTAGTTTTTCTAAATTTCATGAGCTTTGGCTTTTTTTGTAAGCTGCTCTTAGTAGTGAAGTCCGATTATATGAAAATTGGGACCATTTTTCGTTCCCGCGCAATTTTGACCGGGCCTTAGACTGCAAGTGGAGAATCTCCCTACCGACATGATTTATCGCAAAATTTATAAGAAAAATTTTTAGTGGAAAAAATAAAGAGCTACAACTACTATGCAGTACATTCTGCCATATCCCCAATACTGCTGGAGTCATAGCTCAAAATATAAATTTCGGAGAATTTTTGGATTTTATTTCCATTTTCAGGGCATGGTTGAGAATTGCTTGACAGATACTCCATACATTTAACCACCTGAATCCAGAATTTCAGCTTTTTTGTAACTTTTGTTAGATTTGTAGATTTTTTTTCTATATTTATTGGATTAGTTACCGAGTATCGTACATCAACGTTTCCCAGAAATGTCAAGTAAACAAAAGTATAGAAATAACTAACTGCAAAATTATGATTATTTGCGTGATATTAATATGAATCAATATTCAGTATGGGAAAATGTAATGTCGGACAGATAAAGTACCCATCGATGTATCAAATTTTTATGCAGCGTTTTCATAAATGATTGCTGCAAAATTGAATTCATTGCAATAAAACATAAATGGCAGAGTCATGGAATTTTTGTGCCAGATAACCGGAGTTATTGCTCTCGATAACCACCGGAACGACAATTTATTCATTTCCCAATGTCACCAGTTTCAATAATAGCGGTGTCATCATATATCATCTGAACATATCCCAAACTCCATGCGAATAATGTGAAACATTTCACAAACAATGGTAACTGTCGATGCGATTTATAATAAGACTAATAAAATCGATAGAAAGTGATAAAGAATGTTTATATTCCGTAAGTTCTAATATAATTATAATAAAGGAAATTTCGGGTATTGTTTTCACCCAAGAATTTTCCAGAGCCCTTCTTCCATTTTTCTAACTTGGAAAAAACTCCATAAATATATCTTTTTCAATATTTGACACTTTTCAAAACTCGTTGACGTTATCAAATGTCTTACTTTTCATCACCAGTTGCAAAAAGTAAAATTTTTCGCAACTTGTGATGAAAAGTAAATTTCACCATTAGTTGCAAAAAATACAGGAATAAAATTTGTTATAATTTGAAGGCTAAACTACACGAAGTACTTCTTTATTGTTATTATATTCATGGTATATATTATGAAGATTTTTTTGAATTTAATACATAATATGTATGGTAAAAATGTATTAATATTAATAACTCAATTTGAACATTGATTTGTTGAAAATATGAACAGGATCTCAATAAGGAATCTCTTGACTGAAAGAAAACTTCAACACATCTTCCATCGTCAAGATAACCTCATTTTAAAAGGGAAACATTCTCAATTGAATATTGATAGAAAGATTTATCTGTGAATTGAAAAACCCACGATAAAAATGAAGTTATTTTTTGTGAATGTCTAACAGAAAACAAATACGTCCCCGGCTAAAGCCACGCTGTACATTGAACTACATCTGATAGATATTCTGAAAAGGTCCTACTTCAGAAGCAAAAATCTGAAATTGAAAATTTGCACTTTCATTCAGATAGTTATTCGATTTTCCATTCCAGTCTTAATTAAGAACTCATAAAGATGAATGAGGCAAAGAAGAATGTTTTCCAACAGAGAGTACTCACCAGAAATCATTCGTAACATTGACGCAAGAGAGACATCGCATTCACTAGGTCTTCAATACCTTTTTGTCGACGAAAATCTATTTCACGCTTCCACGATCATCAGGAAGACCGGAAGAAATGGGAAACACATTTTCAAGAAGCAATCTCACTTTGCAAAGATGGAAAAAGTTAGAATCATTTCTTTTGGAGAGACACTTTGAAATTAGTGTTTTCTGACATCAAAACCTGTCATGGGGTATGATAAATTGATTTGTTGAAAATATGAACAGGATGTGGAATCATCTGCGACTGAAAGATAAACTTTAGTCACTATCTTCCATCGTCAAGATAACCTCTTGTAGGGTATTCATGTTGAAAAGGGAAACATTCTCAATTGAATATTGATAGAAATATCTTCCTGTGAATTGAGAAATCCTAGATAAAAATGAAGTTATTCCTTGTGAATGTCTAACAGAAAACAACTAGCATTTTAGCCAACTTGTAAACATCATTATTTTGGCCGAACGGTCTAAGGCGCCAGGTTCAAGTTCAGTTGACAAATCACACAAACTTTTTTTCAAATTTAAATTGGTATAATGTGTTCGATTCATTATAAGACTAAAAAGTGAAAAATGAATTACATTTGAAAAACTAAAGGACACGCTTTTAACGCACTAAAAAGTTAAAATTAATTTTGATATTCAACGACTATGCCAAAAAGCTTGGGGTGCTTTTTCAAAATTAATCAAAGGAATTACGTTTCTCAAAGATACGTTACCAAAAAGCACCCCATTCTTTTCGGCATGGTCGTTGACTATTAAAATTATTCTTTACTTCTCAATGCGTTCAAAGCGTGTTCTTTAGTTCAATAAAATATATTTTATTTATATTTTCAACTTGAATTGAAAATTATCACATCATTTCCAAAATTAGAAAAAATATTGTGTGATCCCGGTGTGTTTCACACAATATTTTTTCCCGCTTTTTTTGCGGAACTCGCTCCGCTCGTTCCGCCGAAATCCGCTTGTTACGACAAATAGTGCTTTTTCCAACTGGTCCACAAATTACTATTTTCAACTTCTTCGAATATTCTTCTCAAAATGTCTATAGTGGTTTTCAATATTACCTGTAAAAAACATTATTTTTCC
This sequence comes from Gonioctena quinquepunctata, assembly GCA_018342105.1. Lineage (NCBI taxonomy): Eukaryota > Metazoa > Arthropoda > Insecta > Coleoptera > Chrysomelidae > Gonioctena > Gonioctena quinquepunctata. The sequence goes on along the minus strand of JAFIRS010001254.1, from coordinate 337,229 downwards.
CAACTGGTTCCACAAATAACTATTTTTAACTTCTGCAAATATTCTTCTCAAAATGTCTATAGTGGTTTTCAATATTTCCTGTGGAAAATTGGTTCGGAAGAACCCAAAAAAATCATTTTCTGAAATATGAAGGTATTATCATTTGTCGTCAGAAAAAAATCTGTAAACATGTAGCTAATCCATGGGAATAATTATTGAGGAATGTGAATCATTTCACAAACAATGATAACTGCCGATGCGATTTATAATGGGATTCGTGAAAAAGCGGTAAGGAAGTTTTGAATATCTATATATAGGTTCGAATCCTGACAGATCCATATTTTTATTTTCCAGTTCTAGTTTTCTTTTTCTCGTCTGAATGCCACAAACATTTTCTATTGATATTTAATTACAGGCGCCATCCACCACTTTTTCATATTTACTTGGCTTGAGTCATGCACCCTGAAATTTCTGGTTTTGAGTTGGTCGATAATCCGATACGGATTGACACCAGCGGATAGACCAATATAATTTCATTAAGTGTGCATGCGTGAATGTTTTCATGCATCATATTCACCCTCATCTTCGTTACTAACACGGAACTGAATTCAAAAGTGTGAATCGCCGGTTTCAAACAAGGACTGGTCGCTCAATTGGCAGAGCGTTCGACTAGAAATCGGAAGGTCCCAGGTTCGAATCCTGGCCGGTCCATATTTTTATTTTTCAATTCTAGTTTTCATTTTCTCGTCTGAATGTCACAAACATTTTCTATTGATATTTAATTACAGGCGCTATCCACCACTTATTTATATTTTATATGTTTCAATATAATAATAATAAAAGAACTTCATTGAACAATGTTCAGAGTGCTATAGTCCGAGGTCTTTCAGCCGTACTAATATAATTTGTAAGAAATAGATTTTTCATTATACTTCATATCTGTTTCATATTTGCTCAGAATTTAATGCCTTAGGTAATTTCAGAACAGCTCTGCAAAACTGATTGCCTCTATAGATTTTTTCCGATGGACCTTCGGATTTTTTTTTGATATTTATTTCTTTACCTTCATTTTGTTGACTTGCTCTTTTTTTATTTAAAATATTTTTTTTGAATATATCTATAGGTTATGCAGAATGTATGTCATCACAACGTTATATCACTAACAGCTAATTTAACAAAAAAATTTGATTATTGATGTAGAAAGCGGTGTTGTGGGAATCAAAGAGACAGGGATGCATGCAGATCTAGACAGCAATATATTTTTCACGTCAAGACACGCCGACCAGAGGTTGCGGGGTTGCTCTATCTGAAGAGTTGTTATAAATATTTTGCATAATTTCAGAGATTTTCAACTTTAGGCAGAGTATTTCAGAATTCACTTGAATTACTGGTACAATCTCGTCTTTATCACGAATTGATGAGTGTGTCTCTGAAATTCCAAATTGGTGACTTCACGAAATAGAATAATCAAATATAGAAATATTTACGTTCAGAGAGGTTTCGGCAATCATGATTATTTTGAATCTGGAAAGTTTGGGTGACACTTTAAATTTCGCTCCCATTCTGTAGGTAAGTATTAAAAAAAAACTGAAAAATTTCAAATTATAATTGGATTGGCAGAAGGACCTGGGTCGAGAGCCATTTGGATTGAATGTAATTTTAATTCAATAAAGTACATTCATTAGTATTATTATTTATTATAATCAGTTTTCACACTGGGGTCTCAATCTGCTCACCTCCAAACATTCCAAATTCAAAATGATCATGACTACAGAAACCTATCTGAACACATCACCTTTGCGACCTCACTTTGCTCAAACTATGTAAAGTTCATAAAGTAATTTCCGATGACTTGCGTTTGAAATAAACTGGTTATCCTGAAAACCAAAATTAGCATACCCAAAGATACTCTTTTCTTCATTATTCATTGTATGAATAGTACATACCTCCTTTTATATGGCACATATTTCGAAGAAGTAAGAAGTCCTGGCAAACCTATACATGGGGGAATCAGAGACCAAGGCCATGAAGTCATTTGACCACAATCCCACTGGTTGGCTCAGATACGTTGACGATATATTCGATAGATGACTCATAGCTCCGAAACCTTCCATAGACTCCTGAATCATCTAGATAATATCCAGCACAACATATAATTCACCATGGAAATCGAAGATAACAACTCATGAATTAGCTCTCATGTGAAAATTGTACGAATCAACAAAAATAGCAGTTAAGCATTGCAGTTTAACTACGTTCATCATTCACAATCAATCCCGTTAGGGTGGTCCTTCAGCAAACCACGTAGAAACGTTTTTGGTCAGGAATAAGACGAGTTGGCAGAATTACATTTTCGTGTCTAACTATTATTTTTCAAATGGCGACCCTTTTTTGACAAGACTTTTCCAAAAAAAATCTAACGATACTAATTATTTGCGATTGTTTTAAAAATGAGAACGTAAATTCAATATTACCAAGGAAAATACTGTATAATAATATATTCACTTTTGTCAAGTTTGCCATCTATAATAATTTATTCACTTTCACTGAAGTAAATTTTCAAAGTGCATTCCTCCTTGTTCAAAACACATTTCAACTCGTTCAATTGTTTCTCTCAACACGTTTCGTACATTTATCCTTCTAAATGCCAGTAGAATTATTTTTCCTAAGATTTCAAGAGTGGCTGGGGCTGTTGCATAGTAAACCTTCTCTTCAACATATCCCCAAATAAGGAAATCGGGCAGAGTGAGATTGAAATGCTCTATTAAGTAATTGAGAACTTCGATCCTCGATTTAATTTTGGGGAAAACCTTAATACCTAACCCCTGTTAACTGACCTTGAAACAATATTGGCCCAATTATTCCAACGATACCAGCCCAGACATTGACGCCAAACCTTTTTGTATTTTGATTATTGAACATACCATTATTTGTAAATCGTGATTTTTCGGAAAAAGAATAAAGTTGATAAAATGTGGGTTAACTCTATGATTTTGAAGCACCAATCACAAAACACTCCCGTCTATCGTCATTAGATAAAATTTTATATTTTTTTTTTTTTTTTCTATTGAAATTAGTCTCGACAACAAAGGCCATTGTCACATAAACAGTACAGCAATATGGAATATATACAGGTCAGTTTGTTAAAATGCACTGAATGGGATATATACATTGTGAGGTAATATCAGATATTATTATATAAAGCAATATCTTTTAGAAAAAGAACAGTATTTTTTATTTTATATGCATCAGTAAGCATTTCTGCTGGGCTTCCATGGATGTGATGTTTTCTACGATTCGTGGCAAAATGTGCGCATTCGATCAGGATATGCTTCACAGTGATTGGGACATTGCAGGTTATACAAAAAGGAGGGTCTTCAGAGGCCATCAGATGTCCATGGGTTATTCGAGTATGTCCAATTCTTAGTCTGCGCACGACAACCTTTTCTTTTCTTTGGAGATTTGGTAATTGGAGTGGAGCTGTTGTCGGCCTGATCTCATGAAGTTTAGTATGGTTTTCATTCCAGTGGGTTTGCCAGGACTTTTGGACAGAGTTTTTGAAAAATGTTTTCAGGTCAGTTGGTAACTGTGTGTTTTCGAGTGTTAAACTTGCAGACAATGCACCTTTGGCTGCATCGTCAGCAAATTCATTCCCAGTAATTTCCACGTGTGAGGGGGTCCAGATCAATGTTAGAGACACCCCCATAGCATCGAGTTTGCTGGAGATATCATGTATAGTTTGCACCAGTGGGTGATCTGTGAATATATTTTTGATGAAGTGAATAGAGGCTAGGGAGTCTGTGCAGATTGCAACGTTCCGATAGTCCGGTGTTATAGAATTTAGGGCCAAGAAAATTGCATACAGTTCGCCTGTATGGACTGTGGCGGAGATTGGAAGTAAACATTGGTTGATAATATTTAAATGCTCGATATCCGTGCTTTTTCATAATTTTTCTTGCCGATTCGTGACTTATCTGCATTTCTCGAATAATTTCTCTTGAAGAAACCGTTTTTCTGACCTCGACCATAGCGAGAACGTAAATCTCAGTCTCTTCATTTATGCCACCTCTCTATTTCCTTCTTGCCTAAAACGATTCTCAACATACGGAAAATACTAATGGGCTGGATGTTGCCGATTGGGATATCTCTGAGCAGACACCTCAGTAGCATTCCTTGAATTCCTGTAGGTGATTTCAGCTTTTCACCTTACTTTGTTCTCGTTGATGTTAGGCGAAGACATCGGGCCGAATGTGAATATTTTTTTCTTTTCTTCGGTGTTCACTAATGGTATTAACAAACATTACAATAATTGTTTATCTGAGTAGCTGTAATAATCATCAAATTATCCAGTGCGGATTGATATAAGAAATTACATAATGAGAAATATATTGCCAAAATGAGTTTATGCTAGAACAAAGTTGATTTTTTAAAATACAAGGGTGGGAAATTCTACTCCTGGATCCCAAGGGCAGTCGGCCATTTTGTCCACGAAATTATTAGATTGCAATAAGAACATCTTGCCAAAATATGTGGGCAGTTTTCTATGAGAAATTGATTTTTGAAATTTTGAAGTAGGAAATTTTACCCCTGGATCCCAAGGGGAGTCGGTCATTTCATCATAAAATTATGGGATTGCAATGTGAGACATCTTGCCAGAATCTGTTTATGCTAAGCCAAGTTTTCTATGAGAAATTAATTTTGGAAAATTAAGAGTAGGAAATTGTACCCCTGGATCCCAAGAGAAGTCGGCCATTTTTTCACAAAATCATTTGATTGCAATAACAGACACCTTGCCAAAATATGTTCATGCTAGAACCAAGTTTTCAATGAAAAATTAATTTTTGAAAATTAAGGGTTAAAAATTCTATCCCTGGATCTTGAAGGAAGTCGAGAATCTCTTTATACTAGAACCAATTTTTCCATGCAAAATAAATTTATGAAATCACGAGTTGGAAGTTCTACCCTTGGATCTCAAGAGAAGTCGACAATTTTCTCACGAAATGATGGTATTGTAATAAAAAACTTTTTGCCAAAATCTCTTTATGCTAGAATCAAGTTTTCCATGAGAAATAAATTTCTGAAAATTAAAGGTTGAAAATTCTACCCCTGGATCCAAGGGGAGTCGGCCATTTTTTCAAGATATGATTGCAACAAGAAACATCTTCTCAAAATATCTTTGTGCTAGAACCAAGTTTGATTTTTGAAAATTAAGGGTTGGAAATTCTACTCCTGGATCCCAAGGGAAGTCGATAATTTTTTTCGAGAAATGATGGTATTGCAATAAGGAATATCTTTTCAAAATTTATTTTTTCTGAAATTAATTTTTCTGGGAAATAATTATTTTTAGAAAATTATGTCACTCATTTTTCGATTATAAAAGTTGTAGTCCTCCCACCTTCCAAAGAAATCCTCAATAGATGTATTCCAGTCAATATATTTTTCTGATATCTATTAGATTTCATAATAATGGGTTATATATGTTAACGACCCAATCTGTTGGCACGGTACTGGATATGCCCTTCGGGTATTTCCGAATTTGGTATGCTATCTTTGGCCTCTGTTTTCACACCGATGACCGTTTCAATATCCTGAATAAAATATAGAATAGTATTCGAAAAGTCTTTTAAACTGAAATCGTAAATAGGCTTCTGTCTTTCATAATATTACCCACAAAACTAACAAAGGATTTGTTCGAAAATAAAATCAACTCGAATTATATAAATGAAACTGTATTTTCATGAGGAGTATGTTGGCATTCTACTTTTAAATCCTGCGCAAAATAAATGGAAAAACTCTTTTATTTTTAAAATCACAAACAGAAAAAACAGTGGATCCATTCAGTTACATAACGATTTTCCAATCAAATATGGCCTTTCATTGAATTATTGAGATGGCAATAACGTTCAATAAAATTTTCGCAACCCTGGATACATGCGAGCCATTCTTTTGGACGTTTGGTCTTTATTTACTAGCCTTTTTATCAGACTATTACACTTAAAATATCGAACTCAAACGTTTCTTTGAGTTACATTTCCCATCCGTTGTACCGAAACACTGACATGGAATGGCTTTTTTTCGCATCTTCTGCATATACTGAATTACATAGGAGGGTGGAAGCAGCTTGTGCTATTCTCACGTCGCGTAGGTTAGATATTTGAGATTCGAACATGTGATATAAGACCCGAAAATGCTCACTTCACTGTATCATCTATCGATCAGTCGGATGCATACTCACGATCAGCAACCCTGTGTGGAGAGCAATTGAAATCAGTCCCCATGATCTTCAAAATACTATGGGGGAACTAATCCTGCGAAATCGTGAAACTAATTTGGGTACGATAAGAGTAAAATCTCAAGGTCAAATTTGAATGCAACGTTTTCATGGAAAGTTTCGAATGAAACGTTTCTGACGCAAAAAGGTCAGACAACAATCTCATATATATATATATATATATATATATATACGAGATTTTCCCTAACCCATTACTATGTGTCAGTGGTTCATGAGAAAATTGGCTGGAAATCCTCAATTTTTAAGAAATGTACTCTTCACGGACGAGGCAAACTTCTCCCGACATGCTATCACTAACTTTCATAACAACCATGTTCGGGCTCTGGAAAATCCGCACACAGTTAGTGAAAGACATTATCGGTATCAATTTTCTGTAAATGTATGGGCGGCAATAATTGATAATTACTTGATAGGTCCTTTCTTTCTTCCGTTCCGACTGAATGGCGCAATTTACAGAGACTTTCTAGAAAATGAATCGTCGGGTCTACTTCAGAATGTACCATTAGAAATTCGTATCCGCATGTGGTTTATGCATGATGGGGCTCCGGCCCATTTTAGCGTTGTAGCTAGGGAATTCCTTAACACTGTCTATCCAAATCGATGGATCGGTAGGGATGTAGAAGAACCTAACCAGGCGTGGGCACCAATGTCTCCAGATCTAAACCCGCAAGATTTTTTTTTGGAGACATTTGAAGTCACTAGTTTATAAAACTCCAGTAGCGTACGAAGAAGATCTAAGAAACCGAATAGAAGACGCCTGTGAAACAATAAGAAACACACCAATAATTTTTGAGCGGGTACGATATTCAATGACTAGAAGACTGAATGCTTGTATCTTTGCTGAAGGTGGACACTTCGAACAATTTATTCGAATACAATTCAGTTTCCTTCATTTCATTTTATTCTACATATTCAAAATTTCTTGAAATAAAATGTTGATATTTCTTGCAAATTTTATTGAAACAAATACACCCTCGATACAAAAATAATTATTTCAAATGAGTAAAAATAAATAGAATAGGTGGCGCCCCCTACAAAAAACCAAAACCACATACTTGAACGTCAAATTCATTTCACAAGCATTCTTGTGAAAAATGCAAAATAATGGTAATAACTTCAACACGCATCGATTATCAAAAAATCGACTTGAAATTTTCCAAGTGTGAATATCTAGAAGACGGTTGCTTATAGCGACTTGTAACAGATGGAGCTTTTTTACGTAGATATGATAGAAGAATTGATTTTTTCACTGAAAAATGTGCTAGAGGTACGCTCAAAATAGTAATGTATCTTCAAAAAAGAGAAAGACGTGTAGGTGGCGCCCCCTACGAGTTAGAGCAATAATAACATCAGGTTCGAATTCGACACCTCAAAAAACCCCTCAATATCCCTCCTAATTCTGGATAACTTACAATAGTGCTACTATCAGATTACTCAAAAGCCTTCGATACACTCGATCACAATGTTTTAATATGCATCTTGAAGTACATAGGACTTTCTGAAAATTCCGTAATTTTTCCGTCTGATTACCTCAGTGGCAGACAACAGCGTGTTATCTTGGGAAATGACATTGCAAGCCAGAGGGCATTGACCTGTGATGTTCCACAGGGTTCAATACTTGGTCCCATTTTGTATACCATTTATACTGCACACTTCCATCACTTTATCGACAACTGTCATCTACAAATGTATGCCGATGACACACAGGTCATAAATTCATTCCATCAATTAGATATGCGGAACAGCTGACGAATAATCAATAGGGAATTGAACATCATTCACAAAATCCTCCGTGATTATTATCTGGCTCGGTAATAACAAGGCTAGAGCTACATTGATTGCGAATATGCACATTTTCATTAATAATGTCCCAATAAACTTCCCCGACGTGGCAAAAAACTTGGGATTGTGGACCGATTCCATCTTGAGATTCCAAAAGAATGTTTCAGAATGTATAAAGAAATCAATCTGAAAACTTGAACTCCTATATAACCCACGTTCCTTGTTGAATATCCATCTTAAAAAAATGCTTTGTAAATCATTAGTACTGTCTACCTTCAATCATTGTGATACTGTTTACGACCCTTGTCCAACAGCATTCGATGCAAATAGGATACAAAAAATTCAAAATCATTGTTTGCGATTCATCTAGAGCGTGAGGAAGCGAACACCTATTCTACATAAGCTCATGGAAGATGGTTAGCTAGATATGAAATATCTCCTTAAACTTCACTGTGCCACTTTATATTACAAAATTATCCTCTCAAAACAGCCTTCTTATTTATACCGCAAAATTGTTTTCCGTTCAGATATCCACAACATAAACATACGAACAAAGGATATTTTAACTCCACCTATTCATAAAACAAGCATGTTTGAGAGAAGTTTCTCATATAATATATCTGCTGTTTACAACTACATACCGAGCCCTATTAAACATAAATCTGTTTCTATTTTCCATGAAGCCTATAGGAAATTGCTATTGTCACGTCGATGAGATTTTATTTTTTGTGTCCACTTTCTTTTCAGTTTTTAGTCATTGATAATCATTTCTGACCACATGTATATATGTTTATGTATATGTGTTTATATGTGTGTTTTCATGTTCACATTTCTACTTCATCTCTATCACTCCCATTTTATTTTATTATTTTTGTATTTTTGTCTTTTAATTATGCTAAGATTAGGTTAAATTGGTTGAGTAGAAGACCATCACCTTGCGCCCAGCAAGAGATGAACTTCGCCATTTCAGTATACCATTTCAACTGTACTGAATAAAGATTATTATTATTATGTTTCGCTAAGCAATAGCTTTTTTAAGTGGTGATAATACTATCTCAACAATCCCGATGTATCATGTTGAATAATCAGGGCAGGTAGTAGAATCCAATTAGGAATATTGAGGATTATCCATCACGTCACAAGAAGAAATGTGGTGGTTTATTTTGAGAAATGAAGTTGGTCGAGCGGGAACGTGGTCTTTCAGGTTGCTGATGTAGTGAAATTAAACTCAAGAATCCTTGAAGTCCGTATATTGGATTCAATCACAAACAATACAGATCACATGTTGAATAGATAATAGGGTGGGCCAATTGGTATAGGGGATTTGAAAATTTGTAAATGCTTCTACATCTATAAGAAAGTTGTGAAATACGAAAAAAAACAATTTCATAATATATATAATTTTTTTTTATATTTCCATTTTTTGAACTGCCACAATGATACTAAAGTTTCCATTTTAATAATTCCATATTTCCAAAATATGCAAGTTCTTAAAAGTTGCACTATTAAAAGAGAAACATATTTTCTTTAATACTTTTTTCCTTATTTTTGGAATTTAAACTGCTACAACAGCATTTTTTGAATTTTGAATTAGTTATTTAATTTTAAGTCAAATGGAGTGGTTCAAGATAGAGATAATATGTATTATGAAACGAATTCACAAGTATTACAGAATGCAAAATTAAAATATTTTAGTAAACATAATGGTGAGTTTTATATAGGTTTAGATATATAACTCAAAAATAGGTATATTATCAAATATTCTTTGAACCAATATAACTGAATTTGATTCATAATCTTGCTTCGATTCCAAAAGAAGGCATCATTTCACGTGATTCCAATTTTGCCCCTATTACACCATCTCTGTTTTCATTACCACAAACTGTAGCTGAAGCTTCCGTCACAATTTTAACAGCTCGTTCAACCGCTTGCGTGTGACATGGATACGATTTTATTTCAGAGAATATCATTGATGTATCCGGATTTTTCACGATTTCGATAAAAACTTCTACAGGTAACACCATTGGTGAAAGCAATTCAGTAATAACAAGAGTACTCCAATCAATCAAGTCCATATAGCTTGAGGCGTTTATATTCAGCGAATTTGGAACTTGAAATTGTCGTAGTGATTGCTGTATGTTAGAGCTTCGAGCTTTGGAAATTTGATGCACAGCAAGCTCCCGAATATGCTGTCTGGTGTTCCCTAGCATTCCAAGCGGGATATTTTCAGGATGTGCGAAATATCGCAATATTATTGGATCAATCACATCCTTTTTCGGTAAATACCTAGATAACTGAATTGTTTTCCAGACATTCAAGGCTTCCTGCAGGCATGATGGTTTTGTTTCAATAATGAACCACATTGGACCATACACTTTTGAAATAAAAGTTACCAAGACAACCAAGTTTTCTGATGGTTCAGCGGTTGGAACGTATAGCCGCAGAATACGATTAGCTGTTCTCAGCCATCGTGAATGCACAATTATACCAGGGCTTCGTTTGGATAATTTCTCATCTACAGTTCTCTTTGAAATTGCATCACATATTCCAATAATTGATTTTTGATCTGTGATTATATCAGTCTTGACAGAATCATTCAATGCCGGAATATTTGACTCAATTATGTTGGAGTTAACTGTGATGAAAAAATAAATAGAAATAAATAGATTAGCAATGGGGAGACTCTCACATCCCTTCAATGCCTGTCCAATAGGTCCACAGAAGCCCTTAGGCCCAGTTATGCTGCCATCAAGGAAATTTATGAGATGTCGCAATGGCAGTTGATTAGCATGCGACTGGCAAACAAACCATTGCAGCGGTCTATTCAAATGTTTCTCCAATTGTACAATTATTCCCGAATGTTTTCCAACATCGATGTTCGTTCCGTCGCATCCTATAACTTTCAGCTCATCTGTTGTAATATGAGATTCGTCCAAGTACTTCAAAATACATTTCAAGTTCCTGATTCAGGACAAATATGCGCCAAGTATACCGACTCTGGCATTCTTATGAGAGTAATGTGCTCTTCTCGAATTTTTCGCCGACGATTGTTTTCTATCTTTACGTCCATCAAAAAATAAACCACGTAATAATGAATTTTGTGTGTTATCTATTACATTTTCACGTTTCTTTTAGCGCGACGTATCTTGTTTTATCTATGATACTTTTATTGTCCTCTTCATGTATGATACCAACGTCCTGTAGAACGGCTGAAGCTACTGTAGCTCCAGCCCTATCAGAAATACCATAACGATCAAGTGTTCTTGCTGGCACAGGTAGTTGTAATGAATTGTAGCGTATTTGTGAACTTCCTTGATGTGGAAGTTTGAAACATGAAGATATAGAAAAAACTATTTCAGCAAAATGTTTTGGCATTTTTTCAAACATATTTTTTTCATATGCAAATATTTGAGTTTTGACCTTGAAATTTCGGTGCCCTTGTGGCAGTTGAAATAATGAAAATATGGAATACTTTATTTAACAAAAAATTTTCACTTCTAAGTCTTAAACAAGTTTTGCATTTGCAGAATTTTCCAGTTACAACATTCAAAATTTGAAAATTAGCTGTCATTTTGGCAGTTGAAAACATAGAAAAAATTGTGAAATGAAGAAACAAAATCGTTTCCTGGTTTTGCAACTTTTTTATAGTTGCAAATTCCAATTTTTGAAAAACACCGAAATCGGCCCACCCTAATAGATAATTACTGGTACTAGACTGACTCATGTTCATCTAGGAAGTTCTTTTGAATGAATGATATCACGTGACAAATGTAGTATGATAGACGCCCCAAAATGCAGCTCCCAATTGGTTGTCGACTATTCTATAGAAACAATGCGATGAACCTAAGTCGCCTCGTATGAAAAGTGTGGTCATTATTTTTTATACAAAGGAAACAATAAAATACAGTCTCAGCTTATGATATGCAATTGTACACTAGGAATATTCCAAGAAATGATTATGTTTTTATACGAATAAAAATAATAAAATATATGAATGGAAATTACAGGAAAATATAAGGTGAACGAAATTCTGATACTTTATTACAGAAAGATATATTGCGAAAGGTTTCAACTGTAACATGAAACCAGAAATCAACGAACAAATATTGGGAATTTCAGGAATTGAAACAGAAATAGCATTGGAAGGTACATCTGATTGTAATTTTGACCAACATTTTTAGGCTAATATATTGGAATCAAATTTTTTTAAATCTCAAATGGAGCACAATAAAGAAATATTCACCGCAAAAGGTATATAGAAAAATATGCTTTTTCTTATATAGAAAAAGCATATTGAAAATGACATAATTTTAACACTTGCGGAAAAAGGAAAAACTGTTATTGCAATTGATAAAGACGTTTACATGCAGAGAACTTCGGATTTCTCACATTATTTTACCAACAAAAAAAAAAGTAACACTGAAAATAGTATTTTGGATGAGAAAGAGAAATTTCAACACACTTTTATGAATCCAGAAGTGCCCTAACATTATTCACTAATTGAACTTCACAAACAAAATCACTCAATTCGTCCTGTTGGATTCTTAAAAACAGCACCTTCAGTGAAACCTTCCGGAAAACTAAACTAAACATACTGTTATTTCATTCCAAAACTAAGCTTGGAAAATAGTTACAAACTAATTGATAAAATCAATCAACAGCTTTTCACTTTTACCTCAGGTTATACATACCAGGTTCGTGATAGGACCGTCTTCATTGGTTTTGTATCTTGCTAGTTTTGAACTTTTTTCATAGGCCATTATTTATTGTTAAATTTCGTGAGTTAGTTGTGATAGAGTGGACATACGATTGTTCTATAATTACCAACATTACATTTTGTTTATTTCAATATTCATCTGTCTGAGAAATAAAAGCAACACAACAACCAAAAATATTGAAAATATTAACATCTTTTGGGTCGTCCTCATTCGTTAAGTGACAGAACTCTCTATACTCTAATCTTTGGCATTATGTATCTTAGAAAACGCCAATATCTCACCATATATGGAAACAAAGTACCTATGAACCTGTAATATTCCTCGAAACTTCTGACTACAAAAACCTATACAATAGGTGCATGTCGGTCGAATATCCACAAAAAAATAACTACTTTCCTGGCTAATGCCTCGACGGACGTTGGATCACAAGGTACTTTGCATATTTTTGTTGAGAAATGGATATATATTAACCACTTCGTTCAGGCTGACCACTTGTAGACCAGTTTCGGGGTATTTGCCCCTCATCAGTACAGAAAAGGTCAAGTAGACAATGAATAATGTCTGCGGTACCTGACTGGAACAGTTTAAATCCATACACCTCGCAGTATTCGCTGGGATTGAATTATCAAAATGGACAGCAACTAGCGCAACTTAACATTACGGACTAAAATGTCCTACTGAGTGTCAAGATAGAAATCTACAAGTCTGAGAAATATCGATAGCCACCTTTTATTCCATCAAAAATTAAAAACTTCTTATTCCCCAAGACTGCTGACTACAAATACCTATACAATAGGTGTATGTCGGTCAAATATCCATGAAAAAATATAGTTTAAAAAACTAAAAAACACGCTTATTGACCAACAAATTTTCTCTTATGTAAAAAAGCGTGAGGTGCTTGATATTAGTTATCTTGATATCAGTTAGAAGTAGGTGAAAATTGACTTCCAAGGTTCCATTACATTGTTTGTTAGTTACAAGTGAAGCTAATGAAAGCATGTTGAAAACAACTGCTTCCTTGGGTAATGCCTCCGAACGTTGAATCACATCCGATGAATAAACGTACTTAGTCTTACAAGGTAATTTGCAAAAGTTTGTCGCGAAATGGATGAATATTACCCACCCACTTCACTCAGGCTGACCACCTGTAGACCCTCATCAGTACAGAGTACGTCAAGCAGACAATGATTAATATCTGCGGTACCTGACTGAAACAATCAAAATCCATCCGTTTCGTAGAATTCGCTGGTCTACAGGGGGTCAGCCTCAGTAAAGTGGTTGATGTTCATCCATTTCACAACATTTGCAAAGGACCTTGCAGGACTTTGCACGTTTATCCATCGGATGTGATCCAACGGCTGTCGAGGCATAAGCCAGGAAAGTAGTTGTTTTTTTATGGATATTCGACCGACATATTGTATAGGAATTTGAAGTCAGCAGCCTTGAGGAATTAGATGTTTTTCTCTTTTGATGAAATAATAGCTGGCTATCGATATGTCACAGACTTCTTTTCTGTTGCAAATGAATTATTCAAATTTCTGATATATTTACCCACCTGATATACAGGGTGTCCCTGGACTTCCTCTTCTCCTCTCAGGAATGTATAGATGGGGTCAAAATATCACCAGTACTTCATATAACTTTTGTTCCTAAAAGCCTTCGTTACCAAGTTACGGGCCCTCAAAGTTACAAAATGAAAAATGTTTTTCTTTGATAACTTTCAAAGTGAATATTCAAAATCATCTAAATTTTGGTGATTGACTGAACAAATGAATTCCTTCGATGAGCTTTCATGCAAGAGTCAGTTGTTTTGCTACAAAGTCAGGAACGGACTACCTCCGATGGTCCACACCCCAAAACTTTGAAATGACTGAGATTTGTCAATATGTTTTGACAAAACAAGGTTACCTGGACAATTTTCTGAATAAAAGTACTCGTGTGGAAAATCGATCTGAGCAACGATTTTTGATAAAAATGCATTTTTGTTCGACGACATCCAACCTGAGATGTCTATCATTATTCGAAAAGATGAATTTGTAATGAAAACAAAACAAAACAAAATCGCATTCCAGTTGTCATTTTTTATCCACACTAATTTTATTTTTTTCTACAAGATGTTTTTGTCAACATCTGTGGAAGAAATGGAACATAAATTTATTCACCGGATATTTTTCACCTATTCATGTGCAGCCGTTTTTGTAGTTTATTCGTTTGCTTTTTATTAGTTATGTCTTTCGATGTGCGTGTTTTCAGCTAAATTTATCTTCGGGTTGAAAATTTTCTCCCATGAAATTATACTTATCAGTGAAACTCTTCAACATTTGAGCTGTGAATACGAATTTGCAACATCCAAATGTTGAGTTTCATGAGATTCAGATAACACAACACGAAACGTGCTTATTCCACGCGGACATACAAAATATGGACTGAATTCGATATTTCATAGTAGAGTAGTTCGTTAGATCAAAAACACCACGAATCTACATAACTTGATATTTCATTTGAAAAAATATCTACATTGTGGATGAAACTTTCAACTAGGTACTGTACTTTTTGTTTGCGACTCTATTTTAGCATATTTTGTATTATCCCTGTTATAAATGTTGTTGAATTAACGTTAGCATTAATATTTCTACTGTGAAAATTTTTCATTTCAAATAATGGTGGACGATCGGGTTTGATGTCGTCAGTAAAACTGCATTTTTATCAAGAATCGTTGCTCCGATCGACTTTCCACACGAGTACTTTTATTCAGAAAATTGTCTACGCAACCTTATTTTGTTGAAAACTATTGAAAAATTATCTGTCATTTCAAAGTTTTGGGGTGTGGACCATCGGGTGTAGTCCGTTCCTGACTTTGTAGCCAAACAACTGACTCCTGCATGAAAGCTCATCGAAGGAATTCATTTGTTCAGTCAATCACCAAAATTTAGATGATTTTGAATATTCACTTTGAAAGATATCAAAGAAAAACATTTTTCATTTTGTAACTTTGAGGGCCCGTAACTTGGTAACGAAGGCTTTCAGGAACAAAAGGTATATGAAGTACTGGTGATATTTTCACCCCATCTATACATTTTCGAGAAGAGAAGAGGAAGTCCAGGGACACCCTGTAGGTATAATCCCTCCTGAGTAACTGAAATTAATCAATACGAATTCAAAGCAATATCCACAATTCGTCAAAAAATCAACATTGTTGTGGAAAAATCTCACTCTGATTTGGATCCAGAAATATAACAAATTTGTATTACTGACACAGGGACCTGGCACACTGTCGAAATTCAAAGTGAACTGAAATATATTCTGAAAGTATGGCGCAGTATTTCAAACACTCCAGTAGCAAACAAATTCATAATTATTTTTCTTGCTAATTTTTCTTACTCTTTTCAAAGAAAAACCATTAATTTCTTTTATCAGCTTTCAAATACAAGCAACGAGTTGAAATTTATCCTATATTATTATACATATATGAAAGCTTATACCCGTGAGATCTTGCCTCACTACAACAATTGCCTTCAATACACTGGGAATTGCACAAATATAATCATATGAACATTCAAAAACCTGTTCTAGCAGAAGTTGAACGATAATTCCATTATGATTATCATGGTTCTGGCTGATACTCAAGCCGAAACATGACGAACCTATGTGCAAGATCCTTGTGAAGTCCCAAGAGCTTTAAACACTACTCATATAACAATGTCAAATGTTTAGATGCTTGATTATAACAATGTCGAATGAGGAATGGTTATTTCACTTCTACTAGAACAGGTTTTTGAATGAACCTATTGAACTAATTTGAATTTTGGGTTAAGCGGCGATCGTTACTTTTATTGATAGTGGAGTAATATTAGATTTTAGCTTCAGAAAGTCAGGGAAGTGCGGTAATTTCCCACTGTACATCAGTGATGATGTGAGAAATAACATATGAAAAGTTATCAACCGTAAGGTGTGTTTAATTTTTTTTTAACAAATAAGTTGCAAAATTATGTTGTTTATTGAATATCTTTGGAAAAATATAATTTTTTTGAAAAACTGATTAGGCTTCTCGAATGAATGTAAGATTTTGCATAGAAAAGGTAAATAAAGTTTTTCTTTAAAATGAAAACTGTAAGCTGCAGATTTTTTTTCTAACGTACGAAAATGTGAAGCGGCGATACTGAAGCATGTAGCCACGAGCGCGCTTCACTTAATTTGTTAAAACTTTTGATCTAATTGATAAAATTATGCTAACAAAGATTTAAATGAAAGGAGAAAGAAGTAGCTAACGAAATGTCATGTTTCCAAATGTGAAAAAAAAAGAATTGGAATAGTAAATATATGAACTTACATCAAAGTAGAATTTTCTATAAAATCAATTAAATATCTGCCATTCTTGAAATTTATAAGATAAACATCTGAAATTTCCACAGTTTACTCCCAAAATGATACTTGAGGAGGTTTGTTATTCAAAAAAAAATTTAATTTAAAAAAATACAGAATAATTAAAAACAATTACAAATTTGAATTCTTAGGCCATGCTTTTTAAACCAAAAACTCTAGTTTAAAATATAATATTAACGATTCCTATGTCCTCAAATGGCTCAGATGGTAGAGCGTATGGCTAGAGATCATAAGGTCGTGGGTTCGACTCCCACTTAAGGATTCTTTTTTTCTTTAATTTATTAATTTGTCCACTATGCCACAAAATTCCCACTTTCATTATAATATCAACCTTTTTCAATAGCGCACTTCGAAGCTTGTGATCTGTACTTCAGAAAGGTCTGATTCTTTTTATGAAAAAAAATAATTAATGATAAAATTACACCAAAAACAAAAGAATAAACAAATTTTGCACCAAAATCCATAAAATTTGTTGTTAAATAAACTTTGATCACTTTTATACAAAAAAAAATAACTTACCCAACCAACATATATTCATATAACGACCTCAAATGAAGTATACGCAGCGTATTTTTTTTTCTTTGTTTATATAAGTGTAAATTGTATTAAATTCGAAAATACTACGTTTTTTTAGTAAATTTTCATAAAAGAGTTCTTGCTTGAAATTCTTGTTTGAAATAAAAATATGAGTTTATCTTTTGATGTACTTTATATTGGATCCAAAATATCATATTTGAATTTCAGAGAGAGAAAGAACACGAGAGAACACTGTTGATCGTTAAGTTTAGTGCTCACCTGGCGCTCTACGTATACTAGTAGAGTAATATTAAATTTTAGCTTCAGAAAGTTGGGGGATGGTGGTAAATTTTCACTGTACATTAGTGATGATATTGGGAACAACATATAAAAAGGTACCAACCATAGAGTATGTGCTTAATTAATTTAACAAATAAGTTGCCAAATTACTTTGTATATCGAATATTAAAAACAATGAATTACCAATGGTGCCGCTGGCAAAAATAGAAAATTTTCCTTCAGAGTAAAAACTATAAGCTGCAGAATGTTTTTGCTAACATGCGGAAATGTGAGGCGGCGACTCTGAAGTGCAGCGCTGGAGGAGCGCTTCACACTGAATTTGTTATAACTTTTCATCTAATTGATTAAATTGAGCTAACAGAAATTTAACTGTTAGAAAAAAATGCAGCTAGCGAGAAGTCATGTTTATAAACGCGAAAAACAATATGTATAGAAACAGTACGTATAGGAAATTACGTCAAAGTAGAATTCATTTTTTTTTCGCAGAATGAACATTTGAAATTTTCACAGATCAGTCTCAAAATGACAAATGAGAAAGAGTACAATTTGAAAAAAAAATCTTGAAATATTAATTTCGAAAAATACAGAGCCCAAAATATTGAAGAATTCCAAAAAATGATAAATTTAAATTTTTAGGCCATGGTTTGAAAGCCAAAATTTCAAGTTTGAAATGTGATATCAAAATATATATATAGATATATTTATATATATATATATATATATATATATATATATAGGGGAGACCGGGTACAAAAGTAACGACGGGTCGAAAGTAACAGCCCTCTATAGAAATAGTCTGATGGCCGAAACGACGCGCGCGACCGTTGAAGGTCAGCTTGCAATGCCTCCCGCAGTTGCAGTCAGTCGCCACGCCAGATCCACGCAGTTAGGTTGAGTTAAAGGACGCAACGTGATTTTACGCACCAAAAGTAAGTTTTTTTATATTTATTCATTTGGTGTTTACATAGTGTTAAAATGATAATATCAATGTGACTATTTGTCTTATTTTCTATTGTTAGATTATCTGCTGCATGTTAAAAACTGTTTTTGTGTACCTAATACAGTTTCGAAGTACCGACGTTTGCAACAACAAAAACTTGGTTGGGTACATGGCACAACGGGGACGAAAGTAACATGTTACTTTCGTCCCCGTTGTACGTAGTATGCATGGTTTTAGTGTTTTTATTGTTTCTTTGCTACAGAATGCCGCGGCAGCGAATTAGAAAAACAGAGAGAGGTACTACTGACACAGCAGTCCATAAAAAAGCAGCAGATGAGCATTTGAAGGACAATACGAAAATAAGAGCCCGGGCAAAAAAATACAATGTTTGCCATGTCACATTATACAGGTTCATAGGAAAACTTAAAGCAGGAAATACTAATGCAAAAGTTGGCTACCGTTGCGTCAACCGTGTTTTTACTCCCGAAGAAGAAAAAGTATTGCAGGACTATATACTTCAGTGCTCCAAGGTATACTTCGGATTGGTCCCTATTGAAGTGCGGAAGTTGGCATACAAATTGGCAATTAAATATAAAAAGAAATTCCCAGAGAAGTGGAATGAAAATCAATTGACCGGCAAGGAATGGTTTGCTGGATTTCTAAAACGACACACAATCCTATATATAAGAAGCCCAAGGGCAACGAGTCTGTCTCGCGCCACGAGCTTCAATATGCATAACGTAAATGATGTTTTTGATAATTTAGCAGAAGTTATTGATAGGTATAAATTTCAGCCAAGGAATATATGGAATATGGATGAGACAGGGGTGACGATAGTTCAAAGACCAAACAAAATAGTTGCTCAGAAAGAAATAAAACAAGTTGGAGCGGTAACCTCCGCCGAACGTTGGAGGTTAGTACTTGTTGCTGTTGCCATCAATGCTCAAGGAGAACACATACCCCCATTTTATGTATTTCCGTTGAAGCGATATCAAGACCACATGATACGTGAAGGCCCTATTGGATATGCTGGTGCTGGAAATGGTAGCGGATGGATGCAAGATGCAGAGTTTTTGCAATTTCCAGAACACTTTGAAAAACAAGCCAAGCCCACTATTGATAAAAAATGTCTGCTACTGCTTGACAATCATCGATCACATATATCCATTTTTGCCCTTGATT
This sequence comes from Gonioctena quinquepunctata, assembly GCA_018342105.1. Lineage (NCBI taxonomy): Eukaryota > Metazoa > Arthropoda > Insecta > Coleoptera > Chrysomelidae > Gonioctena > Gonioctena quinquepunctata. The sequence goes on along the minus strand of JAFIRS010001254.1, from coordinate 317,137 downwards.
TTTGTAAAAGCAATGGACTCGTGTTGCTGTCATTTCCTCCCCATTGCACACACAAACTTCAACCCCTAAATAGAGCGGTTTATGGACCATTCAAAAAAATTATAAACACTGTCACAGATAACTGGATGCGACATCATCCCGGTCAAACAATGACTGTACACTACATTCCTGGAATTGTCAGAGAAGCATTTTCTCTTGCCTTAACCGATAAAAATACCATTGCTGGTTTCACTTGCACTGGTATGAGTCCATTTGATAGGAGTATCTTTACCGAGGTTGACTACGCTCCCTCTTCTGTAACGGATCGTCCTTTGCAACAAAATAACGAAATTCAACCATCAGCCATCGAAGATGATCGGACGATTGGAACGGATGGTCTTCCAGAACCAGGACCGAGTAATCAACTCAATGATCATTCATCCAGACCTAACAATTCTGAATTACCAGCTCTCCGGGCTATACAAACCGAGGCCAATCAGCTGTTAAGCACTGCTACCTCTGATCCATCACCAAAGTCACCACAGCCAGGACCTAGTGGGCTACAAGCAACTTCTACACAGCTGATTCCTCTTTCACCCGAAAATATAAGACTCCTACCGCGAGCTGGTCCAAAATCCGAAAAACAAAAAAAGTATAAAAAACGTTAAACTGCGAGACTCAAAGATTCCTCTGAAAAAAATGCAATTGAGGAGGAATATAACCAAAGAAATAAAGCCAAGAAATCAATATTCCAACCCCATACAGGAAAAGGCAAGAGAACATTGCTAACTGCAAAAGGAAAAGGAAAAGGCAGGGGAAAGAAAACGAAGAAGCCTCCTGGAAGCAAAGGAAAGGAGAACCTGTCAGAAGCAAACAGCAATAGTTCTGATGACGAAGATTACTATTGCCTGGTTTGTGTGGAGTCATTTACCACCAAACGAAACTTGGGTACAATGTGGCGATTGTAAAAATTGGTCTCACGCTGCGTGCATCAAAGATGATCCATATTACGTGTGCCATAATTGCGAGTCTGAATAGAAATATTGATCTCATTTTAAAGTTGATCTCATTATTGCCTATGGGCAATTATTTCATATAAAATATCAGATTTTTTGTTATGAGAAAAAATATTTTAGGTTTCGTTATTATTCTAATAAATTATTTGATTTAATCTTGTGTTTCTTTTTATTATACATATAATATTGCGCAGGACATTAACGGTGTTACTTTCGACCCGTACCGCGTTTCTTTCGTCCTGCAATATTGTAATTGTTAGAAACCCAGATATATTGAATGAAATTATACTTTACGTCTGTAGAGTATAGACGAAAGTTTTTTATGGCTATATTTTTTAAAAAAAAAAAAATATTTTTTATTATATATTTATATATAAATATATAATATATATATATATATATATATATATATATATATATATATATATATATATATATATATATATATATATATATATATATATATATATATATAAATATATATATATATATATACACATTTTTCAACCGAATGAAACAAAATTTGGCACAAAAATACCTCTCATCAATACCTCGGGTAATTTAGAAAATGGTCCAGTAGTTTCAAAATTGTGGCTGTTGAAAGATTGAAAAAAATGCAATATTCAATTTCCATACTCAATATCGTTCTTCATACAGGTTACAACATTTGGCGGGGATGCTTATACAGGATCTCTAGAGATCGCCAAAAAAGGTGGATTAAATTTGATTAATGTTGATCAAAAAGCGAGAGCTCTTTTTATTAAAACACAACAGATATCATGGTCGGATAATGCAAACAAGATCACATATAAATCGAGCTCAAATGAATTATATAAAAACTCCAGTGCCATAGAAATCACCCAAAAAGAAATTCACTCAATCAAAGACGGGGTCGGAATTTCACAAAAAACAAAGTATTTAAAACCAAGGACATATCCGAAAAACTCTTTAAGTATAGAATTAAACTGAAAATAGAAGGAAAACAGCCAAACAACAACTGGAAAATGTATTCATCATTTGTAAATCAATATCCCAGGTTCAATAAAAAATAATAATTTGGTATAAGTACAATCGGTGTTCAAATGTAAATTTCCAATCAACCATAATCAGGGATAAGATATGATACTTCCCATTGATATACTTGAATGTAAATTGAATTCCATTTATTACTGAAACTTTCGAGAGATTAGACCATTTCCATACCCGGCACCATATCAAATACCCCTTGGAATCGTGGCTGCAATTTTCACAAACTGCAATTGCAACGTTGGAGAATAATACTTGCCATTGATCCAATTGAATTCAAAATAATTTCCAACTCTCTTGAAATCCCCTCGAGAAAATAATTAGCCCTTCTATCACACACCTGACACCGCATTTGACTTTCTTTTGAACGACGACCGCATTGCCCTACCGGCACCAAACCGCCACCGTTGTGGCCAACCCGCAGCGAATCCCTCGTTCTATCTCCAAAATCCCCTCATCAAGCGAAACCAATTCCCAATTCCAAAATTAAGCGAGTAGAATTAACGAAAACTCTTTGTAGTTGCCATTCACGGCAGAGACAAAACTGTTCGACTCGAATCTCATCAGAAACTAATGAAAGTGATGATCCGTAGTGGCTATGGAATCTGAGGAAACTAAAAGCTCATTTGTTTTCTGACCACTTGCCTAGGCGAGTAGTTTGCTGCATCGACGAGTTCATCGGTAGTTTTATGAGTGGGAGAAACGAACAAACAACGGAATTGAATTTGTCACCCAGATGTCCAACTTAAGAATGATCTTCAAGCATATTGATTGCTTTTCATCCATATTCAGGAGCGTACTGGTATCAATTGGGCTGGATCTTTGCTGGAATTTTGGTTTGGGTGGTAAAAATGATGGTGATTATAGATAATTGCTATATTTTGTGTGCTAGCGCCTTCATTTGTGAAATATGTATATGATGAACTTTCTCTTCTGTTTCATGTTTGCTTCGATTTGGTACATTTTTATTTTGATACGACGTTCCACTATTCGAGTACCCCCTTAACTTATTTCTTTCAAATACGGTCCTTGAGTTTTCGTGATTACTTTTAGTAGTCTTAGCCTTTCCGAGTTCAGCTATGGATTACATTACGTATTTTTTCCATGTTTTCATCCATGAAGACCATCATCATGGTTTGACCAATGAAAATCACCGGAAATATTAGGAAAAAAAGCCTGACAATGTGTTTGCAATATGTTGAAACTGGAAATAATTGAACGTATGGTGTATTTCCTAATAATCAAACTATAATCAAACCCATCACCGTGATACCTAAAACAAATGTGTCCCTTGGAGCCAACAGGAAACCAACTCAGAAATTGATCAGCAACCTAAACACAGAGAAAATGAAGACTAGATCAAACAGTGAAAAAGACAAAAAGAAGTAAATATTCTCAGAAATTTTTTCCTTTTTGTTTTTAAATTTTCTTCTCGTTAAAGTGCAACCCCAAAAATAACTCTTATTCCGAATATTCCCATGTTGTGTCCACGTGTTTCTTTCCCAGTTGTTGTAGTTGTTGTATAAAATGAATAATTATTTGAGAGACTTTCATATCGAGCAAACAGAAACGATTGTTTTGAAAAATACCCTAGACTATAACATGTTCTTCCAGAAACAGGTGCACAATCTTGAAGTGTCAATTTTTCAAATGAATATAAGAAGCCCAAATAAAAATATGGATGAGTTGAAAATTCTACTTTCGGAGGTAAGAAATAATTTTGATTTCATTGTTATCACAGAAACATGGCAAATACCAGATATATCCCTTATTAATCTTGCTGGATATCAACAATTTTATAGTGAAGGTTCAATCAATCAAAATGATGGTACAATTATCTTTGCTAAAGAGTATCTTAGTTGTATATGCACTGTGGTGAGACTCGGTGTAATGAATATGTTGGAGTTATGTACCACCATAAACAATAAACGAATATTAGTCAACGGTATTTATAGACCATGTCCAACATCTGAACAAAAATTTATAAATGACCTATCAGATTACCTGAAATCGTGCCCAATCCCAGACGTACACATAATAACAGGTGATATTAATATCAACATTTTGAATGAAAACTATACCATTGTAAATGAATATCTGAACGTCATGGGGGAAGAAGGTTTCAATTGTTTGATCAATAAGTGTACTAGGGAAACAGGCAACGAAAAATCTTGCCTGGATCATATATTCTTAAAAACCAAAGAAATGTTCTATAATAATATTCCAGTAGTCCTCGAATCCAAAATAACAGACCACTATTGCGTTATGAATCACTTCAGCACGTCTGAAAAAACACTTGAACAAAAACCACAAAAAAAAAAAAACCAAAAAAAATTGGTTGGATATTTATACTGAAAATGACGTTGACGTGTGTACCAATAACTTAATGAAAATTATAAATAACCATATCGAAAATTCAACATCACAATTAAAAATCAAAACATATGAAATTAAAAGGAAATGCTGGATTACTGTCGGAATAGTAAAATCGACCAATGAAAAAAATAGGCTATACCAAATAATGAAAATTAATTCCACTGAACACAACAAGCAACAATTTCGAAATTATAGAAGCAAATTGAATTATCTAATAAAGAAAGCCAAAAGTGACTACTTCAATAATAAAATAGAAATCAATAAAAACGCAAGTAAGAATTTATGGGAATGTATTAATGAAATTTCTAAAAAACAAAAACAAAAAATGAATATAATGGAAATGAAAAGTTGGGATGGGAGAACAACAAATAACCCCAAAGGAATTTCCGAAATTTTTTGTAAACACTTCACTGAAGTTGGACAAAAAATGGCCAAAACTTTGAAAATTGGTATTGAAAAAACAAAAATAAATTATAAGAAAAATGGTAACTCAATTTTTCTATCGGAGACGAACGAGACGGAGGTCAAGCAAATAATAATGGATTTGAAAAATAACAAATCTCCCGGAATAGATCACATCAGAACTGAAATTTTTAAAGATATCAAGGAAGAAATCACACTTCCATTAGCGTATATAATAAACAAGTGTATGTATGATGGTAAATTTCCAGACAGCTTGAAAATTGTCGAAATAAAGCCTCTTTTCAAAAATGGTGATAAACTTGAAGTAACAAATTACCGGCCAATTTCATTAATATCTAGTATTGGTAAAGTTTTCGAAAAAATATTACAAAATAGGCTGAATTCATTTCTCAAAAAGTACAAAATTCTTTCTAACGAACAATATGGTTTTCGAGAAAACAGTTCAACATCTGATGCAATTGCCAGATTGATAGACATGATAAACAATGCAATCGACAAAAAAACTCCATCAATCTGCATTTTTATCGCTCTGGCGAAATCATTCAATACTGTTGACCATGTTAAATTAATGTCAGTGCTTGAAAATATTGGAATCCAAGGAGTTGCTCATCAATTGTTCCAAAGTTATTAATGTGACCGAAAACAATGCGTGAATATCAATGGCACGAGGAGCAGTTATCACACAATAAAATATAGCGTACCCCAAGGTACTGTTTTGGGGCCAGTTCTTTTCAACTTATATATAAATGATCTTTTTGAACAAGAACTGTGCGGAGAAGTGGTGAGTTTCGCAGATGACACTGCAATTTTTTACAGAGCACCTGACTGGACAACACTCAAAAACAACATTGAGGAGGACTTTCGGAATGTTGTCAATTTTTTTGACAATAGAATATTGACAATCAATTCCAAAAAAACTCATTTTTTGCCTTTCATGTCATACTCTTCAAACCTACCACCATATAATGAACTAAATATACAATGTGATAACGCAACTCTTTAAAAATAGAGTCTGTTGATAAAATCAAATATCTGGGTATATACATAGACTCCCACTTGAGGTGGGAAGAGCACATTAATTATATAATCAAAAAATTAAGATTCATGTTATATAGATTTAAGAACATCTCCGACATAATAAATAATAAATATCTGAGGATATTGTACTACGCTTTGGTCGAAAGCCACATTTTCTACGGACTCATAGCATGGGGTGCCGCCTCAGCAACACTGATCGATAACTTACAGAAAATTCAAAAGTGCATCCTCAAAATGATCTACAGAAAACCGAGGATGTATCAATCTGATACACTCTACCAAGAAACGGCATTGATGAATGTTTACCAACTTTATGCGAAAACGATATTTTTAAGACAGTACAAAAATAAATCGTCCCTGGTACACATTCAACACTCTTACGATACAAGATACAGAAACAAATTCGTAATACCCAGAGCAGAAAAAACAATAGGTCAAAGATGTCACACCTTTTTAGGACCGAAACTTTTCAATGAGCTGCCATCGGATTTTAAAAGAATCAATCCGTTTCAAATGTTTAAGAATAAAATTAAAACTTGGCTCTTCACCATTCCCTTGAGCACACTACAAAACTTCATATCCACAAACAGAACATGTTATAGTCTAGTACCATCCAATTCAACATCTTAGTTGTAGTTATAATTAAAGTTTATTAATGTTATTATTATATATATATATATATATATATATATATATATATATATATACGTTTATGTGTGTGTATCTATGTATGTGATTATTGTGTGTATGTATGTACTGAATACAATTTCAATAGTTATGAGATTATGAAAGCGATGCAATAAACACAGATAGTGCACCACGCGCGGAATCGTTTCCTTGTGGTTGTCTGTCAGTGTTCACATACATAGTAATCTATTATTTTTTTAACCATTTTATTAGTTATTAAGTATTTATCTTGTACCTTAGTCTATGTTTGTTTGAATATTTTATTACTTTTTCAAATTATTGATTACATTCAATCTAGCTACTTGCACTCAAGCCCTACGCACAGACTTGTTCCACTGTAGGGTTTTCAATTTATTCCCTCCTCCTTTTATTGTATTTCACTTATATGTAATGTAATCCAAAAGGCAATGTGTGAATAAATTATTATTATTATTATTATTATTTTTATTATATTATCATTATTATTATTTCCTAAGGATATTCAGGAGTGAATTTTCCAAATCATCGCCTAGAATTTTTGATAATGGATATCCTTAGATTCAGAAAACAGTCCCGATTTCCTCCTTGTTAATTTCGAAAAATTCATTGAGAGTTGAGAAAATGAATATAATTTCAGCTGCAATGAAAAATCATACGTGGAATCATATGAGAATCAAATCCAATGCATTGAATATTTTTAAAAAAATCGTGTGCGGTTGGGGGACCCTCGTCAGGAACAGAGTTCTTACGCTTTTTCTTCAACTCCGATATGGAGATTTGGATTGTTTATATTCGTATATTTTCGGCAAGTAAGGAAAAAGCGTTATGCTCCCTCCATGGTTCCAAACGATCCAATAAATCAATTAATACCGAGCTAGCAGAATATGTTGCCATCAATGTCATGTATCCACCATTTTGTGTTTTTTTTTTCTCAATAGTTTTCCCTTTGAGAGTTGACGTTTTCTATTCCATCACATTCATTTTTCATTGAACCATGGTATACTTTACCTATTTATCCTTTTCCCAAACTCCTCGGTCTAAGTAAAATGTATTTTATTTCTGATAATACCAGTCGTTATATTAATCAAATTGACGTGCCACATATTCAATGAAAACCATCAATCCACTTTCGGCATAGAAAAATCATAAGAAATTATTTCCAAAAAAGAATATAATCATCTAAACACACGTTATATAGAAATATAAAGAAAACAGAAATATCATTCACGTATTACCACTCAATGATAATATCCGACTTGTATTCGCGAAGATATCCTACCGCTCATGTATCATTTAAAATTTGCCGCCAGCAGAACAGCACCAGAGAGAGAGAGTGAAAGTGGCATGGAGGGGGCATAACGCTTTTTTTCTTACGTTACGATTTCTAGCAGTCAACACCCACCGCTAACTGCGTGAAGGAACTCCGTTCCAAAAAGGAAGAAGGTTTCCAAATCTCAATACTTCAATGCAGATTTCTTTGTGTCTTTGAATACCCAACATTTTCTCAAAGGATGGAATAAAAACTGAAAGTTTTGGAATAAAAAGAACTCAATGTCAAATTAAATCAATAAGTATAATTCTGGAATATCAATTTTCTAGACTTTAAAAAAGTTGCACTATTATTTGGAGGTGGAGATACAGAAAGCGGCGTTTTCGTTTTTGATGGTTTCATTTTACATCTGATGGAATGGTAATTTGAATCTCAGGATTCGAGGAACACAAGGAAAACCAGAATGAGGTAGTATTTTTCATAGAGCTATAGTTGAAAGGCAGCAGTATGGTGAAATTTGGAATAAAGTTTCATGGTGTGACGGAAATTGTTCAACAAACAACAAACTCAACGATGAACCAGAAATATTCTGTAACGTTACGTTTGTTCCGCTACAGCTTTTGTTTATTTTTATTACAATCGCATATTTATTTATTTACATATTCATTTTTTGGCACACAAGAACACATCCGGTTATCGTGTTTAGTTTGTATAGCTTGAGTACGAAGGTCATTTTGAAAAACGAGGAAATTTTTTTAAGTTCTTCAAATTTGAGAAAATATTTCAGCATGTTCATGAGAGGGAGCTTTTAATTATTTCAGTGGAAAAAAACAAATTAAAAAATGTATGTCATCCTATATGTGTAGCCTGGAAACTATGAGATCCTCCGTTATTTTTGAAATTTCTAGAATTCAAACTTATTGATTTCGAGAAATTTAGGATAATTTGCGTTGCAGTGATTTTCTGGGGAAAGGACTTCATTTCGCCAATTTTGCTGATATTTCTTTAACCAGCGGAGACTTTAGTAACTAGGATATTGGTGGTATTTGCTATCATATAATTACTCAAAAAATGTCTTCCAATTTCCACTGGCTATTAGCGGCGGCATATTTTTCTGATTTGTCGTTGCACGCCATAGCGAATAGTTTGTTGCTTTGGTACGGCATTGCCCTCCTAGGTATTCTTATATTGATTTTCTCCAGCAAACCCTTCAATCATCGAGCGAATTCCTTATAATTTATTTTATCATTCAATGTTTTTGTAGATCGCCATATTTTCCTAACACGTTGAAGGACACAGGGAAATCCGATGTCGTTTGCGCTGTGACACACACACACATTTTTATAGTTATATCCTGGAATTTTTTATGCTATTCGTTATAGAAACATCTAAAAAATATTTGGTGCATTTTTACAGGTTTTGAATTCTCACGCCGATAGATGTTGTGCCATTTTCAAGAATACTCATTAATCAAAACGGATAGAACGTCTATCGGCGTTCTAAAAGTTACGTAGTTGCTTACAAAAAGATATACTAAAAATTTGATATAAAATAAAAATTATTTTTACTGGCAAAATTTGTAACACTAGAAATTAAATTGTATCGTAAGTATCTTGGAAAATAATTCGTAACTCAAAAACTGATATCTTTATCATAACATTTATAATTCAAAAAATAAAATATTATTCTAAGTATTTCCGAAAAAAACATTGCACTTAAATAAAATATACTCTTTCCTTCTTAGTATCTTAAAAAATGTAACTCGAAAAATTGGCAAAGCAAACGAACAAAATTAAACATTTTCTGGAGTAAAAGAAGATTATTTTTTAATTATTTCTGCTTCATGGTATCCTTTGGGATATAGTGGATGTTTTCCACGCACCCTCTGCATAGGAAGCTTGTGTTTCTCTACGCTGCCCATTCCTGCTAAACACTGTACATCACCGTGACACAGCAAATATAACTAAATGAGTATGGCAAAGACAACACCGTACGGCGTTGCGATGAAATTGGTAGGGACAAATTCTTGGCCGGCAGGGTGGAAATTTAAATCGATATTGGGTGATGCAAGGCGAAAATTGTTGTTGAGTATGGAATAGCGAAATAGATACAAAATTATTATTGTAACTTTATTCCAAAAAATAATAATAATAACAAAATCTCAACAATCAATATTATACACTCCGAAGAAAAGTGATCTACCACCATTCCGAAAAATAGTGATAATATTGAACACAACCATGTTTTATATCCTCGATTATCACAAGTTGCACCGATCGATATTCGTTAGATACAAGTGTTACGGGTGAAAATTATTCTACTGTAACATCAAATAACTCTTCATATGACTCCAACATTGAAATTCTCAATTCAAATGTACAATGTCTATCAAACAAAACAAACTTCATTGAACGATATTTCATTGACATTAATCCAACTTTTTTCTGCTTCAGTGAAGACTGGGCAAATAAGTAACAAATTATGAGTACCATAGGATATCGGGAGGTTAGTTAATACAGTAGACTATCTCACAACTATACAGGAACGATAATTCTTACAAGAGAAAGTGTCCTGAAAAACTGCCAAAATTCATCATATATATGTGATTTATCAATTGAGTTGTCGTTTGGATGTTCTGCAATCTCATTTGAAAAAAAAAACTGCTAAAATTTGACTTTATAGATCACCCAGTAGCAATATAAATATTCTTCATTCAACTGACCTCTTCATCAGTGAAAGGTTCTGGAACTTATGGAAATGTATTCATATTTGGTGACTTCAACATCGATAGCTTAACGAGAAATATCAACACAATAATGCTTAATGACATGATTGAACCGTATGGAATAATATCTCTTTTTGATGAGCCAACAAGAATTGGACATCTAGGTAATCGAGAAACTATAAGTAGTATAGACTATGTATTGACTAAGATCATTAGAGACAGCTTAGTCCTTAGCATTTCTGATCATCATATACACACTGTTGTCTGGAAGAAATAAATCAAAGATATATCCACTAACCTAAAGAAACTGACGTAACTTATTAATTTCGAAAAATGGAGTTCCTGAAAAACTTTGCTATCACCACGTTTACCAATATAAACGAAGCTTTCGGTATTTTCTGGGAACACTTCCATTGGTGCTTCGAAGCAGCTTTTCCTAGCTGTCTGAGAAATAAAACTTTTCAACAACAAAATAACAAAATTGCCCTTTCTGTCCCACAAAAGAAAAAAAAAATATCTTAGGCATATGAATAATCATAAGAAAACATAAGAACTCTGGAAATATAAACACTGCATATAAGATAGCAAATGAAACTGTAGAAAATTAATTACGTCAGTAGAAGATTAATCACAATATAAAAAAAGTTAATGATTCCAGCAATAATAGCAAGACTCTCTGGAATATGATAAAGCAGTCATCCAGAACAACTGAAAATGAACGTATAGTCCTAAATCACTATCAGAAATTCATCAGTAATGAAGTAGAAGTCGCGATAACATTTGGAGAATACTTCTCAACTATAATTGACAAAAACAACAACACGCATTTCCCTGATAATTATTCAGGCAGTTGTACGACGATGGCGAATGTTATTACAACTATGTTCTTCAAACACGTTACAGCCGACGAAGTGAAGAAAGTTATAGTCTCATTACCCAATAAAAAAAGCACAGGGCGTGATGAGGTCTCCACAAGAATTGTTAAAGACTGTGTAAATATATTATCAGACGTAATAGAGCATATTATGAATTTATGTATTTCTTTTGGAGAATATCCTGATCTTCTCAAAATTGCCATTCTAGTCCGCTTACTGAAAAATGGTGACAGCAAAATTATAGAGAAGTATTGTCCTATATCTCTCAACAGTGTACTGTCAAAATTTTTAAAAAAATATATCTTTCAGAATAAATGACTACCTGGACATATTCGATCTGATGACAGAGTGCCAACATGGATCCAGAAAAAATCACTCGACAGAAACTGCAACGCTCAATTTCACATAATAGTAGAGGAGACCGTGGGAGGTCGACCTTCACCGATCTGACAACTCGATGAGACATATTTTTTATCAAATATAATTTATAAACAAATATGCCCATGATAACTTGCCTATCGAAAAGTGTCCATAGCTATTTTTAATTGAATTAATTTCAATCAATTTTCTTTCATCACCTTCACTCTTTTGATAACCGAATGAGTTTCATCTCAACTGATAGTTTTTAACACTCAGAATATGCCTAGGTAGGCTTGCCTACATATTTCTGTGCATGGCTACCTGGCAAGCAGATGTGAACAGGTAAGTCAATATAGGTAAGTACACCGATCTGTTAACCAATCGAAATTGATATCATAGGTAAGATCATTCAATTACAAAACCAATCGTATAGGCTTGCCTGCAAAAAATCGTATAAAGTTTTAGAATTTTGGCTATTTGTTAGGTGCGAGAGGGAAAGTAGAGCGTCCGAGGTCCGTGTGATAGAACAGGACACAACATAGCAGCTGCACACTACCTGACCGTTGAATGTATCCGAGTGCGCATGCTCGTGTACATGTGAGTGAGAGTGACAGCATTTATTTACACTCGACAGTAATTTTTAACTCTTTTATATGCTTTGTAATGAACGCTTCTAACAACATAAATATATTAAATTTTATTTTTCTATATTGATGTTTTTTTTTTATTTATTATACTAAAATTTTGAAAGTAACACTTATTTTTTCCCGCTTAACGTCATTTTTTATTTTAAATAATAAATAAATCATTTTTATTTAATTTTAAATGAAAAATATAGATTTTTTTTTTTTAAATTTTAATTTTTATATTAAAATTTTTTTATTTTTCTTTATATTATTTGATATAATATAAAAATTTAATTAATTTAAATTAAAAATTTGAGTTCAAAATTACTGTCGAGTGTAAATAAATGCTGTCACTGTCACTCACATGTACACGAGCATGCGCACTCGGATACATTTGACGGTCAGGTAGGGTGCAGCTGCTATGTTGTGTCCTGTTCTATCACACGGACCTCGGACGCTCTACTTTCTCTCTCACACCTATCAAATAGCCAAAATTCTAAGACTTTATAGCTTGGCAATAATATTTCATGTACGATTGTTTGCAGGCAAGCCTAGACGATTGGTTTTGTAATTAAATTATCTTACCTATGATATCAATTCCGATTGGTTAACAGATCGCTGTAGTTACCTATATTGACTTACCTGTTCACATCTGCTTGCCAGGTAGCCATGCACAGAAATAAGTAGGCAAGCCTACCTAGGCATATTTGAGTGTTAAAAACTATCAGTTGAGATGAAACTCATTCGGTTATCAAAAGAGTGAAGGTGATGAAAGAAATTTGATTAAAATTAAATCAATTGAAAATAGCTATGAACACTTTTCGATAGGCAAGTTATCATAGGCATATTTGTTTATAAATTATATTTGATAAAAAATATGTCTCATCATCAAGTTATCAGATCGGTGAAGGTCGATCTCCCACCGGCTCTTAGACTATAACATATACATGATTTATTAGATGAAAAAATTTGTTGTAGGGATTTTCTTTGACATAAGCTGGGCTTTCGACACTTTGAACACTGAATTTGTAGCCGAAAAACTCTTTAACATAGGAATTCGAGGTAATATAAACCAGTTATTTGTGTCTTTTTTGCCGAATAGATATTTCCAGGTGAAGAAGAAAAACGTTATGTCAGATAAATTTCTTGTAACAGATGCAGAGTTTTCGAACTGCTGATTTTTTATTATATGTGAATGATCTTCCTGATAAAATAAGTTATGGAAAAATATTACCCTACGCAGATGACACGTATGTCATTCTCTCTTGTAAAACATCTGACGATATGACACAATTAGTGAATACAGTTCTTAAGGATTCTAATGACTGGTGTAACAAGAACAGACTGATTGTGAAACTTAATAAAACAGTATGCATGGAATTTGCGAATTAATCTCGAAGTCTACATAATCTCAATCTCAGTTTCCAAAACAAATCTTTAGAATTGGACAGTTCGACAAAATTCTTGGGTACAATGATTGACACTCTCCACATGGCAAGAACATATCCATTTTACATGTAAGACATTGAGTCAAACATACTACTTGATAAAATCTCTCGAATGTAAATTAGATACGAAATGACTGATATCAGTTTCTTATGCTAAATTTCACTCGATTATATATCAAAATATTGCTGTCTGGGGACTAGTTACTGGATCAGACAGGATTTTCATAAAGCAATAAGCAGTGCTGAGATTGATATTCAATTTGGATTATTGAACTTCCTCTATGGAGACATTCCAACCAAATATTGACATTTATACAAGTTTGTTGATTCAATTTTTCCTAACATATATACATGAAAATGAAGGTACCCTATGAATGAGAGCAGAAATGCATAATTATAATATAAGGAGTAAAAATATGGTCACAACACGAAAACTTTCCTAAATTTGTTGGTATTCGCATTTATAACTTACTGCCAAATAATATTAAGACCTTGTCACCTCATACCTTCAAAAACAAATTGAAACTTTTGTATTAGTAAAATCTTTTGACACGGTAGATGAATTTACACTTTAGGTGAGCAATTTGCGATAGTGTTTATTTTGAAAATTTAATTATAAAATGTTCTTGTGTCCGTTGAGTGTTGCGTTGCCCTTTTCAAATTTGTTCTTATATTAATATCGATCTCGTAAATAACGATGTTTCAATTCAATTATGTTTATTGTGAAATATCTTTTGATCATATTTTATCTGGACTTGGTATATATTTTTTATGTATGTATAAAGCTATGCAACTATGACTTTTTCCATCTACATAATATGTAGCAAACATGTTTGAATGAATCTATCTATCTATATATGCAGGGAAACTACACTACTCAAACATATTGCACACAATCCGTGACAATATTCACGTGACGCCTATAATAACTATGCAAAATTGAACGCCGTTAGGCGTTCTGTCCAATTTAATCTGGATGTGTGAGGACGCAGTGCGGCAATGGGTCGCAATTGTCACCAACCTCTATAACGCCGTATGACGTTAGTGTCCATCAACGTGTTTCCTAAGTTTCCTTTTTTTGAGCTTTTTTGCCTTTATCACCGTTGGCATGTTTTGGATCACATTACTTTTGTCTGGTATCAAGGTTGTCGTTTCCATGGCTTCTGAAGTAAACAAAAATACTCTGAAATCTATAAAGGAAACAAGCTTTCTGCATAATATTTCACAGCAATTTTTTATGGCAGAGAGCTCTAAAAACTGAAAAAAAATTAAATTATACAGTTATTTTCAATACTAAATTTCTACTAGGTAGTTTTTTGGTGCAAATTTGATATATGTATGTATGTATGTCCATAATAACTATCATTATGACTTGATAAGGAAATAATTAAATAAATCAATAAATTATGCTAAACAATTAAATATACAAATACAATACGATACAAATCTGCAAGTTAACGTCACTTCAATTATAGTTGACGGGTAGTCCTAATTTATGTATAAAACATGAAGAAAAACCATATTACAAAAACGTTCATAATCCTGAATGATCAATCATTGAATCCTCAAATCTCCACATGTCGTTCTTCCATCGCCAAATTTTATTGTTCGTTCACAAAATTATTTATTGACATTAAAAAATTTCGGTATACTGGCACAATAACATTTTTTTCCGGTGACCTCGTATCAACGAGTCTGTTTAATCTACACGAAATCAATCGTATATGACTCCTATCAACCTTCAATTTGTCTTTTAATGCATAATTGTGATTTATGCAACGGAACATACACCGAAATCGAACATTAATAACCTGTTAATGGCCGATTTGGTCCATTAATGTATAATTGTGGTATAGGAAACTAAGCATACACGAATTCGGATATTATTCAAATGTCAAATCATATTACCTTCTGGCTGTCAAATTTATGTATTTCAAAATCAGAATATTGTAAGTTTTCTCCTAGTTGAAGGGGATATTGAATGGATATTGAAAATTTCACGTAGACCCCAGGAACGAGGAAATTTTTCGTAATCAACTCGTATATTAAAATGGCAATTAATGATCTCGAACATTAACGTGCTCGCTTCGCTCTCGCATTAAAATATCTCGATCATTAATCGCCACCATTAATACACTAGTTGATCAAATAACTATTAATTCATCGATATTTTGAAATGTTCTTTGAACACTTTTTCTTCAAGGTACCCTCATAGCAAAAAAGAATATTTTTTTTCAAAACGAAAGTTTATATGTATAGACCAATCAATAGAAAATTTTTCGTGACAAAAATACTACCAGGAAACCAACTGTGCCATCATACCAAACATGGTCCGTAGTTATATCCTGTTATGTCTTCTACTCGCAACTGTCATTGCTTAATTTGTTATAAACATTTAAATGCAAAAATCTTGTTTTTTTTTTGTTTTCAATGAAGCAATCTGGATGTTCTCAATGGATCAATTGTAGAAAAGCAAAATGTGAAAACAATGAGCCCTAGCACGACTCGATCAGATTATTAGTAACTTAGAAAAACCGGAAAACCCAAAAAAAATCTGCGTATTTTTTTAATTCAATACACCGCCATTTTCTGAGTTTTGAAGCAGGCTTCTCACCGCATAGTGATGATTGATATGTTCTTCATGTATGAGAAACTCAGACACTGTTGGACTATTAGTTTTGGCATAATTGCAGTTGCAGTCATAGGTGGTCCGATATCAATTTTTTCTGGAAGATCTCTAGAGTTGAAGTATAGTACTATAAAATAATTATTCTCATTTTGCGTTAAAATGCTGTGAAATAGGCGAGAAACACTTGCAAACATGACCGAAAACAGGCGAGTGCATGAAAGCGGCTGAGGAGTGGGGGTAGAGTGGCAGATTCATAGCGGTCGTCGCGCGCTTGTATTACTATACATACGCTACCCTGCATCTGCTGCTCTACCCACACTACTCTGCCGCTTTCACGCACTCGTCCCTTTTCGTTCATGTTTGCATGTATTTTTCACCTATTTTGCAGCATTTCAACGCGAAATGAGAATATACATTTTGTAGGACTATACTTCTACTCTCGTAATCTTTGTGAAAAACGCATCCAGGTCTGCTGCAATAAAGTGCATTAAAAAATTCAGATGGAAATTATGTCAAAACTAATGATCCGACAGCGCCTGAGTTTTTCACATATAGAGTACATATTAATCAATATTATGTCGTGGAAAGCCTGCACTGCAACTCAAAAAATGACGGAGATATGAATTAATACAAAAACGCCGATTTTTCCTGGTTTTTTTCGGGTTTTCTCCGTTACTAATGATCCGATCGAGTCGCGCCAAAGCTCTTTTTTGCATTTTAATTCTCCACAATTCGTCCTTCGAAAGTATCGAGATTGCTTCTTCACTTTTCAAGTTACAAGGTGAAAACAAAAAAAAAAAAGAAAGATTTCAAATGTTTATAACAAATTACGCAATGATAGTTGCCAGAAGAATACATAACAAGATATAACTACGAACCATCTTTCGTAAGATGGTACAGTCGGTTTCCTGGTGGTGTTTTGGTCACAAAATCAATAGAGCAGAAAATTACCGTTAATCGTACAATAAATAGTAATAACTTCATCTTTCAGATGGGAAATTCGTCTATGAATTACTAAAATCACATTACCTTTGACTTTTTGACATTTTGAGCAGTAAACAATTTTGCGTTTTTTAGGTGTGTTTGTGTGTTTGCCTTTGTGGAATTTATCAATGAGATATTTGTCTGTAGAAATAAGAGATTTGTTCACAAGGCTCAGTGCAAATGACAAAATTGAAATAATTCTCATTCATGGAGAAAACAAAACAAATCGAGAAACAGCAGAAATATTTATTCGGCGTCATGGGGAAAGTCCGGTATGTCACCCAACTGTAGGACGGATTGATCAAACATTTTTGGCAACCGGATCTGCGCAACAAATTCAACACAAAACATGCTGAATGGATAACTGAGAACAATGAATTACGACAAAATGTACTATTAGCAATAACTGAGAATCCGAGAAGTAGTCTCGCTGCTGTATCTAACAGGCGTTAGCAAAACATTAGCACGAAGAATATTATTGAAACATAAATATCACCCTTATAAACCTTAATTCATCATAAGTTGAAAGAGAGAGATTACGAATGGATATTTCAATTCTGCGCGTGAGGAAAGGGAAAAAACGAAGTTTGCAAAGTATGTGTTGTTTTCTGGTGAGATGAGTTTCACCTCAAATGGAGTACTAAGTTCGCAAAATTGCCGGTGGTGGGCCGTCAAAAACACAAATTTCAAAATATAATTCAAATACCAATATTCCTTCAAAACAAACGTCTGGTGTGGCATTATCGATAATAAATTAATTGGTCCATTCTTTTTCCGTGACAATATGAACAATTAAATGTTCTTACAAAAAATTGTGTTTCAGATAAAGCCAATTATTTATAAATTTTGACAGCAACAAAAAGAACGGCTATGGTTAGAGTTTGTTATAAGTACGATATTGATTAAATAATATCTCGATGACACATTGCACAGTGAATAGATTGGTAGATACTCAATATATCTATGGCCACCAAGGTCTCTCGATCTCACTCCTTTAGATTTTTCTTTGTGGGGGTACCTTGAGGAAAAAATGTATGCTCGAAGATTATTTTGAAATAAAGATGAATTATCAAACGTTATTAGGAAGTGTTGTGCCAGGATACCAAAATCTTTAAAAAAATCAAAGTATTATGTGCACGAACAACAAAATGTTCGGCGATGGAAGAAAGACAGGTGCAAATTCAAGGATTCAATGATTGATTATTCGTGTTCCTGAACGTTTTTCTTATTTGGTTTATTATGTTTAACATTTACATAAATTAGGACCACCCTCTAAGGGAACATTATGTTAAAAGTGATCGTAAACTTGCAGATTTGTATTATATTATAACTAATTGATTTATTCAATAATTTCTTTCCATTAAACTATACTGATAGTAACAGAGTGAAATATCGAATTTGCACCAAAACACTAGTAAAAATCTGAAGCGTTTTCAACAAACGTCCATATTCTAGTACAAATAATAAATTGGACCAAATTTCGCATCCAAATATTATCATAGTAATATGAGGGAGGCACCTAAGTCGTATATGAGAAATTACTACTCAAATCTGATTATTGTTCCTAATTCTGAACAACTTTTCTGAATAAACTAAAGAGGGTAATTTATCTCTGATCAAAATTCCTATTTTTTGTTCCTTCCTGTACACCGTTTGAAAATTCAGAATGTTGACAAACCAAATGCAAGTTTGCGCAAAGCACCAATTCTCATCAGGAATAACATTTTCTGACAAATGGATAATAACAAAGAGTTTCCTATATGCTGCATACTTTTTGAAACTAACTGTATATGTGGGTGTATGGTTCAAGTGATTGTTCCTATATCAGATATGAACAGATTCAAGAATTTGGCGTGTAATATTTTCAACTTGAATGTAGGTAAGGCATATATTGATGAATTTTTTGTTTAATGTATTCCCTAAAACAGTGATATGACCTGGTACAGTTGGAGAATAAAAAACTCCACGCCTGATGCCATTGATATGACCCATAATACAGGGTATTGTTTGAATAGAAACCCCACACTTTAGTTTACTTGGTTGTGATGTTGTTACGAAGTTTATGAAGGGTTTATACTGGGTGTGAATGATGTATAAAAAGTCACTGACGATTTTTATCGAGCGGCAGATAAGAATCGTCCTCCCAGTATATAGATGTTATAGATTTTTAGAGAGCTAGAATCGTTTGAATTGTGTACCTCGCCAATCTAGTTCAGGATACTGTACAAATAATCAAAGCACAAACAAACTATAATAATTTAAAAAAATCCGTTCATTACAACAAATAATCATACTGTATGGTATGATATTTCCATCCATACAACTTCAGTACTTCCATAGTACCAAATACCTGTTCCAAATAATGTAATTAAACTTGTATGATAATTTTACACAACTGACAGTGAGTTGTATCAATTTTCTAAAGTCCCTGTATAGAAGAATTGAGTTTTCAAAAATGAATTTATGATGATCAACAATTTTCATATGGAATAATCTGTCTAAACACGTTAGTAACAACATGCAGTCATGTTTTCAACCACATTGTATATAATATCTGAAATTTTATTAAGTTAACAATCTAAAAGTATAAGGAAGCTCTGATGGATGAACAAGTATCATTCCAAATCAACTGTTTTGAAGTTTCATAATTTATAAGTCAAATGCTTATACAAACTCGTGAAAAAAATATCTGAAACTCTACTTATTGAGTAAATGAAACAATAATGAAAAACAAATTTTTTGTTGAATGAGCACATATTATTCAACGAAACTGGATGACTGATTCATAAATATTTGTACAGATTTACACACACTCGATATAAAATTAATTTGATTCAATAATGAAAGTGTGAAATAATTATTGGTATAGTTCCATAATTACGGAATGTATTTCACAGTGATGGAAGTCTTGTTTTTATTCATACCACAAAAAACTGCAGATTCTATAGAGTAGTTCAAGGTTCAAAGCTAATTCAATTTATGATTTCACGGAAACAGCAAATGACCATACTCAATTATGTGGTTATAATTTCAGAATAAACAATTTTTATTTTGGGTAGACACTTTCTAGAAAAATGAATGTGCTATTCAATTGAATAATAGTTGGAAAAGATCTGATTTGCCAAATTAATCTTAAACACAAAGGTACAGCTTTTTTCTTTTTCCACTGCTACACATTCTGGATTCCACACACAATGATAGAAATATCAAACGATGTCTGAACATTGATTATTAATTATCAATATATTTACTGTTTTCTCAGTTATTATGTTAAGTAATTGAGTACCGAATTTTCTCTGATGGGCACTGATTCTAGGTAAAACATTTTCTCGTTCCGATATTCCTATAACACTTTTGAGTATACATTTCGAATATTCATATCTGACCGTTGGTACTGGAATTTCAATTTGACTAGATCGAATATTATTACTTAAAATAATTGGTACTTCGATCTTTGTTCTGAGCTGAGATTCGAATTAGTGAGTTAAATGAGAGTGAAATGATATTTTTTTCATTTTTATTTTTCCCACTTGTGGATGACGCTCACCCCATGCGAGAGCTATGAGTCATACCACATAACAGTTCATGAAGACAGGTTTCATTATTATTTCAGTCTAATTTATAGGACTCGCGGTGCCTGGATGAGTGAAAAACAAGACTTGTTTTTCTGATGTTGATATTTTCATCTCCCTAATTTTTTAAATCAGCTGATATGTTTATCAGCAGTTTATAGGATGCACACATCGTATGATAACTTATTTTTCTAAGATACGGTATTTTAGAGAGGTTATTTGTTTCCCGGCAATTATTAATAGCCGTTTTCATGCTTTAAAATGAGAGTTTTCATTTCTTAGCAGGAGACGTGAACGTGTTTCACTTTCAATCGCAGTAATAAATTTTAGAAATTTATGATGTAATTTCTAATCAGTATTCTATCTCACGGTCTGGCATACCACGTAATGAAATTTTTGTGCATAATGATCATTTTTTATTGAGTCTTACAATTTCTTATTTCATCTTTCGACATGTTTATCACTTAATGGATATTTTCTTCAACCCCATGTGATAGCTATCTTCGTCTGCATTTTTGACTTGAATGGATTATTTCTTAAAATAACTTCCATTTGAGGTGGCCATTTCTTCACATATAAATTCGTTATATATATATATACATATATATATACATATATATATATATATATATATATATATATATATATATATAATATATATATATATATATATATTAATATATATATATATATATATATATATATAAATATATATATATATATATATTTATATATATATATATATATATATATATATATATATATATATATATATGTATCTTTTCGGGGCATAACAACAGAACAACTTTTCCTCAGATCTAGGTAATATTTTTTTTTTCTTTAGAGTGTATGCGGATGTGTGATCTCGAAATTTCTTCTCACTTCCATAGAGAGAGAGAGAGAGAGAAAGAGAGAGAGAGAGATTCATTAACTACGTACATATATAAATACATTTGTATCAGGTCCTTGAGAAAAACATTTTTTTAAATTAAAACTTACAAGTTAAAAGAGTAAAACTAAGTTAAAAGAGTAAAACTAAATTTCCTACGGTGATACATCACATTACAACACAGGAATAAAATGAGGTTAACTCAGAACTAGTCATTGTAAACAATACATAAAGGGGTATAAAAGTTGCATTGACAAACACATTAAAAGCCCATTAAAAGCCCAGATCATCCACGTTAAAATTATAGTTTAAAAAGTCCTTTACGGAGTAAAAGCATTTTATCAGTAGACAAGATTTCACTGATCTCTTAAAATTGTGAAAGGTCATATTTCTTATTTCCAAAGGTAATTTATTGTATAGGCTTATATTCAATGAATTTTTCTGTGATACAGAGAGTCTATATCTTGGTGTTTTCAAGATGTTTCCTGACCTTGTTTGGTGCTGATGCGTGTCCGCTGAAAGAGCAAAATCTGATCTTTTTTTATGTATTTCAAGCAGAGTGGAACATATGAACGCGGTAGGAAGAGGCATGATCTGGTGATGAATAAATAGAGCATGGCAGTGATCTCTGTAGCCCGCCCCTGATATTATTCGAATAACCCTTTTATGTAAATTTTGTAAATTCTGAACTGAACCATAATGCATTTCGTGAATAATCTTAAACTTTTGAAATACTTCCGATAAAAACGAGACATTTAAGGGGAATATAATGTAATGTAAATACCATTATCGAAATAACTTACCGTTTCCAACACCTCTTGGAAACCTTAATCTTTCACCATTTATGACACAAAATTGATTGATAAAACGACCCCATGATTTTTTATTTGGCCATATATGTGAAATGAAAATTATGTTTCGAATGGCTTTGGAATTTCAATGATTATCTAATACTCATATGGATTTCAATCCCCAATTCCGAATGTTAATGTTAAATTCTGATTAATTCGCTTTGACCGGTGTTGCATATGAATTGAACGCAATATATTCATGATTGGGTGGAAAGGGAATTGCAAATTTCAGCATGTGTTCATTCTCGAAAATAATCCATTACCTGGTTCTATATCCTATCTGAATGAAAAAATGAATATACAGTCCGTATTTTTTATATCGTACCACTATTGGCATCTTGAAAACGGTGAATGATACGAATTTGGTTGAATAAGACAAATCGAAAATATCACAAACCGTATTCAAAATATACGGGGAAAACCGAAATGGCCCGTTTTTTTTCTTTGCGCTGGCGTCTCTATTTTTAGGAATATGAAAATGTGTTCAGGAAACTTCCCCCTTGTTTTTATTCTGCTTCGATATGCTGTGCTTTGATTTTCAATATGACGTTTCGTTCTTCGGGGGCCACCCTCAACTCATTTTTTTCGAATACGGGCCTGTATTTTTTTTTATTAAGTTATAGTTCTCATCTTACCGGGTTCAGATATGTATCTCACCCTATTTCGAATAATCAAGGAGAGTGAGGTCGGGTGAACGCGGTGGCCATTTAATAGGATCGTTGTTTCCTATCCATCTTCCTGGCTTGGTGCTAACGAGAAATGTTTCACAAATTTGTGTGCGATGTGATGGTGCTCCGTCATGTTGGAAATATTCATATTTCCTTAGGATATTCAGAGGTAAATCTTTCAAAAAATCGCCTAGAATCTTCGATAGAATGTTGGAAATATTCATATTTCCTTAGGACATTCAGAGGCAAATCTTTCAAAAAATCGCCTAGAATCTTCGAGATACAACTCCCCCGTCAATGAAGTATTGAACCAGTAGGGACCAATGATTTTGGTATCCAAAACACCATCCCAGACATAAACGCCAAACCTCTCTTGAAAATTAGTGGCTCTATGTAAATTAGCATTCTCCTTCCGCCATTCTCCTTCCTGTTTAACCGTCCATTATTTTTAAACCGACTTTCGTCGCACCATAAAATTCTACTACAAATTTCATCATCTTGCCAAAAATGACTCAGCAGCCTTGTGTGAAATTCTGCCTTTTTATAGTAATTTGTTAAACGCAAATGATGTACTTTTCACACTCTGTAGGCTTGAATTTATGTTCTTCAAATTTTTTCTCGTTGACGAATGCGATATACCACTAACTCTAAGAGATACTTCCTTATTCTGATTTTTCTTGTATTCCACGAATCCTGATTCGAACTATCATTTTACTATGTGTAACATGAAACTTTGGAGAAACTTACCTTAAACGTCGATTTTATTATCACCACCTTTTCCAGTAACAGGGCAACTTTTATTCTCAGATTTCACAAATGGACCATGCTCTCGTAAAATTATTTCAATAGGTTGAAAAATTCTGGCATTGGGCTGATGACGCCGACGTCCGGGATACATTTCTTGATACATAGCCAGATTTCTCAAACACCTCGAATACACGAACAACATATCCACTTTTCATCATAAGAAAATTCCATAGTTTTTGGTTCAACGTGTAAATGATCCACCCTTTAGATTTGAGTTCGTTAATTTGTAATATGTCATTCACTTTATTTCATTCTATGGCTTACTACATACTTCATGAAGTTTGAAATTTTCCGTTTTCATCTGAAATAGGTTCGTTTGGGAATACGTATATGACCCAATGACAGACAAAAAAATTGCCTATTACATCAGAATGGACACACAAGAAAAATGCTTCTCGGCCCTTTGAAATAATTTTTTTTATAGAATAAATGTAGCAATCGTTGTTTCTTGTTATTCTTCTGCGTTTTCTTTTTCATCACATTAGATTTGATCTCGATTTGATGTAAAGTTTTAGTATTCATTCAGGGTGGATTTATTTAAAATTTTATTCTCGCAACTTGTGTCAAATACCCTTTCAAATACGAACGAAAATAAAATCAGGACCGTATTCCGGAGGGTGGATTCTCATTGTTCAGACATCGATCATGGAATTTATGGGCAAAAATGTAGAAACAAAAACCAGGTAAGATACATATCCGAACTCGGTAAGATAAGCTGAGGGTGGCCCCCAAAGAACGAAACGTCGTATTGAAAATCAAATAACAGCACATCGATGCAAATTTGAAACAAAAATGGAAGTTTTTATCAACGCATTTCCATATTCCCAAAAATAGAGGCGCCAACGCAAAGAAAAAAGAACAGGCCATTTCGGTTTTCCCCGTATTTTTTTAAGACGATTCGTGATATTTTCGATTTGCAAACATTATTTCATTGTTCACTAAAATAAGCCACTTCTGTCTAATTTAACCAACTTTGTATCATTTACTGTTTTCGAGATGCCAATAGTGGTACGACATAAAAAATACGGATTATATAGGATAACGAAACAGTAAATGATTAAAATAGTGTATCATTGAAATAGAGAGAATATCAGAAACAAACATCTCAAAAAGGGGGTGATAAATGAATGTGTTTCAAATCAAGTCAATTAGAAAATTCAGCTGCGTGATAGGAAAAGTGTTTCTGAAAAATGTCTTGTAAAAAATTTGAGTGGTTGACCGGTCGATAGATATTGCAAGATTTCAAAAATGAAAGTATCAACGATTCCCCATAGGCATCCAATTACGCACAATTAGTTTTCATGAAATATAATCTTGTGTTACCATGCCTGTGGCATATCACATATGTGAAATTTCGAATTTTTCGGACTCTTGAGATTTATGTCCATACACTAGGCCACCATAGTTCAAACGTTATTATAATCGACTAAGAGGGATTCTAAAATCGGAATACTCTATCGATAAGTTTTCTATATGGAAACCATGCTCAATTGTGATCTTTTAAAATATTATTATTCCTTATTAGTCTCTGCACAACCATTAGAACACCTCCACTATACTATATTATGCAAACGTTCCACATTTCTTTGACATACATAATGTTCATAGAATACATTTTGTATAGTTGACCATAGACTCTTTATTATAAAATCATGGGTTTGCATTTCATGACATATCCGATTGATTCATTCCACGATCACTCCCCAGATAAAATAGATTAACAGAAAAATAATAAGTGGAGTACTTTGTACCGGTCACATCAGAAGGTTATTCAAATCATCCAACAAAGGATACAGCAATATAATTTCGAAATTTCACACCAAAAATATCTGGTTTGAACGAAAATATGAACAGTATGTTCATAAAATCAGATGTGGAAATATCTACGACTGAAAGATAAACTTTAGTAACCATCTTCCATCGTTCATGATAACTAATTGGGAGGTATTCATGTTGAAAAGGAAAATATTCTTAATTAAAAATCAAATAGAAATATTTTTCTGAAGTATTTAACGGGAAACAAGTACTTTCCTGGTTGAAGCCATGCTGGACATTCAACCACATCTGACAGATATTGGGAAAGGATCCTAACTCGGAAGGAAAAATGGAACTTTGCATTGTCATAGATAGTTATGTGATTTTTCCATTCCATTCTCAATCAAACTCTTATAGAATGTTTCCGTTTCCAACCAAAAATCACATTGTGAATCATATGACAAAATTTGAAAAGTGGTCCAAACACAAATTTCTCACCAATATTTCCTTAAAAAACTTTTATAATCATTGAACGACTTCAATATCTAGCCCAGGATCCAATACGTATTCAATATTTGCATGGGAGCCAGTAAAGGAAAAATCCAATGAAATTCTTGACCCATTTACCTACTATATAGTCGATTCGTAATTCCAGATCCAAGGTAACTTTCCCTTGTTAGCATGACAGTATATCAATATGAAAAGAGATATTTCACTAGACAAAAACTCAAAAAGATAAATGAAGACAAAGTCATCATCAAAATAATTAAGTTTTATCATAGTCATCCCAATCAGATTGTGAGAAATGAGAAAATAGCGAATAAAAAACATTTTTAAAGACAAGCTTCTATTCAAGCCGTGTACTGAAACGTATAAAATAAGTTTGAGTCATCGCTGACGATGACTTAATTATTTTTTGTTGAATTATTTGGTTTCAAAAAGCATGTCGCGCGAAGTGTTTATAAAAGTAGGTACCAATCAATTTCATTAGACAATGATTGGTTGGTGAGTAACAACTTGTCGAAATAATAATTTTATGACAATTCGCGCGACAAGCTTCTCAAAACAAATAATTCAACAAAAAATAACTAAATAATTGTCAGCGATGACTTAATCTTATTTTAAACGTTTTAGTATACAGCATAAATAAAAGTTTGTCTTGAAAAATCTTTCAATATTTTGCTTTTTAGTTAGTTTGCCTTAATCTGTTCATTTCTAATAGAGCATCGTTATTATAAGGTATCTTCCCTGAAAGTTTTAAGCTGAAAGAAATCATGCTCTCCGACCCCAAAAACTCCCACACACCAATTTTGAAAAAAAAAACGTATTAAATGATAATATCACCGATACTACTTTGTGGAATGAAAGATATTGTGATTGCCCGATAGATGGCACGGGGAGCACATCAACTTGAAAATTTCAAATACCATGGGGGGTCAAGTGGCACATCGTTTGCCAGTAAACATGTTTACAGTTTTCTGCGGAGATTTTAAGTTCCTATCTTAATCTGAATTTGGTGTCAGAACTGGAATTGGATGGTTCCCTGGGCAATCATTACTTTAAAAAATTACCTAACAGATTTTCGATTTATGTTGATAGACACGCTCTCCGGACCTAACTGAAATGTAGACGGGCTTGTTACCAAAGAAACGGCTTTTGGAAAGCCTGCAAAATCTAATAATTCATTAGACAGATTCGCTGCGAATTTTATCTGTCTGTCTATAGGCAAACGACTCTGGCCTGTCGTGCCTACTAGATTTCGAATTATAGAAAAACGTGTTTGAAACGCGTCAATTTCTTTCGTGGATTATTCCATGACCGCAAATACCGATTGCCAGTGAAAATTAACATACGAAAAATGATTTTCCGTCGCCTAACAAAGGTGTGGAATTTCAACATGGATTTTGGATTTCGCAATATTATTCCAAAACTACTGTTGAAACAAATGCCGCAAGACCAGCCTGAGAGGACTGAAAGTACGATCACGTTTTTTTTCAAAACTAGGCTGGATAACGAGCGCCTAACCTTGAAATATACCTTCAACTCGTTATCCCAAACACAATACAGGAAATATTCCAAATCGATGCAGGATTTGGTGGAAAGTAGAAACGCACATTGTTGTTCCAGTTCTAAAGGGGTTCACCTCAGTCGACTACTCACAAGGGGTGCCTAATAAATCTTAGACTCGTAGTAATCAATCTGCCCCGGCATAAATTAATCTCTAGATTCTGGATCACCTTTTGTTGACTTAATCCCTGATAGAGAGTGACGAAGGTAAGATTCTCGAAGTTTTCTTCCTTTCTCAGCCAACTCCGTGGAGTAGCTTCCAGAACATGTAGAAAATCGCCGATCTGGAGACTTCTAGATGATAAGATGCGAAGAATTTCTTCGAAGAACTCTCTGATGTTTCTCATATATCCAAATGGCCAGGATGAAAATTCCGTTAAACGTATGAAGTTTTGGAAATCTTCGTTCTTCTCCTGAAAGCCCATCGCAGTAGCCAGGCGGAAATTAATTCTCTTGTTCTGCTACTTTCTTGCCACTTCAGACTGATACTCGAATAATCGAAGCACAAAGATTCATTCGAACAAAGTATCCCCCGGTAGGGCTTCTTCCAGGATACGATGTGGACGCGTAATTTGACAACCACTCGATATGATTGAGTCTAACTAAATTTCGGCGACTCCTCCTAACACAAAAAATTGGAAATGAAAACATCTGCCTGGAAACTGTACTTTGATTGGTATAGAATCCTCCGGTAACTCACTTGGCTAGAATCCGTTATACAGCAGATGCATGTTATTTTGCTCAGCCGTCGAAATTTTAAAGAGCACTTATTATTCATAAAATTGCGCAATCTTGCGTAATCTTACGAACATTTTGATTTTGAGAAGTCTGATGAACAAATGTTTTTCCAAATCAAATCAAATTCAGCATCACCAACTAAAAATTTTCTCACTCAGACATAAAATAAAAAAGTAAAAAAAAAATTAACTTGTAATGGCCATAACTGCCTTATCACACATGCGATATAGATGAACGATACCAAAAGAAAAGTATTTTAATGTTCTTCGATGTAGTGCATACAGAAATAGGATGCGATTACCGGCTTACCAAAAATTTGGAAAACTGGAGTTTTCACAGGGGTTTTTTCAATCAGCAAGAGGTACATTCTACTCCACAATGATATAAAATTTTCCAACGTGCAACTGCAAAAGTTTTAATGTGGTCAAAATCAGTGAACACAAATCCTGTCCCTAACGACATTAACCCGCTTGCAGTTATCTTACATACCTAGAGCTGTGTAAGAATTAGAGAGTTTTTTTCGCGTCGAAAGGCGATAGTACAGGTTGAAAAGGAAAATATGCTTAGTTGAATAGAAATATTTTTCAGAAAACTGAGATATCCACGATAAATATCATTTTCGTGAATATCTAATTGAAAACAACTTGTTCCCCCGACTAAAGCCACGCTGGACATTGAACTACATCTGATAGATATTTTGAAAGGACCCTCACTAAAAAGAACTAAAAGTAAATATTCGCATTTTCATTCAGATTATTATTTGATCCCATATTCCAGTCCAACATAAGATATATTTTTTTCGGAAAAAATGTATTGAAGACCTAGTGAATGCGATGGTAGTTTGCATCAATGTTAAAAATGATTTCTGGTGTGTTCTCCTCCTTGGAAAATATTTTTTTGTATACGCTCCCCAAAACGCCAACTTTAAGAATGAAAAAAAAAGTTAAATGCTATTTTTGTCGTCATAGCAATACTTAACGAACTGAATTTTATTAATTCATAAAACATAACTGAATATTAACGGGTGTTTATAAATACTATAAAAACTATGAACCGATAACATTTTGCCGCAGAAAAGCTAGGAATTTTTTTCAGAATAAAATTATCCATGGCTATTGTTGCGGTAAGTACAAACATGATGACGTTTAAACTTCCTTTCTTCGAACAATCGCAAAAAAAATTATTTAAATAAGATATAATCCACTTCCAATAATATATGAATAATGGTTCAGTTTGGGTTCAAATCAAGTTTTGATTTTCACCTACATACATTTATTGGATGATAACAATTTATATTTCATTTATTCCAAATGTCACTATTCAGGATAACCACGAAGTGGGCGACATCTAACTTTCACGATTCGAATGTCAAACTAGGGTAAAACAGAATTTTGCTGTTTACTGAATACATTTGCAATTTTCTTCAAAATTTGAACTATATTTCTGAATGGTTGTCATATTAAGTTTATTATATTCAACTATCTATATCCTCATAATCGGTCAGAGATACCTCCCATATAACCTTCCCACCACATATTAGAGAACATAACAACGAATGCAAATGTTATTGACTACTTGACATATTTGACATTTGACACGTCGGTAATAAAAACTCTCAATCGATATTTCACACGGCCTTCTGCCGTTACTGCCTGCAAAAATATTTGCATATTGATAGCTCCTAGCTCCTACATGAAACGTCTCATCCATCTTTATACGTTTTTGTCCAAGACTGGAAAATACAATCAAATAACAATTCGGAATGAAAATGCAGACTTTTACTTTCAGATTCTTTTTTATTTCGGTTTTTTCAAGATATCTTTCAGACGTAGATTCACGCATGTAATTATAATTGGCACGCCCTCGCTACGGCCCTTGGTGTTCTTCCCAGATGTGATTTCACCCATGAATCCACTGCGAAATTATTGATATCAAATAGCATACCAACATTCTTCCTTGCTTGAGAGAGTATCTGTCAGTATCGCGATGTGAACACGGCATACATGTCGGAATCTATTTATAGAATTTCTTTACCCTCCTTTATCAATATTCCTGGAGGCCTTTTTCCATGCAGATGTCGCCTTCATAATATTCCTATAACGTCCTTCTGGTCACGCAAAATGCATAGCTTGCTAAAGTATCGCGGTCTTCCGCTACTGGGTGAAATGAAAAATCAAGATAGCTTGGGAAACATATTATGATAATGTTTCGGAATCTCTAACTTATGGTATACATTGATATGATTGTAATAATATTTTAAAATAGTTCATGTTAGTTTTAGTTGTATATGGGGAAATATTTCAACTTAATTTTTGCATGCCTCAATAAATAGGATAGGGTACAAAATTACGGAATGGACTTAAAATAAAAGTGTTTTCATTACACTCATACATATAATAAAATAGAATATTATCTGATATAGGTACCTTCTCTATAATTTCGGCATCATTCATAGTCCTATTCGGCTTGAAATCATATGTATAATGGTAGAATTGCCTTCAAATTTCTGCTGGAGATTCATCACCGTGACCAGTATCTTACTCTGAGTGGAAACTAAAGGTACCATTTATGAGCAGAGCTCTATAAAACAATTAGTTATATTTACAAACACACATACTTTTCCATTTAATAGTATCAAGAAATTAGCAAGCTCAACAGAAACAACTTTTTTAGCATCCACTATTCAATTTTAGTTACATAATAACTACAATTTATTTACGTCGGAATGTTTGTTTTAAAACGGTTCCAAATTTTAAAATCATTTCAAGACTAATTTATTTAAATCTCAATCATATTGACACAGTTAATGTTAAAATAATAATTACTACACCGCGTGCTAATTGAGTGTCCGGAAATTTGATTTGTGATTGAATGTTCACAGAAGTAATATGTGAAGATATCGTGAAAGTCATATATACCATTATAAAATATTCCATACTCATTTTCCAAGCTGCAGCAGTTACCTCCTCCATTATCTGTTTTTCTACAAGGTGGGCGCTCATGCTCGCACAGATACTGCTCTTACATGTCCCTATCAGTGTGGGACTCTAGAGTACCTAGCCTACCCACTGAATATATCTTTTTTTCATCGCCATGGCTACTAGAGCCGCCATATACATATCTTAGGTGTGTAGGTTGTCCCATTGATGCTCCTCCTTCCTTTTCCTTAGTTCTCAGGAGGTTTCGGATATTCGTGTGAATTCGATCCCAATTCCAAGGATCTCCCATCATGATCTCCATGATATTTTCCAATATCAAGTCAATACCTATGCATTGCCACAAAACTTCCCCTTCCGTTAAGCCACCTTGTGCAGTCTGCAGTAGAGACATGCGTAATTTCCAACTTCTTCTACTCGAGTATATGTTTTGAAAAATCATAAATTTTTCCACTCAATACATTGCTTTGGGCGTCGTATCAATAGTTTTTTCCACTGTGCAACGTTGTTTGTGAAAGTCCCATACCTTCTCTCATTTGCTGGAAGTGATGTTTCTGTCTTCTGCTTTAGCTCTGAGAGACCTTCCGTCAACTCGCTAATCGACTCTTATTCTTCCTTCCGCAAGGATATCGATCAGTAGGATCGCTGCAACTGCCTGTACTGCTGCTGCCGACATCGTTCTGTATGTGCTTGTAATTCTCATCAACATTCTGCGCTGGACTTTTGTTATTTGTTATTTATACTTTCATTTCCTGTATCCGCGATCCTTCATGTTTGGGGTTATCCTGCTGACAGATGTAAATTTTTTCTCAGCATTATGTATTGCGGTCTTCCTGTGGTCTCCGAAGTGACAATTGTCAGATAAAGTGATGGCCAGGTATACAAGACACTTCAGAGGGATTTTTTCTACTGCGCCACACATAAAACTGGTCTTCTCTCTTGCCTTTTTCCCTAAGAATGACAGTATCTCTTTCCATCCCTTTGTGGACTTGCATCAGTACTTCATTCCCCCTTCACTTTAAGTTCTCTTGGGTTTTAGCCGCAACGATTACTGCTAGATTGTCTGCATGAGCTGGGATGGTAACTCTTTCGAGTACCACTTCATCCAGCACTCCATCGTACAGACTGTTTCATAGAGTTGGTCGTAGGACCAAGCCCTATGGAACTCCTGCAATAATCAACAGATAGGCGATATGTCCTCTAACTTTTCAACTATAGACTCTAGACAATCCTGTGTCCTTTTTTCTCTGGGGAATTAGTTTCGTCCCAAGGGATCGCATTGTCATGACTGTCGCCCATTTTTCTTTTTGCAATCTCTTTCTACTGGCTTTATGTTCACTAGCCCTTGCAAAACCCGAAATAGCGGCATAATCTTTCGAGTCCTCTTCTAGTCTTTACTGATCGTGCTCAATGAACAAATTGGTCTTAGTTTCGATTCCTCTTGTTTTTCCGTTGGTATCAGCACCAGTTTTTCTACTTCCAATTTTTTTCAGAAACTTTGATTTCTGAGGGTGTCATTTGGTAAACGTAATATAATTGGGACCAAGTGCATTCGCGATTTTCATTTTTTTCAGTACGTTCTCGATTTCTTCTCTGGTGGAAGGTTCGCCTGCAGCTGACGTTTCTTGTTTTCATGTCTTTTCTTCCATGTTGTCCAAAGAAGTTGAAGCGATGCACCATCAAGAAAGTTGAGCGTGGATTTCCCGTTATCCCGTTTTCTGTTAATCCGTTTCTCGTTATCCCGTTATCGCGTTTCACTGTTATCCCTTTATCCCGATATATACTGTATTTTTCATATCGTACCACTATTGCCATCTCGAAAACGGTAGGGGATACGAAGTTGGTTGAATGAGATCAAAGTTGCCCATTTTAGTGCACAATGAAACGATGTTTCCAAATCGGAAATACCACGAACCATTTTCAAAATATACGGGGAAAGCCGAAATGGCCCGTTTTATTTCCTTTGCGCTTTCAATAAACTTTTTTGTCTGTTTTGAAATTGCTTGGATGTGTGTATTTTTGAAATGAATTTAAGTAGTTCTTATATTAAGATATGTATCTTACCTGGTTTTTGTTTCTACATTTCTGTCCATAAATACCATCATAAAGGTCCGAACAATGAAAATCCTCCCCTCCAGAATACGAACCTGATTTTATTTTTGTTCGTATTTGAAAGGGTATTTGACTCAAGTTGCGAGGATAAAATTGAAAATAAATCCACCTTCAATGAATACTCAAACTTGAAATCAAATCGAGATCAAATCCAATGTGATGGAAAGAAAAAAGCATAGGAATACAAGGAACAACGATTGATGCATTTACTTCATACATTTATTTTTATGTCAAAGAGCCGAGAAGCATTTTTCTTGTGTGTCAATTCGTAGGCAATAGACAATTCTTCTGTCTGTCTTTGAGTCCTATACGTATTCCCAAACGAACCCATTTCAAATGAAAAAGGAAAGTTTCAAACTCCATGAAGTATGTTCTGGGCCATGGAATAAAAGAAAGTTAATGACAGATTACAAATTAACGTATTCAAATCTGAAGGGTGGATTGTTTTCACGTTGAATCAGAAAATATGGAGTTTTCTGATGATGAGAAAGTGGATATGTTGTTCGTGTATTCGAGGTGTTCGAGAAATAGCACCATGTATCAAGAAATGTATACCGAATGTCGTCCGCCCAATGCCAGAATTTTTCAACGTAGTCAAAGAAGTTTACGAGAGCATGGTTCATTCGTCAAATCTAAGAAAAGAAGTTGCCCTAGTACTGGAGATGGCGAACATAATGAAATCGACATTTTAGTTTTCCAAAGTTTCATGTTACACATAGTAAAATGATAATTTGTATCAGGATTTGAGGAATACAAGAAAAATCAGAATGAAGTATATCTTAGAGAGATAGCGAGAAATGTATATCGCATTCGACAACAAGAAAAATGTTGAAGAAACATAAATTCAAGCCCTACAATAAAAGGGGCAGAATTTTGCACATGGCCATTGAGACATTTTTGGCAGGATTATGGAATTTGTATTAAAAATTTATAGTGCGACGAAAGTGGGTTTACAAATAATGGATGGTTCAACAGGAATATTAATTATCACTGGCTCCATAAGAATGCTAATTCACATAGAGCCACGAATTTTCAAGAGAAGTTCGGTATGTATTAATGTCTGGGTTGGTGTTTTGGAAACCAAAATCTCCATTGACTAAGGAGTTTTATGTTGAGTTCCCATCGGAGATTCTAGGCGATTTTTTGAGGATTTGCCTCTGAAAGTCCTAAGTGAATATGAATATTTCCAACATGGTGTTCCGTCACCACCGCATCGCACACGAACATGTAAAACATTTCTCGATAGGACCATGCCATGAAGATGGATAGGAAACAACGTCCTATTAAATGGCCACCGCATTCACCCGACCTCACTTGATTATTCGATATGTGGTTTCATCAAGGAAAAAGTGTTCAGTTCAACTTTTGAGAATGTGAAAGAGTTGAAAGTTTCAATGAGACGAACATGCAGGGCTATAACTCCCCGAATGCTTCAAAATTGCCACAAGCAAACCATTTTCAGAGCGAAAATTTGTTTGAGGAATGGTAGGCGTCAATTTGAATACCTTATCAGACGTCGGTGGCGATGACTGAAAAAATGTGTACCCGAGGTATCAATTGTTGTTCTTTGTTATTTTTATAGTTTTTGTTCTTAATTTCAAATGTTTCCAAGTTTAATGTGTAATTCAAAGTGGAATATCGATTTTAGCCTGCGAAGGCAAGAGCAAAATCAGTAGGAAATCAATTTTGGAACTTTCATTGTTCA
The DNA here is from genome assembly GCA_018342105.1 of Gonioctena quinquepunctata. Lineage (NCBI taxonomy): Eukaryota > Metazoa > Arthropoda > Insecta > Coleoptera > Chrysomelidae > Gonioctena > Gonioctena quinquepunctata. The sequence goes on along the minus strand of JAFIRS010001254.1, from coordinate 281,596 downwards.
GACCTTGATGATGGAACTTATGGACAGAAATGTATAGACAAAAACCTGATATGATACATATCTGAACTCGATAGGATAAGAGCTACTTGAATTATTTGAAAAATTCGGGCCCGTATTCGAAAAAATTGAGTTGAGGGTGGCCCCTAGAGAACTGAACCGTCGGATTGAAAATCGAAGCACAGCATATCAAAGCAAATTCAAAACAGAGAAGAAAGTTATTCGAACACATTTCCATATTTCTGAAAATAGAGGCGCCAGCGCAAAGAAAAGTAAACAGGCAATTTCATTTTTTACCGTATATTTTGAAAACGGTTTGTAATATTTCTGATATGGAAACATATTTTCATTGTTCACTGAAATAGGCAAGTTTCGTCTAATTTAACCAACTTCGTATCATTTACCGTTTTGGAGATGCCAATAGTTATTGAAAATTTCCAAATTCACTTTTTTTTATATATATATATATATATATATATATATATATATAAATATATATATACATATATATATATAAATATATATATATATATATATATAAATTTAGATATAACGACTGAAAATTGGTATGAACAGTGGGGAATAACGGGGATCTTCAGTCAGCACAAGTGTTGAAATATGAAAAACTATTCAATACTTTGGACCAAGCTTTCGTTTCAAATTTGAAATTCCTTCAGGGTTCTGAAATATGTAAATTACATTATTGAGAAAAAATACTTAAAATGAAGGAAGTGCTTACAGTAATGTAAGTGGTTGATTGATGAACATTAACTTTTAGAAAAAGAAAACGTAAAATATGAAAACATTGTTCGGTATGGTGTTATAGCTTTGACGTTTCAAGTTACATTGAAAGATTTGAAAATACTACTTGGATTAATCGTCAGAAAAATATAAAATATTGTAGTGAGTGTGTAAATTTTTGATCTATTTGTAAAAGATAACTGTAGATTTTACTAAGATTTTCGATATCTGTTTTTCTGTTCATATTTTGATTGGATTTATCAATTTCAATCATTTCAAGAAATAATCTTTAAGAGATTTTTTTTTTCTGAATGTAAAACTTGTGCTTTCTCGAATGATATTTTATGGCCTGTTTCGATATCATGTTGAACCAATGCACATGATTTCTTCTTGAGTCTTATATTACTTCTATGAGAGATAATACGGTTATTTGAAGTTCTTGAACTTGTACCAATATAATTCAAATCACAGTTGTTACATGGTATGCTGTAGATAACATTTGATTTCTTTGAATCTAATGTGTTATTTTTCAACATCGTATTTAAATTTCCAATAGTCTTGATATTTTTTTGTGAGATTTTTATGTTACTTTCATTTTTGAATAATTCAATTATATTTGATGATAGAATTCCTATATTAGGAATTGAAAAATAAATTATAAATTGTTTTTGGAACAAAAGGTATTGGTGTGAGACTGGATTTTTTTTTTCAGGTAACGTTGTTGATTTCTGAATCAGTTAACACTTCAAATATATATTCAGGTGCTATTTATAGTATGATGTGTAATATAATTTCGTTTCGTATTCTTTCACAAATTCACATCCTATCCTCAATATCGTTTTCAGATCAGCATAGTATACATACGATATCCGTTCGGAACCAAGCAGGTGGCGCAGAATTTGCCGAGAATACCGAGAAAGTTTCCGGCATGTGGAAAAATTCAAAAGCCATTTGAAAGTCATTTCGTATTCTTGTCCAGGTCTACTTCACCAGGGGAGGATGTCATATAAATGCGTAACATATACTTCGTATACTTATATTATTTTCGTCTGATGGTTCCCTTGGGTGGAGAAAAATGATGTAAATTCAATTTTGGAGTGATCTTCCATTGTATATTTTATTCATACGACACGACGATGATCCTGTGAAATGTTCGGATGTTTGGCAAGGATATATATATATATATATATATATATATAAAAGCTGATTCTATTTGGGGTTGCAGTCAGGTATAGGGCTGATTAGGAAAACTTTTTGGTATCCTAATTTGGCCTTAATTCCTTCCGGACGACTACAATGGTTGGATTACATTATTGAAATATACAGTGCTAGTCAAAAGTCCCCTCCCCCCCTCGTATCTTTTGAACGGGTATACTTATAATAATGAAATTTGGAGGGTGGAAATAAACGGATGTAGGCTTCTCAACTGGTCATAACAGGTGACGCAATAGTCATAAATGACGTCACAAGGCTACTGTGACCAATAATTTTAAATGGGACCCTATGGCAAGTGACAGCTCGTTTGAAAGGTATTGAAAATACCTATTCAGTCATACCAATTTTGTTTGGGTTTCGGCTGATTTTGATTGATAAATTGAAGAAATACGAAAATTATAGTTTCGCATTCAATTAATAAAGATTTAAGAACCAGTTCCTATAATAAGTGTTCAAAATGTGCTCAATCTACTTCCTGGCAGTAATGCATCCTATTGCTAAACTCTTGTCGTACTCGTCCCAGTGTGTCAGCGGAAATTGCCCTACATTCTTCAACAATTCGTTGTTTCAGAATGGCAATACTGTCAGGTGCTGTAGCGTAAACCTTAGATTTCAAGTACCCCCATAGAAAAAAATCTAATGGTGTAAGGTCCGGTGACCGAGCTGGCCATTCGATCGAACCTCGTCGTCCAATCCATCTACCACGATATTCTTCATCTAGGTAACGTCTTACTGCACCGTAATAGTGTGCAGGAGCACCATCTTGTTGAAACGTTATTTCCAAGTTGTCGAATTCATCTGGATTATATTCTAGAATTTCAAGAATTAACGCCTCAATATCATTTTGTAACATCTCCAGATACAATTCACCGGTTAAGTTAGCATTGAGAAAAAAAGGCCCAACTATGTGGTTTCCCAAAATACCTGCCCAAACATTTACTTTTCTGAAATTGAGTTTTTCACGAAAGATGTGAGGATTTGTGTCACCCAATACCTCACATTTTGAGTGTTAACATTTCCATTGAGAAAGAAAGTACTTTCGTCACTAAAACAAATTGTCTGTATGTAGCCTGGTTGTTGGTTCATTTTATTGGACATAGTTTCACAGAATTCTAGTCTTCGGTCGGGGTCATCATCTGAAAGTTGGTGCACCATTTTTAATTTGTATGGATGAAATTTGTTTTTAGCCAACACCCTATGTACTGTCCTTTGACTGACTTCACAGATAGACGCAACTTGGGCTGTGGAAGAAGTAGGGTTTACTACCATTTCTCCAATTATGTCAATTTTTTTGTCATCACTAATTGTTGGTCGACCAGATCGTTTGGCATCTTGAACACTACCTGATGCTTCAAACTTCCGAAGAAGCTCCCTCAAATAAACACTCGATATAGGGCGATCGGGGTACCTCTCATTGAACAGTCGTTCCGCTGCATGGAAATTGTTTCTACATTCACCAATTATTAAGATAGCTGCTACTTTGTCGGCTACAGTACGTACCATTTTGCCTATGTAAACACTTAAACGTCTCGTTAAACAATAGCTTAGGTAAATTTTCAAGGTATAAACACTTTTGACAAGTAGAGAATTCAAAAACGTCAACCTTTTTGACAATTAACCAGAGGCGTACTTTAAAATCTTTATTAATTAAATGCGAAACTATAATTTTCGTATTTCTTCAATTTGTCAATCAAAATCAGCCGAAACCCAAACAAAATTGGTATGACTGAATAGGTATTCTCAATACCTTTCAAACGAGCTGTCACTTGCCATAGGGTCCCATTTAAAATTATTGGTCACAGTGGCCTTGTGACGTCATTTATGACTATTGCGTCACCTGTTATGACCCGTTGAGAAGCCTACATCCGTTTATTTCCACCCTTCAAATTTCATCATTATAAGTATACCCGTTCAAAAGATACGAGGGGGGGAGGGGACTTTTGACTAGCACTGTATATTGTTTGTCTACTTACTAACGTAAGATTGATGTCAAATCAGCACATTGAATGAACAGAAATTCATGGTAGATTGAATACTTTTTGACAATGATTACTTCTTTTGTAATCAATTCAAAATCAAGGCGGAAATTTTTGATCACAGGGTGATATATCTTATCTTCCATTCATTTCTAGCAAGTTAGAATAGATTTGCATAAGATTGTTTGAATCAGTTCTTTTATTCATTGATTCCTTATTATTTTTCATATGAACCATCTCTAGAAATATTATTTTGTTTTCATTGGTCTCGTTATCTAGAATTTCTGTATTATCATAGTCCATCCGATGATCTCTTTTATTCACATATTCAGAAAGAGCACATGAATTAACATTACGTTTACAGTCGCTCTTATGGGATATGATACGACTGTTAAGGTTTCTTGATCTTTGACAGTTTCAGAACAGTCTCTACACGGTATTCTGAAACGTATGTCGGTCAAACATCAGGAAACCTTAACAGTCGTATCATATCCCATAAGAGCGATAGAATTTCTTGCCACTTTCTACATCATTATTTGTCATTCTATCAATTTTGATGGTTTTATTAACGAAATCTAATCCTTAACCTTACATACTATGTACAAATTCGTATAAAATTTATTTTTGACAATTTTCTGGTTTCATATTTTTATATTTCATCACTTTTTCCTCACAATTATCTCAACATCTCATTGGTGGGTTTCCTGTCGATAAGGTTTATCATACAGGATGTTCCATAAATTTCACTTTTCAAATAACAAAACAAGTATCCTGAACAACTTTCTAACAAAAAGTACTCGTGTGTGTGTCGATCGGTACAACGATTTTTTATAAAAATGCACTTTTATACGACGACATCCAACCCGAGCGCCAACTATTATATGAAATAAAAAAAATTCAAAGCCGAAATAACAATGATGACCCTAGTTCAATATTTATATCTGGAATAATAAAAAAAATATGATGAAAAAAGTCCAGTACATATATGAAAGTTTCATTTATATATTTGAAAGCAGATATTTTTTCAAATTCAAATTTCAAGTTTTGTAGATTTGTGGTGTTTTTGAACCGACAAGGTACTCCAATATGAAATATCTGATTCAGTCCATATTTCGATTCACGTGGTATAATCAGTTTTTGTGTTGATCTGTTATCTGAATCATAGACTGTGGTTTTCTCATGAAACTGAAGATTTCAATGTTTAAAATTGTTTCTCAGCATAACTGATGAGCAGTTTCACAGATAATAGATTCAATGAGCGAAAATTTTCAACACGAATTCTAAATTCGGCAGAAAAAACTCAAATGGGAAAAAAAATATGTATACTTACAAAATTCAAACGAATAAACTATAAAAAAATCAAACGAATAAACTGCAAAAAGAGCTGAACATGAATGGGTAGAAAATATCCAGTCCATATTTCGAATTACGTGGAATAATCACTTTTCGTGTTGGTCTGTTATCTGAATCATAAACTGTGGTTTTCTCATAAAACTGAAGATTTGAATGTTTCAAATTCTTTTCCAGCATAAATGATGAGCAGTTTCACTGGGAATAGATTTAATGAGCAAGAAGTTTCAACACGAATTCTATATTCAGCAGGAAAAACCCAAATGGAAACAAAAAATATGTATTCTTATAAAATTCAAACGAATAAACTATAAAAAAAGCAAACGGATGAACTACAAAAAGAGCTGAACATGAATGGGTGGAAAATATCCAGTCCATGTTTCGAATTACGTGGAATAATCACTTTTCGTGTTGGTCTGTTATCTGAATCATAAACTGTGGTTTTCTCATAAAACTGAAGATTTGAATGTTTCAAATGTTTTTTCAGCATAAATGATGAGCAATTCCACTGAGAATAGATTCAATGAGCGAAAATTTTCAACAGGAATTCTATATTCAGCAGAAAAAACTCAAATGGGAACAAAAAATATGTATACTTATGAAATTCAAAGGAATAAACTATGAAAAAAGCAAACGAATGAACTACAAAAAGAGCTGAACATGAATGGGTAGAAAATATCCAGTCCATAATTCGAATTACGTGGAATAATCCCTTTCCGTGTTGGTCTGTTATCTGAATCATAAACTGTGGTTTTCTGATAAAACTGAAGATTTGAGTGTTTCAAATTCTTTTTTAGCATAAATGATGAGCAGGTCCACTGAGAATAGATTTATTGAGCGAAAATCTTCAACACGAATTCTAAATTCAGTAGAAGAAACTAAAATGGGAAAAAAAATTATACTTATAAAATTCAAACGAATGAACTATAAAGAAATCTAACGAATAAACTACAAAAAGAGCTGAACATGAATGAGTGGAAAATATCTAGTGAATAATCATATTTCATTCCTTCCAAGGATGTCAACGGATAACAACATCAATGGAGAAGAAATTAAATAGATTTGACGAAAAATTGAAAACTGAAATGCAATTAAGTTTTGTTGACTGGGCCGTTCTCATACGATTGTCAGCGTATTGTCAATATTGTAGAGTATATTGAGTTTTTATAAATGGCCGATCAGTTCACTTTTAACGAATATGCAGTTATGCGGGAATTTTATAGACGAGCATGCTGTAATGCTGCACAGGCCCGCCGACTGTATTCCAAGCCTTTTCTTGCTACCAGCAAAATAAATTTTCGAGCGTGTCAATCGCAGCTTGAGGAAGACGTTCGATGAATAATTCATTTGAGTATGTCGATATTATAGGTATATTTTTGTCAAAACCGGGTTGTGAGGACCGTTTTTGGATTGTACGTACCGTTGTATTGGAAGAAAATATTTTGAAAGCTGTCGCTGATAATCCTTCCATGAGCATTAGAAATCTATTAGAACAGTTCCATATTTCCAAATCCATTATTCACAAAATCCTTAAAGAACATCTGCTCCACATATATCACATCCAGAAGGTACATGCCATGACACCTCTAGATTTCCCAGCACGACGGAAATATTCCAATTGGTTCATTGACAAATAAACGGGTTTTATTCACTGACGAAGCAGGTTTCGGTAAACATGGAGTTATCAACTCTCAGAATCTCCACATATCGACCAAAAAAAATGCCATGGCATATTGCAAACTATACACCAACAAAAATTCTACGTGAATTATGGGACCATTCTTTCTTCATGATCGATTGAATGGAGAACGTCATTTGGAGTACATTCAGAACAAACAATTCGAATATTCCATTGCAAATCCGAAGAGATATGTGGTTTATGCATGATGGCGCTCCTCCTCATTTTAGTTCGATTGTGCGGGACCACGTAAACTTCTTTTTTTTTCAATAATTGTAGAAAAGGGCGATATCCATGACCAGCGCGGTCTCCGGATTTGAATCCATTGTTTTTTTTGTGAGGGTATTTCAAAAGCCTTTTGTACGCTACAGCTGATACACAAGTGATGATTTGTTGAATAGAATAACATCCATCCGAAACTATCCTGGAATGCTTTTTCAAGTACAGAGGGGGTGTCTTTACAGACTTCGAAAATGTATTGAGAGAGAAAGGGGTCAGATCGAGCAGTTTTTGTAGTGGATTTTTTTTTATTTCTGTATGCTCTTGATAATTGCGAATGATATTTACGCTATGAGTTTCGTTAGGTAAAAATATTTGCATTATCAAAATTATTACAAATTTCACCAATTATTTCTATTGTATTCAATAATGAGTCTTTCAAATCAGTGGTGGACGTCCCAGGCTGGATTTTCCTTATTATATATTATTATTATCATGTGAAAAAAGTATTCGTTGTGCTTGAAAATTTTGGGAGAAATAAATGATTATTATTTCAGAATCGTATAATTTTCTGGGTTTCTCCACGTTGATCATTATAACCCAATGAACTTCCTGGATACGTTATATTGCATTTCTGTCTTCTCAGCTGACGACTTTCTAGCAAGTTTTCAGGAAGACATTACCCGGCTTTCTGTTCATCTAGAACAAAGTAGCCATTGTTTCACTTCCACGAAAGTTAGACGTTTTGCAGAGTACTGAATAGGATACGAAGTTCATGCCCGTCGGTCAGTCGTTTCAAGTAAGTGAAGCTTCAAGGTACCCGTCGGAATTTAACCCACCGTCATACCCTCATATAACTTCAGATTAGTGAATTGTTCAAGTTTCGAACGGGAAGTAGTTGGGAATTTTCGTTGGGAGGGTTTGAAAATGAGTTGTTGATATATATATATATATATATATATATATATATATATATATATATATATATATATATATATATATATATATATATATATATATATTAGGGTGCTTCATTTTTGGGCAAATTTTTTTTTCTTCAAGTCCCTCCTGAAAATCTTGTAATTTATAGAAAAACAAAATTTTTGAACATATTGCGAACCCTTAATTCGAATTTTAACCCACAGCTAGATAATTTTGAATTTTATCCATTAAAATAACATTAAAAAATGATTTTTCATACGTTTTTCCTTCCGCTCACCCAAAAAGTTTTTTTTTTGGGAATTTTGACTCATGGATTCTTGTTGAAGGTATGATTTTCTACAAAAAAGCCCATTGCGTCGAGTTTGTAACTCCAACGGGTTCGACAAAAAATGTCATTTAAGCTGAAATTTCATAAAAATAGCAGTAAATCGCGTTTATTTGCTAAACTATTGAAGATAGAAAGACTTAATAGCTAATTAGTAGTAATAGCTGTGGAATGACTGATTTGAAAAAAAATTGCCGCCATGAAATTTCAGAAAATACAATGACAAACAAATTTTTCATTCAATTTTTCGACTTGGATTTCATAAATCAATTGATTTGTTGAAAATATAAACAGGATAGAAAGATTTTTCTATGAATTGAAAAATCCACGATTAAAATGAAGTTATTTTTTGTGAATGTCTAACAGAAAACAACTACTTCCCCGGCTAAAGCCACGCTGGACATTGAACTACATCTGATAGATATTCTGAAAAGGCCCTAACTCAAAAGAAAAAATCTGAAATTGAAAATTTGCATTTTCATTCAGATAGTTATTTGATTTTTTATTCTAGTCTTAATTAAGAACTCATAAAGATGAATGAGGCAAAGAAGAATGTTTTCCAAAAGAGAGTACTCACCAGAAATCATTCGTAACATTGACGCAGGAGAGACATCGCATTCACTAGGTCTTCAATACATTTTTGTCGACAAAAATCTATTTCACGCTTCCACGATCATGAGGAAGACCGGAAAAAATGGGAAACACATTTTCAAGAAGCAATCTCACTTTGCAAAGATGGAAAAAGTTAGAATCATTTCTTTTGGAGAGACACTTTGAAATTAGTGTTTTCTACATTAAAACCTGTCATGGGGTATGATAGATTGATTTGTTGAAAATATAAACAGGATGTTCATAAAATCAGATGTGGAATCATCTGCGACTGAAAGATAAACCTTAGTCACTGTCTTCCATCGTCAAGATAACCTCTTGTGGGGTATTAAAACGGAAATTTTATGAGATGTCTTTTCAATATGAATACTCACAGAGGTTATCTGACGATGAAGATAGTGACTATTTCTTTCAGTCGAGATATTCATTCGATTTATGAACATCCTGTTTATATTTTCAACAAATCAATAAACAGGATGTTCATAAAATCAGATGTGGAATCATCTGCGACTGAAAGATAAACTTTAGTCACTATCTTCCATCGTCAAGATAACCTCTTGTGGGGTATTCATGTTGAAAAGGTAAACATTCTCAATTGAATATTGATAGAAAGATTTTTCTGTGAATTGAAAAATCCACGATTAAAATGAAGTTATTTTTTATGAATGTCTAACAGAAAACAACTACTTCCCCGGCTAAAGCCACGCTGGACATTGAACTTCATCTGATAGATATTCTGAAAAGGCCCTAACTCAAAAGAAAAAATCTGAAATTGAAAATTTGCATTTTCATTCAGATAGTTATTCGATTTTCTATTCCAGTCTTAATTAGGAACTCATAAAGATGAATGAGGCAAAGAAGGATGTTTTCCAAAAGAGAGTACTCACCAGAAATCATTCGTAACATTGACGCAGGAGAGACATCGCATTCACTAGGTCTTCAATACATTTTTGTCGACGAAAATCTATTTCACGCTTCCACGATCATCAGGAAGACGGGAAGAAATGGTAAACACATTTTCAAGAAGCAATCTCACTTTGCAAAGATGGAAAAAGATAGAATCATTTCTTTTGGAGAGACACTTTGAAATTAGTGTTTTCTGACATTATAACCTGTCATGGGGTATGATAGATTGATTTGTTGAAAATATAAACAGGATGTTCATAAAATCAGATGTGGAATCATCTGCGACTGAAAGATAAACTCCAGTCACTATCTTCCATCGTCAAGATAACCTCTTGTGGGGTATTCATGTTGAAAAGGGAAACATTCTCAATTGAATATTGATAGAAAGATTTTTCTGCGAATTGAAAAATCCACGATTAAAATGAAGTTATTTTTTATGAATGTCCAACAGAAAACAACTACTTTCCCGGCTAAAGCCACGCTGGACATTGAACTACATCTGATAGATATTCTGAAAAGGCCCTAACTCAAATTTCAGATTTTTTCTTTTGACACATTACCGAGCTTATCAGAAAGAAACATTTGCATTCAATGTCCATTGATATTATATGGAAGTATGCATGGATTTTCAGGTGGATATCATTTAACGTTCTGCGTGGTATTTTCCAGGAAAGTAGTTGTTTTTCACCTGAGATCTACCATTTTCTGGTTCAATTTTATATTGAATCCTTTATGTGAAGAAAACCGTTTAATTAGATTTTTTCTATAGAAGGTATTGTTGAATTGCTACGTTATTTGGAACTCGGCAATTTTTGAAGTCGCTGAACACGAATCTGCAGTCAAACTTTTCAAAAACAAGATGGCGGCCTGAAAATGGCGGACCATTTCTTCCAAATTTGAATCACTCGCTACGGAATTTGGTACTCTGGGGGTTTTGAAGTCGCTGAACACGAATCTGTAGTCATATTTCCCAAAAACAAGATGGCGGCCTAAAAATGGCGGACCATTTCTTCCAAATTCGAATCACTCGTTAGGAAATTTGGTACTCGGGGGTTTTTGAAGTCGCTGAACACGAATCTGTAGTCATATTTCCCAAAAACAAGATGGCGGCCTAAAAATGGCGGACCATTTCGACCAAATTTGAATCATTCGCTCCGAAATTTGGTTCCAACATTCCGACCTGAAAATAGCGGACCATTTTTCCAAATTCGAATCAATGCAACAAAATTCACTACTCGGAGATTTTTGAAATCGATGAACATGAATCTGAAGTCAAGATTTCCTATGAAAGATAGCGGTCTAAAAATGGCGGACCATTTCCTCCAAATTTGAATCATTTACTACGAAATTTGGTACTTTCAAGGTCGCTGAACACGATTTTCTTTCGATAGAACGAAAGAATATATCAATACATACATGTATTTGGGATATAGTAGATTGGGAAAGCATGTACACTTTGAATATGAATACTAGTTTATTGAAAATTACATTGAATATTACTTTTGTGTAAAAAAAATACAAAAAGACGCATAGACTTATAGAGTCCAATTGCTGTGCTAATCACTATCATTATGATTTCGTTTTTCATCCGCGGATAACGTGTAAGGGCTATGGACTTTTTTGGACAATGCGACATGCATGACTTTGTACACTTCATTCGCATTATAATGCAAATGATTTTCCAATTAATCGAATAACTACTGTCGCGTGAAGCCAACTGCAATCACTCCACTGCCTTTCTGAGAGCCTGAAAAAATCAATTCAACAGTGAGACAATAATACATAATTAACAAAATAATACTACGTATAATACTTAATGCAATAAAACTCAATACTCGTACCGATTCTCGTCAAATTCATTTCCAATTATCATACATCCGGATTTTTTTTCTAAATATGATTTCTCGAAGAAACAAAATTCACCGTAACCAAAGAGGCAATATGGTGCAGCTGATTTTTGGTGGTGTAATACTCAGGAGTATGAAGAATAACGTGACACCTGATTAGTCGCTGAATTATGTTGAATTATCAACTTTTACTCAATGTGAACATAACTTTTTTTCGCCGCGGGCACGAGAATTTACAGTAGATGTTTACATTTTTTGTTGCTCGGTGTGTGGTTCATATGAAAAATCTCGATGATATGATGAATGTACTAACTTCTAGGAAAAGATTCCATTTTGAAGAATTCAAATTGCTCAATTCAACTACAAGTTATTTCACTTCAAACACAACGTAATTTTCAGACCGTACCGCACGACCAATGCTACCTGCTCGAGCGTTCCGGCCAGAATGGTATCCCAACGGCTATATATAACACCTGCCACTTCCCGACCCTGGAAGGGACGTGGGAAATACCCATCCACCTATCCCAACAGTTAGAACTCATAAAATATAAACTTTATTTTTCGATTTTTGGCCAGCGATTTGGGATTTGGGACCACTGTGCGGTGAGTCCCGTCGTCTATCGGTGAATGAACACGGTTCAAAGGAACTCGAACGATGGCGCTCAACACGTGTATACCGCTCCAACGACGCGGCTAGGCACGTGGTACTGTCAGTGTCGTGGTACCTTTCACCATGGAGTGGTCGAACGAAGTGGTGTTATAATTTCCATCCCTCTATGAAGCCCAACCGATTATTTGGAACCCATGGGATCCAAACCATAAAAACTGGAATTCAATTCATGATGCCTGGAATTTGGAAGCGAATTGAATAGCAAATGAGTCTAAATTATGTAATTTTTCATCGCCAACACTGCCGGCGTACAACAGACTACAACCGCTGCGTGTCCACGTCTGAAACGGCCCGATACATTTCGTTGCACCAACCTTGACACTCAACCCCCAATCCAGGATTGCTACTCCACGCGCCGTTGGATCCCGGCTTTAGAGATATCGCAGATGAGTCTAATGATCCGCTGACCTGAGTTACAAACACTGCCCTTGAGACGATGGAATTATCACTATTTTCTAGAAAAATATTATTAGTATGCGAGATGAGCTGAACATTATTTCAGAATCATGATCGGAACATCGAACTCATTATCACTTTACTGAAAAGTTCTAGTTCTTCTGAGCTGTCTTGAGAACCTCAATGGGAACCTACGCAGATTCAATATTTATTTTCAATGCTCAGTTGGATCATTTTCAGACCGGATCTCAAGGCAAGGTATGTGCTTTCCTCCAGATTTCCCGCCTTACCAGCAATCCTCAGGTTCACTCTCAAACAATTGAATTTTCGAGTCCACCAGGAATTACTTCAGAAACAATTGAACCTATGAAAAAAAACGCACAATCAATTTCTTGAAAATTCAAATTTTCTATTCCACTAAAACTCGTGAAATGATAAAACTTGTCACGCCATTAGTAAACATTCATGATTTTGGCCAAGTAAGGTATCCACTCAAACATTATATGATTAGATAGATTGATAGATTATTCATTACCTTCCTGCCATGTTACATGTAGGTTCGTCATCTGAATTTAAAAAACAAAAAACATACTATTCATAAATAGATAATGCATAAATATATAAAGTTTTCTGAAGTTTTTTTTTCAGAAACTCATTAGAGTTTTTGAATTTATAGCTGGTTAGAGACAGATGCAATATAATGTTCAGTTAGTTACAAATACTATAGCCATGATACAGTTGAAATTGAAAGTGAACAGTTGAATGGTAATCATTTTATGGATGTTAAGTATATTTGAAATTCGAAAACGTCGTAGAAACTATTTGAGGATAGATTTTTTTTTAAATCAGTCTTGAATCTTTTCAGAGATTGATTTGTTAGTGAATCAGGCAGTTAGTTGTAGAGATGACTTCCGCTAAATTTCGGAGATTTTTTGTACTCCATATGATGAAACTTTTCCATGCAAATATTATTTTGATTTCTAGTATTGTATTTGTGAACTTCCGAGCACTTTTTTAGATGGTGTTTGCTTTTGTGGATGGGACACAATATTTTCAATATGTAGATACTGACCACTGTCAATATTCGATGTTTCTACAGGAGTCTTGATACTTCAAGTTGAAAATGAGACGAATAATGTGCTTCTGTAAGGTAAAGACTCTAGTTATCTCTGTGGCTTAGCCCCAGGAAATTATATCATAACTTATTGTTGAGAAAGCTAGTGCATAGTAGACGTTAATCAGACCTTGAACATTGAGATATTTTTTGAGAGAGAATATAGCAAAATATGTTTTAGGGAGCTTATTACAAAGGTGATTTATTTGGTCATTCCAAGATAATTTCGAATCAACAAGAGTTCCCAGAAAGTTGAAAGAGTTGACAGCCTGAAAAACTGATTGAAAACATAATTATGGATAAAGAAAATTTTGTGAAATTTCCTGAAGTTATACTCACGTACCTGAATAAAGATATCACACTTAATCACCGCATTATAATTTCGCTGGAGAGAGAGAGAGAGAGAGAGAGAGAGAGAGAGAGGCTATGCGAAATTGATTCAAAATAATATTATACAAATAAACAATCATTCAGAAGATAACCTTATATGTATGGCTGGAGAGCGAACAAAAATTATTCGATCCACGTTTACCCTAAACATCAATTCTTTAATGCCACGAGCAGGATGAAAAGTAGAAGAAAAATCGATATTATCGATTTCTGTATTTTTAGCATAAGCCATTGACCGCTGATGATGCTAAGAATTGTGAATTATATTTATAAAATGAATTCAAAGGTATAATACATAGTTTTTGAGCTTTGGATATGTTATATTCTGAATGAAGCCTTCCCATCAATAGCAAATCACAATGATAACAGCCCTCCTAGAACCCGAGTCAGCAATGTCAGCGGAATATAGTATTTCATTTCCAAGTTGCATTGCTGAGAAGGTATGAAGAGACCCTGCGTGATCTCAAAATTATTATTTATCATCTATTTCTCATTCGTCTAGTAAGTCAGTTGCGAGTAGTAGTAGAAACCCTTTATATTTTCCTGGAATAAAAGTAGTATTGTTTTAAAGTTGTGTACCATTTTTTTAAAAGCGAATTTCAAAGATACGAAGATAACAGATATAAAACAAGAAATGTAACAGATATATCGTTACACAATATATTGGATAATTACTCAATTCGAAGGGAATACAAATCATCCAAGTATTGCAACTATTGCAAATATCACTTTATTGGTTTATTCGCCTGAAATTTATCAAATCAACTTATGTCAGTTTATTGATTCGGAGTCAGAATTCTGACACTGCAAAATTAGGGTTACCGAGATAATATTTCATTTCCATGTGGGTTTATGATATGTGCCACAGGTGAAAGAATTTCTGCCAATTGAAAACTATAACTGCCTTTTCATAAAAACAAAAATTCGTGGTAACAATAAATCTAACACGAGCTACTTGTCGCTCTCGAACTTGGCACTGATGGATACGCCGTGCCGTTACGATTTGTAAATTTGATTAAGGCCCACAATTTGTCAACGGCGAGAGTGATTTATAATAGTAACAGAACAGGATATCGATATATACTGAAAAAATATTTTTCGACACGAAAAGTTCATTTGCGAGTAAGAGCTTTGTTGTTGTGCATATATTGGATCAGTTTCAATACTGTATTTGTTTTTCCCAAAGAGTTATTCACTGGAGTGGTGAACATTTTGTTATAATCATATAGAAGTTTTCATAATATTTTTGTTTCCTTTCATGCTCAAACGAATAGTTACATTTCATCACGATAAATTTAATTATTTTCTAGACAGACCCATTTGAATTCTATCAAGACATTTTTTTAAATCTCCCAAGTTTAATTTCGCAATCGTTGTTCCGATTATGGAAAGAGGATCTGAAACATAATACAGCATTGTAGAGATGACATGAGTTTGTTTCAATATAACGTGTGTATAGTATAGATCAGAGTTATTTTGCACTGTATCACAATTTTGGTAATCTTCAAAGTGTAAGCAAAAAAGTTATTGTTTATTCTGCTCAGAATTGACGAACGTGAGCCAGTACCGGATTGGTTGATATAAATTTTTCAACGATGTCAAGTAAACAGTAAAAGCATGTTTACTTGTCCCAGAGTACTGAAAAAATAATCAACATGAAGTTCAATATACCAAAATGTCCTGATATTAATATATAAACAATTTCATAGGTATTGCTAGAAAGAAACCGTCATATAGGTACCGTATTCATTTTCGTAAGAATGCTCCGATCTTTTCAGATGAACAACCTTCATCTTTGTCCTAAGGTTGCGTTGGATTCTATAAACCATGTCGTTTATTTTCTTCTTCGTACGGTCCTTTCCAAAACGGTATTGGTTTGGGAGATACACCTTTCCTTTTACGTGGGTTGTACACCCAAACCTGGTAACCTCCTTTGACTTCTCCTGAGTGAGTGAGCTTTCAAATCATCACAAGCATGCATCCTCTAACTTTCCAGTATCAACATCTTCCGAGCTGTTTCGTAGATTCTCAATATGCTGTCCGTAAGTTTATCTGCATAGTGCCGCACTCCTACCTCTTGGTTGGTTGGTGTAAGGAACATCAAGTAAGGGTAAGTTTAGTTGAATCATATATAGCTGCTCTGTATGTCATCAGAAATAGTAGAATGTGTCTGTCCCAGTTTTTCTGATGTTTTTCCATAACCTAAGAAAGATGGTCGTCCATAGTTCGGTTGAATCTTTCAAAGATACCATCCGACAAATAGTGAACATCAGTAATTCTGATATTGTTGATCCATTTTCTACAACCAGAGAATCCAATTGGGTCCTTATTGCACTGAAGATGGAATCTCTGTCCAAAATATCACTCCAGGAGAGTCTACCAGTTCTGTTGCCTCTTTAATGCAGAAAGTCCTCAATGTTCGGATTCGTTCCTTTTTACTGTCTCATGTGTGCGGTGGTTCAGTCGTATTTTTAACTGTCGAAATCAAAAAGGAGGAGGTTCTCTAGTTGACGCGTATTTTTTTTTTATGTATGACCACGCATAACTTTTCCCAGAGTGGTCCGATTTCGATGATTCTTTCCTCATTAGATACTGTGTACTTCGAAATTGGTCTCATTCGAAATTGAAAAAAATGCCACTTCTAAGGGTAGCAAAATGGAGGATATTGATCGTTCACCCTTTGAATTTTGGCCCGTCAACCGATTCCGATTCATAACTTCGTAGTGGGTTATTCGATTAAGATTATTTCTTTCTTATGATATAGGGTATACTTCAAAGTTAGTCATATTTGAATTCTAAAAAAAAATTTTTCTCCCTAAGGGTAGAAAAATGGGGAATGATTGATTTTCCACGTGTGAACCGATTCTCTTGGAGCTTGGCACACATATGTAGTTCTGATAACACAACAACATAATGGATACCTTAAGTTTTGATTGAGTTGGTAGTTATTAGTAGATTTTTGCACAAAAAATTCAGAAATAAAAATGTTTTAACAAAAAATGAAACCGACGAAAAAAGAAACTGAGTTGGTGCCAATCAAACAATCAACAAAGATCATTAAATTTCTTCAATAAAAATAGCAAAATGCCACGGCGCATCCCGCTGCCATCAATTTACGCTTTTTCTAATTCAATCAAAATCAGTAAGTTACATGAGTTTAGGAGTCTAGTTATCAAAACTGAGAACGGTTATTTTTTTTCTTTTCAGTTCGTTTTTTCATTGGTTTCATTTCATGTTGAAAAGTTTTTGTTAATAAACTTCGATGAATGTCCTGAACTGAACTGTCCGGTCCTTCACTCGCATGATATAGAGTACATTAGCGGTGACCTTCTAGAAAACCATTGAACTTTCGGGAACTCACCATTTCGTCACTGGGTCGTCGTACATGCGACAATCAATGCAGTGGCGTATCGTTTTCATTTTGGTAACAGTATTATGCTAGTGGCGATAGTGGTGAATTTTATCATAAAAATTCACAAATATTTTGGTGGTTGTGGAGATACGGCATGTGTGAAAGTAATAAAAATTCATGGGAGAACAATGCAGAAACGATACAATGAATAATGTACTCATGAAATTTCTTGAAAAAATCACCACAAGCACTCGAATTATTTTCGAGCCCTGATGAATACGAGAGAGTTCCTCGGAAAGTCGGCATTGGAATTGAAAAACACTGAGTATTGTGTTCGAAAAGTCTATCTGTTCGGGATCATAACGAATAATAACCTACAATCTTATAGTTTCGGTAAAACCGAAAGTGAACGTCAAAATGTTTCAGCACAAGATGTTGAATAGGTCATAATGGTCGTATTCTGCAACCGCAAATTATAAATTATAGTTTGGGTTCGGGAAAAAGCGCGTTTCAATTCAATAATGCATAACCAATTCTATATCTCGTTTCACAAAAGAATTGGAGCATATCAGTGGTTTTCCATTTCGCGAATATTTTTGGTCGTTTATTAAACAGTGCGCGGCTGAATTATGGAACCAATTCCATATTTCGCAAACAATGTAGTTTTTGACCAAAATCCTGGAAGAGGTCGACTTCTGTATTCAAATGTTGATTTTTGAATGTATATTCTGAAAAGGTTATGTCACTGGTTTTGACGTGGTGGCGTAATCGGTATTTTTTTTGAATTGAGATAGATGTATTGTGATACTCCATCTGAAAGGTCTTTCAATACTGCATTCAATGATTATGAGTAATTCGATTTGTTCGTACAGGGTGAACAAAAATTGATATTTCAATTCAGTAAGAGAACAACTTTATATTCAACAAAATACAATTTGAACATCTTATTTAAATGTTAATTTCGGTGGTAAGACCTGAAACTCCCAACAAAAGTAATTCTTGACAATGCAGAAAATCATTTGGTGTAAAAAAAAAATTTCGCATGATTTGCAGAGGGGGTAAAATACCAACCCCAATTTAAAAAATAATTATTTTGGGGTCAAGACCTAAAACTGCCCCAACGAACGTTATCACGGAACATGTTTGACAATGCAGAGGATCATTTGGTGTCAAAAAAAATTCTTGCATTACTTGCAGAGGGGGTAAATACCAACCCCAATTAAAAAATAATTATTTGGGGTAGACCTAAAACTGCCCCAACAATATTCACAGATCATTTTGACAATGCAGGAAATCAATAAGTGTAGGAAAAAATTCTTGCATTACTTGCAGAGGGGGTAAAATACCAACCCCAATTAAAAACAAATATTTGGGGATAAGACCTAAAACTGCCCGAACTGCCCGATGGAGAGGTTCGTTAAGTAGTCCCTGAAATCATTAAAGTTGAAAATGGGCACTAGGTAGATCTATTCCTCTCAAAATATCCAATGATAGTTCGTTTCAAACCTCAATTTACCAAAGGAATGAAACACAAAGAAATAATAATACGAAGTACGACTCTAAGGAATTTGTAAATTAACAAGAAAAATTAAATAACACCACGGTGTGGTCTGTATCTGTTAGCATACCATATATAAAGAAAAAGGGCGGTTGAATCTAAATAAAATACCAAGTTCTGCAAGTCCTTGAGTGCAAGCAATAGCCTTCGGGTACCGATTACCAATCAAGATTTCAAGTGTATCTGAATATCAGGCATTGAATATTAAGAATCAAACGATAGCCAAATTCGTCATATTCCTAGCCAGCCATCGGTAACTTGGCAAAATAACACAAACAAAATGGTGATAACAATTACAATTAAGGAGTGGTTGCAGAAATTGAGAGATTCACTCAACTCATTATATGTATCAGCTTTACTATACGCGATAGCTTGAGCTCAGGCGTTGTGCATGCGTGGTTCCAGGCCATCCCAAGTTCCGCTTAACAATATATATATATATATATATATATATATATATATATATATATATATATTGTAATGTTATGTTATGCCAGTTGTAAATTTTAAAAGACTAAAAACCCACAAAAAGAATAATTACTAGATGGTTAATGGTTTCAAGAGTTTGTTTGTGAACAACTTTTGAAATTCTATGTATATTGTGAGCCTAGGTAGAATATGGATAGATAAAAATGTCAAAATACTATAAAACAATCAATTTCATACATTGTCAAAATCATTATAACTCATAATTGCTCAAAAGACAATAAAAAGTCTAAATTTACAAAATTTTCAGGAATAAACAGTAATCAACACATTTATGAATTTGAAACATACAGTATATGAAACTGTAGCTAACAAAAAGTAGCCAATGATAGAACAGCAAATGTCTTTATAAAAATAGCCAATCAGGGAACAGATGGTCAGGTGTAAAATTGGAAATTGTGGGAGAGTAGCAATGAGATGGTATCAGAAGCAATTATTTTTGAAATTTGTAAAAAATGATAAGAGTGGAAAAATAATTGTATATATAAATTATGCAATATGAATATAAACAGTGAAAAGTGACAATTTAGTGCACCAATTCAAAAATTCAAATGAAAAAACAAGGAGAAAAGGATGTAGCTAGGCGATAGAAAAACAAAGCTTCGAGGAGATCGAAAATAAATTTCCAAGCGGATGCCTCGCAAGAATTTTACTAAAAGAAAATTGGAATAATTCCATCATTTGGTGAACAAAACCAATATTACCTTAATGATAACATATCCACGGATCCAAATGTTGATTTCCGCATCTATATAGTTCCTGATACATGATATTGCAGTCCTGACAGCGATTGGAGAGAGGAAACATCCTGATATAATAAATAAATAATGTTTATTCAGTAAATTCAGTTACAGAAATATGATATGGTTTAGAATAAACATGGAAAAACCACAGAAGCTGTATTGCAAATACAGCTTGTATGTGGCTTGAAATTGCATTATAATTTGTTAGATACTCATGGTAAGGTGAATTATGTCAAAATCTGGAAATTATCTCAGGTTCAGGGAGTTAGGTCATAATGGGGATCATCGTCTGAATCGGGTTGTGTTACATAATAGAATTAATATACATATGACGGTACATAATTATAAAAAACACATGTTATAATACTAAGTCTAATTCATGGGACATGCGAAATAATTTGTTCAGACATTCCATTCCTTCAAATCAATTCATCCTGTTATTTACTATGTCATGAATTATTGATCTCGGTGTATTTTGTAACCATTTTGTGATCATTTTTTTGAAAGTTAAGTAATTGGTTTCTATTTTTATATTATTTGGTATGATATTGAAGATTTTGGGACCTAGAAAATCGAAGCTACGCTGTCGGACATTCTTATCGCATTTCGGTACAATAATATTGGATCTGTTTCTTGTTTCATAGGAGTGTCCGATTGTGGAAATTTTTACTTTTTTCTATAAATGTTTGTTATCATTTTTGACAGTACAACTGTCTCAAATCAAGGAATCCACTTCCGTTGAACAGATCATTGCTTGAATAACATCTGTCCTTATTTATATTTTCCTAATTAGCCATTTCTGTAATACATTGACTTTTTCTAGATGACAGTCAAGGACTCCGCCCCATCCAATATTTCCGTATGATAGCTGAGATTGTATTAAGGAAAAGTACAAAGTTCGCAGATGAGAAATATCTAGGTATTCTTTCAAAAATTTTAAACGAGACAAAAGTCCTCTAAGTTTTCTTGCAATAAAATTCATTTGTAGGTCCCAACGTAAGTGTCGATCGATTATTATCCCTAAATACTTTATTGATGTTGTTTCAGGAATTTTTGTATCTTTATCAATATTTAGTGATCCTAGATTTGGTAAATTATTGGTATATGATGTAAAAGGTAAATACTTCGTTTTTTCTATATTCAATGTCAATTTGTTATATTGAAGCCATGATTTAATTAATTTGAAGTCTTGCTCTGCTTTTTTTAAGAATATTCCAGTTTTCTGCTTGATAAATTATCGCAGTGTCATCTGCAAAACTGAGCACTTTTCCCTTGGTGTTCATGGACAACAAACTATTGATATAAAGTATGAATAACAAAGGTCCCAAGACGGTGCCTTGGGGAACACCATATGTGATATCCCTCATCTCGCTACATTTACCGTCAATAACTACTTGTTGTTGTCTATCTGAAAGGTAACTCTTCAATAGGTCGTATATATTTCCTCTAATGCCATAAAGTTTCAGTTTTTTCAATAAAATGTGGTGACATACAGTATCGAAGGCTTTAGAGAGGTCAATGAATATACATAATGCAGGGGTTTTTGAATCGAGGGCCTTATACAGATTCGAAGTTAATGAGTAGATTGCATCTTCTGTAGACTTTCCCTCTCTAAAGCCGTATTGACCATCTGAAAGGATGTTGTTTTTTGCCAAGAATTTAACCATTCTGATCTTAATAATTTTTTCTAATAATTTTGATAAATTACTTGTGAGAGAGATTGGCCTATAATTTCCGAGATCATATTTGTTTCCACTCTTATATAAAGGTCGAATTAGTCCCATTTTGAATGATTTAGGAAAACATCCAGTTCTGAAACTTTCATTAAATAGGATTGATAGAGGTTCAGCAATTATATGTGCTATTTCTTTAAGTGTCTCGGTTCTGATATTGTCTCTTCCAGGAGATTTTTTTTTTTAACGAACGTATCGTGTTTTGAATCTCTGCAGGATTCGTTGGGAATAAAAACATTGTTTTATCATGATTAGGTATGTTTTCGGTAAAATTAACTGGTGCCTCAATGTTTTCAGCGTATGTTTTCCTAGGTCACTAAAATAATTATTAAATGCATTTGATATGTCGATTTTGTCTTTTAAAATATCATTTGAATTGGTTACTATTTGTTCTATTTCTGTATTTGGTTTCTTTTTATCACATATTTCGTTTACACATTTCCATAAATTTTTAGATACATCTTTATTTTTGTTGATTTGTTTCCTATAATAGTCTTTCTTTGTTTTTGTAATAAACGACTCAATTTGTTTTTTCAGCTTTATATCTCTGTTGGAGATCTTGGTCATCGGGGTTGAATTGCAATTGCCTATATAATGTACTTTTGTTGTTTATTGAAACAATTAATGTAGGTGTAATCCAAGGCTTCCTCAATTTTGATTTCCTTGAATTTTTACTGTTTTAGTATTTTTGTAATATAGTATGTGAGTTTTTCTATAAATATATCTGTCATTTGATTCACATCTCCCGTTACATGTATCTGATACCAATTTTCGTTGGATAAATCAATTTTTAATTTTTGAAGTCTATGAATTTTTTAAAGTTTGGATTATTAACTGGTAATGGATCATTTTGTGGAAGTTGATTCTCAGTGCTATTGGATAATGGTCGGTGATCAAATGGTGAAAAATGTACGAACTAATGTCTTCAGGATTTTCATTTCGAGTTTTCATGAGAAAGTGATCTAGGCATTTTCCACTTCTGGGTCTTGTGATTTCATTGATGTAAGAAATATAATCGTGTAAGGTCAAGATATTTTTATAATCCTCTACGTAATATATATCTTCAAGAAGATTGATATTCATATCGCCGGTGATGATATGGATATCTGTCTTAGGAATATTTTGGAGGTACCCAAGCAAATTATTATTGAATTGATCTGTACAGGTATTTGGAGATCGGTATAACGCAGTCAATTTTATGTTTTTCTCTATTCTAGAAATATTAACTTCGATTGCTTTTATTGGCCCTATATTAATGGTCTCGTAGTTATAATTTAAGTTTTCTTTAATAAAGACTATGACTCCATCGTTTTTATTGAGATTTCCTTGGTTGTATATTAAGTCATATCCTGTTATGTTGAATAAATTCGGATTATAGACTGTGAATGTTTCGGTTAAAACTATGACGTCCAAATCGTAATTTAGTTGATTTAAAAGTAAGAGAAGGTCATCATAATTCTTTTGGATGCTCCTTATATTCATGTGTATTATTTTAAAGTCTGAAATTTTTCTATGTACTGTAGTATTGAAATCTAGTAAATTTTTGAGCACTTTGGATTTGATTGGCTCATTTTCATATTCCTCAATATATGGATCCATATTAACATTTATTTTACGCACAGTTCAATAATCTAAGCTACATTAATGGGAAGACCGATTTGTTTTGAAAATGTTAGTAATTAAATTAATGAAATGAAATAGGACAACTGAAAGGAATTAATTTGAGTGATAATGAAATTTCACATAAGTGCTTACAATAGCTTATTCTGGGATCGAAGTCTCAGCTTTTCCATCTGTTCTTTCTTTTCTGGTGGATTTTGGTTTAGTATTTTCTTGACAGTACCCGTTTTTGGTGTTACAATGTTGTCGTCCTTGTTTTTTATTTTTTTGTTTTGCGAATCACCTATCTCTAGCTGGTGTGCTACTGTTTCTGTTTCTTCCTTTTCTCTTGATCGAGTACCTCTGGCATTTTTTGTCTGGGTGTAGGGGAGCGGATAGTGGTTTCTTTTCTTCTCTTCTTTCTTTTGCCTCTAGTTGTTCAATTGTGTAAGGGTGTTGTTGACGACGAGTCTATTTCCTCTAATGTAGCAATGGTTCGATTGATTTTCCCTTGCTTTAAATAGATATTTCCTCAAAATATTACTTTCTTCCCTCTGTTGTAGGGTCTGATCGTGCTTTATAATCACAGATGTTCCTTTCAATTTTCGACAGTTCTTCAGTACCATTTGTTTCTTGAGATTTGATAAAAACTCAACTTTTATTGGACTATTTGGGGGAGATCCTAATTTATAAAGGTCATCAATGTCCGATGCGGAGATGTGAATATCCAGTAGATTTTTCAATTCTTGGCATACGGCGTCTACCGATATATTCTCCGTTGGTGCCTGCAATCCAAACAATAGAATATTGTTTTTTCGGCTCTGTCTGTCGAGATATTCAACTTTTTTGTTCAACTCCTGGTTTTGGTACTCTAGTTCTCTGACTTTACCTTTCAAGTCTTCAATTTTTAGAAGAACACGAGCTTCACTAGCTTCTATGATATTCCTCAAATCCACTTTCGACTTGACTATTTCATCCATCAATTCCTTATTACTTATTTGTTGATCATCTGTCATCTTCAATTTATTAGAAATCAAATTTAGGATAAGCCAGAGAAAATGTGTGAGGCTACCTTTAGTTCAATGTGATTTTATATAGCGTTTTTGTAGGTTCGGCTATCAGTGAAAGAACTGATTGTTATTTGTATTTACGGAAGGGAAAAAAGGTGTATGTACACTTTTTTAATTTTTTTTGGAACTGGTTGATTTTCTACTCACTGATTAAATAATCGAATGCAGCTGATCCGCTGAGAGAAAACTCAGTAAATTTTTCCTTCTCTATAGGCGATATATTCACATTTACTTCGGAGCACAGTTTTGCACGTCTTCTTTCACTGGACAATATATATATCTATTCATGGTATAATTAGAACACCAACAGTTCCAACCAGGTATAAAACTTTAATAGTGCTCTTCCGGTCCTGAACTACTTCACAAATAACATATTTCACATTCGAAGAACTTCATGTCACCCTATTTTGAACAATAACACAAAACCTCACTCTCACGGAAAAAGTGAGGTTCTGTTTATCTATTCATGATCTGATTTATTATTTTTATCCGTGAATATTTGTTTGATTCACCCTGGTATAAGTTATTTCTCGTAGGCCAGGTATTTTAAGTCTTCCTGAATAAAGGAGATAATTGCTTTATGATATTTTGTTGTTTGTTCTCCCACAATGATCAATAACATACCAAAGACCATTCAATAAACTGAAGTTAGCCATCAGTGGCAAGTGGCTCTATTGCTTTGAACCGGCCAACTTGAGATAAGGGCGTACCAACTGTAGTTTAGCCGTGGTGGGAAAAATAATAATTGTTGGTAGCGTGATGAGAGAACAGTGACGTTCGCTGGCAATTATTATTACAGCATACAATACATATACAGGGCGAAAATATCTATCTATATCATATCAAATTGGCTCACAAAGAATACCAAAAATAATTAGCAATTTCAATATACAAAAAAATATATATATATATATATATATATATATATATATATATATATATATATATATATAATATTCCCAATTATAAAACATAAAATATATACAGGGTGTAACTGAAAAGTAAAAATTTAAGGGGTGTTCCCATAAAAAAAGGTTAAAAAGAAATTCATTGGAGCATCCCTTGTTAAGATACAGCCCCTTAAAGGGGGTACATAAAATTTGTATAACAATTTTTTTCACATGCACTGAAAAAGTTACAATATTGAAATTAACCTGACGTTTTGTACTACCAAAAAGACACTTAGCCAGTATTTTATTTGGTTTTAGCCCATGGTTGTAAAGGGTGAAAACGCAACCCCTAAAATTTATTTCCAATGTAACTTTTTGTCTTATTATTTGTTTACCATTTAAAAATTCATTTCCGATAGCCTGTTTCATTCTAAACAAAAAATGTCTCTTGGGTTTTTTGCCCAAAATAAACCAGTAAGCAGCAAAACATTATTTTACGAACAACTACAGAGATACATCGTCATAAATGCGAACTGGATTTATTGTTATTTTGTAGTTAGTACCTGCATTAAACGATTAAAGGGTAATAAACAAAACTAAGTTATTAATAACAAAACACACAACATGTAGAAATTATAGTGAATGTTCAATATGTCTACCTTCAAACATTACGCATGCGTCTAGACGTCGGCGCATTGAGCCACGTATTCGCTCAAATATTCCTGGAGTCTCTCTGATTACCCTGCACGCATCGATGATGCGGTTTCTTAAGTCCTCTACATCGCGAACAGGAGTACGATATACCAAATGCTGTGAATGGCCCCAAATAGAGAAATCGAGAGGATTGAGATCCGGGGATCGAGCGGGCCATTTATGTGGTCCTCCTCGACCTATCCACTGATTTGCATATGTTTCAGTTAAATGCTGACGTGCTACTTGACTAAAATGGGCGGGAGCCCCATCATGCATAAAAAACATATCCCTTCTGACGCCCAAAGGAACTTCCTCCAGCAGTACTGGATGCACTTCTCTTAAAAATTGAACGTATGCCTCACCATTTAATCGAGGAGGTAGAAAATGAGGCCCAATTAAATCATCCCCAATAACTCCGAGCCACACGTTAAGAGAAAACTGTTCTTGATGGCTAGTTTCGACAATAGCGTGAGGGTTTCATCAGCCCATATGTGGTAATTATGAAAATTAATAATCTTGTCCCGAGAAAAACTACATTCGTCTGTGAATTCTATCGTCTTCAGAAAGTCACAATTTCTTCTAATCATTTCCAGCATCCAATTGCAAAATTCAAGACGGTTCGGAAAGTCTCGCGGTAACAGTGCCTGTACTCGTTGCAGATGGTAAGGGTATAAGAGTTGTTCCTTTAAAATTCGAAATACCGTCATATGATCAACATTTAGCTGGAAAGCAATCTTTCTAGTACTGGTAGTAGGTTGTTCTTCAATCAAATTAAGTACTGCTTCCTCAAGCTGTGGTGTTCGTATTTCTCGATGGCGACCACAATCCTGCGTTCTTTTGTCGAATGAACCATATTCTCGTAATCGTTGATGAAGTCGAGCAAATATTCTATGTGAAGGATGCTGCCGTTGAGGATACATTTCAGCATATCTTCTAGAAGCTTCTAACCCATTCCCTGCGACAGACCGTAAACGTAATGCATATCAGCCATTTCCTCATTTGTGTATGCCATTTTATTAACAAGTGAATTATTAAAGTAACAAATTAAGAACAGAACAACAACACACAATTAGTATTAATTCAATTTCGAAAATTCCCAAACTGACAGCGTCATACCAATTTAATTGTCACTATCGCTAATAGCGACCTACTAGATAGATTAGTTTCGTATTTTCGCATTTATGACGATGTATCTCTGTAGTTGTTCGTAAAATAATGTTTTGCTGCTTACTGGTTTATTTTGGGCAAAAAACCCAGGAGACATTTTTGTTTATAATGGAACAGGCTACCGGAAATAAATTTTTAAATGGTAAACAAATAATAAGACAAAAGTTACATTGGAAATAAATTTTAGGGTTGCGTTTTTCACCCTTACAACCATGGGGTAAACCAAATAAATTACTTGCTAAGTGTCTTTTTGGTAGTACAAAACGTCAGGTTGATTTCAATATTGTAACTTTTTCAGTGCTTGTGAAAAAAATTGTTATACAAATTTTATGTACCCCCTTTAAGATGCTGTATCTTAACAAGGGATGCTCCAATGAAGTTTCTTTATATGAAAGATCCTATCTTTTTTTCGATGAGGAATCACCTCCTTGAATGTTTTACACTTATTCAGTTACACCCTGTATATATCGTTAAGCGGAACTTGGTATGGCCTGGAACCACGCATGCGCAACGCCTGAGCTCAAGCTATCGCGTATAGTAAAGCTGATACATATAATAAGTTGAGTGAATCTCTCAACTTCTGCAACCGCTCCTTAATTTTAATTGTTATCACCATTTTGTTTGTGTTATTTTGCCAAGTTACCGATGGCTGGCTAGGAATATGACGAATTTGGCTATCGTTTGATTCTTAATATTCAATGCCTGATATTCAGATACACTTGAAATCTTGATTGGTAATCGGTACCCGAAGGCTATTGCTTGCACTCAAGGACTTGCAGAACTTGGTATTTTATTTAGATTCAACCGCCCTTTTTCTTTATATATGGTATGCTAACAGATACAGACCACACCGTGGTGTTATTTTATTTTTCTTGTTAATTTACAAATTCCTTAGAGTCGTACTTCGTATTATTATTTCTTTGTGTTTCATTCCTTTGGTAAATTGAGGTTTGAAACGAACTATTATTGGATATTTTGAGAGGAATAGATCTACCTAGTGCCCATTTTCAACTTTAATGATTTCAGGGACTACTTAACGAACCTCTCCATCGGGCAGTTCGGGCAGTTTTAGGTCTTATCCTCGAAATCGATTGTTTTTAATTGGGGTTGGTATTTTACCCCCTCTGCAAATCATGCAAGACATTTTTTCTACACCAAATGATTCTCTGCATTGTCAAGAATTACTTTTGTTGGGGCAGTTTCAGGTCTTACCCCCGAAATTAACATTTAAATAAGATGTTCAAAATGTATTTTGTTGAATATAAAGTTGTTCTCTTACTGAATTGAAATATACATTTTTTTTCACCCTGTACAAACAAATCAAATTATTAATTATCATTGACTGCAGTATTGAAAGACCTATCAGATGGAGTATCACAATACATCTATCTCCATTAAAAAAAAATACCGATTACGCCACCACGTCAAAACCAGTGACATAACCTTTTCAGAATATACATTCAAAAATCAACATTTGAATACAGAAGTCGACCTCTTTCAGGATTTTGGTCAAAAGTACATTGTTTGCGAAATATCGAATTGGTTCCATAATTCAGCCGCGCACTGTATAATAAACGACCAAAAATATTCGCGACATGGAATCCACTGATATGCTCCAATTCTTTTGTGAAACGGGATATAGAATTGGTTATGCATTATTGAATTGAAACGCGCTTTTTCCCGAACCCAAACTATAATTTATAATTTGCGGTTGCAGAATACGACCATTATGACCTATTCAACATCTTGTGCTGAAATATTTTGACTTTCACTTTCGGTTTTACCGAAACTATAAGATTGTAGGTTATTATTCGTTATGATCCCGAACAGATAGACTATTCGAACACAACACTCAGTGCTTTTCAATTCCAATGCCGACTTTCCGAGGAACTTTCTCGTATTCATCAGGGCTCGAAAATAATTCGAGTGCTTGTGGTGATATATATATATATAAATATAAATATATATATATATATATATATATATATATATGTATATCAATATTATGATGAATTGTAAAAATCAATTATTGTTTATTTTGTCCCACTTCGGAAATAAATTGTAATATAAATTGATATGATATGAGATAGATAGTTGTTTGTGCCCTGTATAATATTTTGCAATGTAATAATAATTGCTAGCTAACGTCACTGTTCTCTCGTCACGATGCTGCCAATTGTTATCACTTTTCTTACCACGACTGAATTCAGTTGGTACGCCTCTTGTCTCAGATAGCCGGTTCAAGCAATAGAGCCACTGCTTGATGTCAAATTTCAATCTATTTAGTGTTTATAAGTACGGTTGCAGATCATTGTGGAAAACAAATGAGAAAGTATCGGAAAACAATTATTTCCTTCATTCAGGAAAACTTATATTAACCTGGCCTACGATAAATAACTTATTCCATGGTCAATCTACAAGTTTTCAAAGACAATCATGAGAAACGGTGACGAATAAATTATACACAACCTCACTTTTACTTTGAAGTGTGAAAATTTCTTTAATAGTTCAATATCAAAATGAAATAGAGTTCTTCTGATATGATACGAGTTATTTGTGAGGTTATTCAGTTTATGATGTGCACTAGAGAAGTTTATACCTGACGCTGGAACTGTCGCTGTTTCAATACACACCAAGAATTTGAATCCCCCTTCAATCCACTGCTCTCAGGCTTCCGAATACCAAGAAAGGAACCATACAAATCCAGAAATCAGCTTTGGAATATTTTTATATGGAGTATATAAAAGGGTAATGTCGTTTGCTGCTTATATCGATGGAATTATTGACTTTTTCTTTTCCTCAAACCCGAACGTGGCGTTCTCTTCAAAATTATTTTCAATCTCCTCGTGGCTTTGTTTTTTTATCACCTGGATACCATTTCTCCTGTTTCCATATCATTTGAATTTTCAAATTCGCGCACTTTATCACTCTTTGGGGTTATTTGTCAAAACTCATAAATTAAAATATTTTTCTTTTCTCACTAACTATATACAATATTCAATGATAATTGTCTTTGACACTTTACCGTTCTTATTTTCTCACAATTTCAAATCTTACATTTGGCCATACTGTTACCTGATTGGCTATTGTCATCAAGAAGTTTGTTGTTCTCCCATTGGCTATTTTTAGTTAGATACAATTTCATATACTGTATGTTTCAAGCTTATAATTTTGTTGTTCACATTTTATTCAGGATGATTTTATAATTCTAGACTTTTTTGTTGTCTTTTGAACAATTATAGGTTGTAATCATCTTGACAATGTATGAAAATGATTGCATTATAATATTTGTATATTTTTATCTATCAATATTATACATAGGCTTCATAAAAGAAATAGAATCTCAAAATATGTGTAAAAACAATTGAAATGAATTACTGGTCTTTCATAACATAACAATATATATATATATATATATATATATATATTTGGAAGGATAGTCTTGACTGACAAGTATGAAGCAATCCTGAGGATGCAGTCAAAGTTCTGGGCTGGTTCAAAGAATACTCTCTGTTATTTCGTTCAGCTTCCGGAAATGCCCCCCCAACAATATCACTTCTTCTTTTTTCTGTTCGTTACCATCTTTCCAATCGTTAACACCTAAGCTTGTTAATGTCTTGACAAATAAGAATATCAAAATTGCCCAACGCATCGTCACTACTACTAATAGTCTTTTCTCTAAAACTAGTACTGAATTGAAACCTTTGGAAAAATCAAATGTTGTATATAAAATTCCTTGTCGGACTTATGACAAAACATATATTGGTCAAACATCAAGAAGTTTGTCTAGACGCCTAGCGTCCCATATATCCTTCTCACAGAGAAGAACTCACATAAAAGTTTTTCGAAGAAATGTTTTTCATCAAGAATGATACCAACAGTATGAACAAAAAAACAGACCTGAACAATTTGAGCAATATTAACAATTACATTTCAAAACTTGAACTTTCTCCTACAAATTCCCATAATAATGATTAACGAAACTAAACATAAATCAAAATCTGAAATTCCCTCCAAGTTTGGATTGCTACAACGGTTGGTATGACTCTGTTTCACCCTGACTCGCACAGCTGATAAGCTGTGTTGTTGTTTGTTGTGT
This sequence comes from Gonioctena quinquepunctata, assembly GCA_018342105.1. Taxonomy (NCBI): domain Eukaryota; kingdom Metazoa; phylum Arthropoda; class Insecta; order Coleoptera; family Chrysomelidae; genus Gonioctena; species Gonioctena quinquepunctata. The sequence continues at coordinate 249,831 of JAFIRS010001254.1, read as the reverse complement.
ACCAGCAATGTTTTCAAAGTGTTGATGTTGTTGTTCAATGATTGTCTGTATTTCGTTGGACGTTGACTTTCATTATATACCTCACATTTTAGTAAGTAATTCTCAACCTATCTTTATGCAATTGTTAACATTTGAATTGTTTTTATAGATTTCTTGATGAAGAGAATAAACAGTTCCGAAAGTTCGACGAAATAACAAAGAGTATTCTTTAAACCAGCCCAGTACTTTGACTGCATCCTCAGAATTATAAATAGTTTCTGCATATATATATATATATATATATATATATATATATATATATATATATATATATATAAACTGGGTTTAGGAAACACAAAAACCAATTTTATGTTTTCGTGAAGCGGTATGTTGACGATCTGATTCTCGCTGTACTAGCAGACAGAGTTGATGAAGCTCTTTTCTATTTGAATAGTTACGACATGAACTTACAGTTCACTGCTGAAAAAGAAGAATTACATAGTATTCCTTTCCTCGACATCATTCTCTCTGCAGAATGATGATATTCTCCGCACCAAATGGTATAGAAAACCAATCTGTAGCAATAGGTTCATAAGCTACCATTCATACCATCCTGCCAATATGGAAATAAACTTAATCACCCCTTAAAATACAGAGTTACCAGGCTGTCACATCCATCCCACCGACTTAAGTGTCTAAAGGAATTGAGAAAAATCCTGAAGGAAAACTCATATCCAGTAAAACTGATAAACAATATTTTATTCAATTCTGAACAACAAAACGTTAATAATTCAACACAAATAGATACAAACCTCAATGTCAACAACATTGCCACGAACATTGCCACAATTAATGGAGAGTCTCCTCCTCACCTTACATTATTAATATATAGAACTTTATCATATATTGAAGAACTAACGCCAAGACTCATAAACATTTTCAAGTCGGAAGGTCTCCGGTTTGCCAAAAAAAACTTAAAAACGATTTCGGCCCTATTTACTTGAACAAAATATCCATCAACAAATTTAGAATGTTCTAATGTCATATATAGTATTCCTTGTCTGAATTGTGAGAAAGTCTATATTGGACAAACCAAAAGAAATTTATCAGGCCGCATTACTTCTCATAAAAGTGATTGTAATTCAAACAAAAATAGTTGTGCACTAGCTGAGCATACTGTAACGTAAATAAACTTAACTTGGTTTTACTAATTTATTTCACACTTAATCTACAACTTAATTTATATTACTACGCCACTGTATAGCTCGATCGTATGGGCTCGTTCAGACTATCCGTGCCATCTTGAGGGCTACCTATTTATCTCCGTCACAGAATTCCCGATCTTTCGAATTCCGGCAGTTGGCGACCAGCATGTTCCAATCGTTTCCAATATCGACCGTTGCTCTCTGCGGCAGAGCGACTGGACTGTTCTCGAACATCTCCGGGGATGACCTCATCGCTGTCGACGGCAACGCGCGAGGCGACAGGTCCGGCCTAGGTTCGTTACATTGCCCCCTTCTTAAAGACATTTCGTCCCGAAATTTCATCCTTGGAGTGTGACGATATCTGCATGACTCCCCATATCTGCACCGTGAAGTTCGATGGAAGTAACACTCCACGGTTTTCATGATCGGTCGTGGAAGAGGGTTACAGCAAACCAAAATCTTGACGCCGCTGGATCTGAATATCGCCTCCAGCATACTTCTTATGACTCTCCAGTCCAACCCATCAATTCCACAGGACAATTTTGGAATTGCTAGATCCACCAGATTTTGGTCCACCATAGTATCTCTCAGTTTGGTGAGACTCTTCCAGACATCTTCATAGGACGGTTTATCTTGGGAATGCCTCTTGGTAACTAGGTAGTAGATGTTTCTCTGTCCTTTCTTCAACTGTGCACCCCACCAACTTCTGGATTCTGCCCCGCGTATTTGGAGTTGACCAAATTTCTTGGAGAACACTACGGCGATGCCCCTGGACATTCGAAGATCTTCTGCCACACAGTGCGCTAGTGCGTAGTCAGCAGGCACCTCGAAAAGGTCTCGTGACTCCTCTCTAGTAACCCCATGTAGAACTTTCTGCCCGTTTGAAATGGACGACCCTTGGTTTCCCTCGGGGTGGCTTATGGATTCGGTACACAAGGTCGTTTATCCTTTTCACGATTTTATACGGGCCTTCCCACGAGTTCCGCAACTTTGGTGATAGTCCACGATGACGTTTGGGGTTGTACAGCCAAACCAGGTCATCAACCTTAAATCCTCCAGCGTCGGCCTTGATGTCATAGGTCTTCTTCATTTTATCGCTGGCACTCTGGATGTTCAACCGGACTCGTTCGTGGATGTCGTCCATTCTCTGCCGAAGTTTGCTGACGTAGTCCTCTTCCGCAGTGTCTTGTCCTGGCGGTATCCCAAACTTCAGGTCACAAGGCAGTCGCAGTTCTCGGCCCATTATAATACTAGCAGGAGTTTGACCGGTTGACTCGTGTACTGCGGATCGATAGGCCATCAGGAACGAATGAAGATACTGGTCCCAGTCTCTTTGATGGTCAGAGACAACCTTGGACAAGTGGCGGTTGATCGTCCTGTTCATCCGTTCCACCATTCCATCGGACTGCGGATGTAGGGCCGTGGTTCTCGTCTTGCGGATGTTCAGCAGTAGACATATTTCTTGGAAAAGGTTGGATTCGAAATTTCTGCCTTGATCCGAGTGCAGCTCCATTGGAATACCGAATCGACATATCCACTCTTTCACCAAGACGTCGGCGACGGTGATGGCTTCCTGGTTGGGCAGGGCATAGGCTTCCGCCCACTTACTGAAGTAGTCCATTGCCACAAGGATGTATTTATTCCCGTGGTCGGATACGGGAAACGGGCCGGCGATGTCAATGGCGATTCTCTCGAACGGGCTGCCTACGTTGTACTGACGCATCGGGGCCTTGGGTCGTATTCGAGGTCCATTGCTAGCAGCGCATACACCGCACTTTCTGCACCAGTCCTGGACGTCAGCTTGACAATTGGTCCAGTAAAACCGTTGCCTCACTTTCTGCAGGGTCTTCGTCACTCCCAGATGTCCTCCAGCGACTCCATCATGGATTTCCCGCAGCACTTCCTCTCTTCTGTTCCTGGGAACAATTATTTGGCGTTTGTCTTCCCCACCAATATCGGCCTCCAGCACACGTTTCAGGATCCCATTGTCCAGAATAAGAGAGTTCCATTGTGCCCAATAGGACTTAACAGCCGGCGAGTAACCTGCGACTTCCTGCCATGATGGTCTTCGATTGCCCTTCTTTCAGCTGACAACTAAGCCAAGGTCGGGGTCTTTCTCTTGGTCTTTCTGGATCTTGCTGTCATTCCAGTTGTCATCTATTGCCGCGGTTCTACAAAGTGTTGCTTCTTTGTCTTCTGCTCGTCGGCAATGTGAGCAATCATCTGGACATGGTCTTCGCGACAAGGCATCTGCATTCTTATGGCTAGTTCCGGCTCGATGTTCGATCTCGAAATCGAATTCTTGGAGTCTCTCGATCCAACGTGCTACTTGACCCTCAAGATTTTTGAACTGTAAGAGCCATTTGAGAGCTGCATGGTCAGTTCTCAACAGGAATCTTCTTCCATACACGTACTTGTAGAAGTGCTCCACTCCCTTTACAACAGCTAACAGCTCTCGCCTGGTGACACAGTAATTGCGCTCTGGTTTGCTAAGCGTCTTGCTGAAATAACCAATGACCTTCTCCTGTCCCTCCTGGATCTGAGATAGGACAGCTCCAAGTCCCACGTTGCTGGCGTCCGTATCCAAAATGAATTTCCCTTAGGGTAGGGGATAGCTCAGTATAAGTGCGTTGATCAAAGCTCCTTTCAGCTTCCTGAATGAATCTTGACATTCTCCGGACCACTGGAACTTTGTTTGGCCTTCCGTGAGCCTGGTCAGTGGTTTAGCAATGTTGGCGAATCCCAGCACATATCGACGATAGTATGTGCATAAACCAAGGAAACTTCGAAGTTGGTGAATGTCTTTTGGGATGGGCCAATCCTTAACAGCTTTGATCTTCTGGTCATCCACTGCTACTCCTTCCCCAGAGACAACGAGGCCGAGGTATCGTACTTCTTTTTGGAACAGATGGCATTTCTTAGGGCTCAGCTTCAATCCGGAGTTCCTCAATCGCAGGAATACTTCCTCCAAGTTTTTCACGTGGTCCTCAAACGATCTGCCGACCACAATTATGTCGTCGAGATACACTAGACACGTGTTCCATGAGAGTCCCTTCAGCACTGTCTCCATCAATCTTTCGAATGTGGCGGGAGCATTACAGAGCCCGAATGGCATGACGGTGAACTGCCACAATCCTGAGCCGATGGTAAAAGCAGTCTTTTCTCGATCTTCCTGAGCGAGTTCTACTTGCCAGTATCCACTCTTCAGATCAAGGGTCGAGAAAATCATGGAACCAGCCAACGTGTCTAGGGTGTCATCTATTTTCGGGAGAGGGTAACTGTCCTTCTTCGTGACATTATTAAGTTGGCGATAGTCTACACAAAAGCGTGTCGATCCATCCTTTTTCTTCACCAGTACGACTGGAGAGGACCAGGGACTGTCAGATGGTCCGATAACTCCTTCTTTTCCCATATCGCTGACTATTTTGTCAGCCTCTTCCTTCTTGGCAAGGGGAAGTCTTCTTGCTGATTGCCGGATCGGTCGGGCACCCCCAGTATCAATCTTGTGCTGGACCACATTAGTTCGACCCCCTTTTCCTTGTCCGGTATCGAAGATGTCTTGGTACTTTTTGACTAAATCTCTTAGTTTGGGCTGTTGAGCTGGTTTTATGTCTTTGGAAGAGATGGCAACTAATTTTTCTAGTTCTGTGGGCAAGTTGTTGGGTTGGCTAATCGTACCTCGTACGCCCCGGATCACAGATGAAACTGACGAGCAGTGCCCCAAAATTGTTCCTTTCTTCAAGGTCACTGGGAAGTAATTGACATTCATGACCCTTACCGGCACAAATTTGTCAGCACGCAACAAGGTCTTCCCTAGTGCAATACCTCGTCCAATTTTCTCATCATGAAGTTTGGGCTCGAACATCACCACGTCTCCACTGCTCGCACTCCCGTCCAGGCGAGCCTCCAGAATGGTTTCAGCCCTCTCAGGTACGCTTACATCTTCAGCCAGCAACACACGGATCAACTCTTCACTTCTCCCATGAAGCACCAGCTCTTCTCCGTTGACACGTAGGACGCCGTCTTTGAAATCTAATTCAAACCCTCTGGAATTCATGATGTCCATTCCGATGATTGCATCGTCTTCGATGTCCGCTACAAGTGCCTGATGTTTCACTTTAATGCTGCCCAAAATTATTCCAATCGGTAGCTCGTCATATACAGTAGCTGGCTCCTCTGTTGCTGTGCGTAGCTGTCAAGTTGTCGGTTCAATTCGTTCCGGTGTTCTGGCAAAGGAAGGTCCGAGAATTGTCCTAGTCGCACCTGTATCTAGCAGCATGGTGCAAGGCTCGTTATTGATGAGACCGTCTACGAAGACACCTTTGTTCTGTCGTTGAAGGATAGCGACATATGCGTTGTTAACCGGGGCTTGCCGGACACATGCCGACGATTGTCTCTTCTCGTCGACCTTCTTTAGTTTTTCTGCATCGGAGTCGATGAATGTTGGACATTTGCTACGCACATGTCCAATTTTGCCACAATTCCAGCATCTTATCTGTCTTTTCTCAGGCAACACTTCCTTCATCACTTTTCTTATGGCAGCTTCCAAGTTAGCAGGCTCCTGTGAGTCTTCCTCAATCGTTTGAACTATATTTTGGCTTTTGCAGCATTGTTTTGCTGCTTCGAATCCCAAAGCGCGTGCCAGTGCGTCTACGAGATGTGTAGGACGAGCTAATATCAACGCTTGTCTGGTTTCTTGGTCACGGAGTCCATCCAAGAATGCCTGAACCGCTAATCGCTCCATTACATTTTCCGGTATGGCTGGATATGCGAGACGAACCAAGCGTGCAATGTCAGTTTCAAATTCTTGTAAGGATTCGCCCGATTTCTGACAGCGATTTTTCAGCTGGGAGTGGTATACGTGTTCCAAATGGGCGTGGCCATATCGTAATTCTAGATATTTAATCAGCTGATCATAGTCCTCCTGTTCTTGGGCGGTGAGAGTTTGTAGAATATTTGTCGCTTCTCCACGTAAAGCAAGTGTCAGTGCTACAGCTCTTTCCCCTGCATTCCATCCGTTTGTTTTGGCCGCTGCTTCAAACTGCCGGCGGTAATTTGCCCATGGAGTTTTTCCGTCTAACTGAGGCGGCTTCATGGAAAGCTTCCCTATTTCTGAAATGACCTTGATATCTTTCAAACCCTCTTGAACTTTATCCAAGTTCAAACTCAAGTCCAGCATTGCATTTTCGTTAACCATCTCTGTGGAGTGCGCACTATTAATTCGTTTTTCCAGCTTACTGATCGTTTCCTTTATTTTGTCCATTTCTGCCTCGACCCCATCTTTGATTTTATCTACCTCTGTGTTCATTTGCTCCCTAATTTTATCTATCTCTGTCTCAACGGTTCCCATTCTTTCTTCTAGAAAATTAGCCACACCACACAATTCTTTTTTTAGGCCTTCTGTGTTTTCCAGGAACTTCTCTTCCAGGCTTCTTGCATTTTCTTCCAGGCTTCTTGAATTTTCTAGAAGCTTGTCTTCCAGATTTCTAGAATTTTCTTGAAGCTTCTCTTCCAGGCTTCTTGAATTTTCTTGAAGCTTCTCTTCCAGATTTATAGAATTTTCTTGAAGCTTCTCTTCCAGATTTCTAGAATTTTCTTCAAGCTTCTCTTCCATTTCTAGAATTTTCTTCAAGCTTCCCTTCCAGATTTCTAGCATTTTCTTCAACTCCTTGAATTTTCTAGAAGCTTCTCTTCCAGTTTTCTAGAATTTTCTTCAAGCTTCTCTTCCAGATTTCTAACATTTTCTTCCAAAGTCCTCGAATTTTGTTGCAGTTCTTTTTTCACGGATTTAGTTTCATCGAGTTTATTCATTACCAAACTCAAATCACCTCCGGGAACTTCGAATAAAAATGTTTCGGGGTCCTCACCTTCTTGTATAAGTCCTTCTGCAAGTCTTTCCTGGAGTACTTGCTTTTTACCCGTTGTTTCTAGTTCCCTTTCCTCCAATTCCTGTTTCAATTCCGCTACCTTCAAATCCGCAAGGCGCACTTTTCTTGAACACATTTTGTCTTTGACGAGGTATCAGTCTGTTTTACACGAAAAGTTTATCAGTTTGTTAAAATTCACTTCGCGAATTCTTTTCCACGGGCCACCAGTCTATTGTCTGTTTCACGCGAACAGTGTATCAGTTTATATTCCACGCACAATTGTCCACTTCGAAAACCGGGCCACTGTCTATTTTGGGCGTACAAAAAGGTCTATCAATTTATTTTTCTGACTATCCACTCCACGATCACTTGTTTATTTTCAAAATCTCACTTCCGACACCAATTGTAACGTAAATAAACTTAACTTGGTTTTACTAATTTATTTCACACTTAATCTACAACTTAATTTATATTACTACGCCACTGTATAGCTTGATCGTATGGGCTCGTTCAGACTATCCGTGCCATCTTGAGGGATACCTATTTATCTCCGTCACAGAATTCCCGATCTTTCGAATTCCGGCAGTTGGCGACCAGCATGTTCCAATCGTTTCCAATATCGACCGTTGCTCTCTGTGGCAGAGCGACTGGACTGTTCTCGCACATCTCCGGGGATGACCTCATCGCTGTCGACGGCAACGCGCGAGGCGACAGGTCCGGCCTAGGTTCGTTACAATACGATTAAACTCAACCACTTTGGTAATTTCAATAATCCTAGTATTTTGGCGAAGGAAAACAACGTGTACAAAATAAATTTTCTAGAAATGATACATATTAACAATCAACCTAATTGTATGAATAAACGTTCTGATATTGCAAATCTCAGCGTGATATATAATTATCTACTGAATTTTGACACTAAAGACAGTGACCCTGTACAACTTTTGAATCGCCCGCCATAGATTTTCGTCGAAGAGTGGGATAAACATGTGCTCTTCCCTCATTGGTTTGAACATCCTGTCAATTTATTCTGACCGCTTTCACGGTCCTTTCTCGATGACCCACTGCAGGGATCACCACGTGTTTTACTCCAATCAAACGCGACACAAATTTGTATATTCAACAGGAGATTTTCAATTGGTCGAAGATGTTTTTTACAAACTGACTTTTAAGATTTTATTTGTGATGTGCACCGATATTTTTCTGTTAGCAACCTCGAGTTAGTAAGTTTTTTATATTTAAAAAAAAGAGTATTGTTACAATGTGATTTTGTTCTTTTCAGATGTCTTGATAATGTAATGAAGTATTTCGAAAGCTCGACAATTTAACAAAGAGTCTCCTTTACATGGCCCTTTCCTATTGACTGCAACCTCAAAGGAAAACAAAAAATTGGTTTTTGTGTTTTCTAAACTCAGTTTTTTTCAACTAGTCCAGTCAAGAGACTACCTTCTTCTAAATATATATATATATATATATATATATATATATTTATGAAATTCTTTGGGACAGCAGCAAACGCAAATGTAGGTACTCTTATAACATTATATTTCCAATATTTCGACAATGAATATTGTCATCATCAGGGAGAATGTTAGTGAGAATGGTCGTTTTTCGGTGCAATACACGAAGGTGTAAAAGACAACATCAAAAACATGTAAAAAACATGGAGCAACTATTAGATTTATATGGAACAATATTTGTAACAAAAAATCACTGGTAAATTCACCAAAAGCCGAGAACAATTGTGGCAAACATTCTTTGGTTATGAATCCATGAAAAGGCCGAAAATTCGACTTTTATTGGCCAACATCTGTCGGGAAATGAAAATCCGTGTTGAAATGGACAATATTAATGAAGTGGTGGCAGATAATATAGTATTCACGTATTAAAATACATGAGTAGAAAAAGGCTATCTTCGAAACAAGAAACATTCGATTTTGTTTTCAACGAGATGATTTCTCTTATAGAATGAAATGTTCGTTGGACTCGCTCCTTCGTCTCACTCCGCTTTTCATTAGTGCAGACGAATGAGTATAATTTGATGCCGTCTTTGTTTTCTTTTCAGGATACCCATATTATTTTAGGAATCGTGCTTTGTTTCGTTTTTTCAACCTCCGCCGAATCCTGTCAAAAAAATCCAATTTGTAGGAGTTTTCGAATTGAATGCAATCCATTTTCTTTTCCAGCATCGTTGTTGAAAGCGTTCTTTGTTTTGTTGCAGAGCAATATTTCAACACTTTTTTTGCCGAATCTGAACGCCAAGTACGGACTAGCTCTTGATAATTACAGAGAAGCTGCATTAAAAACAAAGAGATTGTCATTATCAAAAAGGCCATTTCCTAAATGACTATCCGCGCAAAATGCTTATAGAGACTGAAGTGTAAGGAAGCCGCATTAGTTTGAAATCCTACATAATACCCACATTTCGTCGCTTGCATTTGAATCTTTCCACACTGCGATATTTATGGTGGACTATCGGGTTGAAAGTTTGGAATAAATTATCACTTTCTTATTTCAGAAGGGTGCACTGGAGATTTCATAATGAGGACAGTTCGGAAACTTGTTTAATTTGCTGTACAAACCAATAACGAACTGGATGACGGAGCATTTTCATTTGCCATTCCCGATTCATTTGTTTCATTTGAATTTCGTGTTGATAATACACAAAATGAATAAATCCGCACGTACGTTATTACGTGCTATGGGTTTCGTTATTTATTTATAGAAATCCAAACAGGCAATATTCATCTAATTACTTGGATAGGGCCGATAAAGACTTCAATATAATTCAAATCATCAATCTGATACACAAATACACATGGAGAGCCGAATAACTGGGTGAATAAATGGTGAAATTTGATTCTATACTGACAGGGTGCTACAAAAAATGAGTCTTATGATATCAGATTCAACATACGATTGGCTGATTTTGCTAGGAAGCCAAGTTGTTTAGTTTTCGAAGCAAATAAACTGGCGTAGAACCAAACCAGACTCGTTTCAATACTCTAATAAAAGGATCGTTAACCAAAATAGTTTTGTTCAGTACTTGAGAACTATTTATACTGAAAAAAAAAATCCAAAATGTATCCACCGTTATATCTCTAAGAATAATTGTATCGAGTTGTTTTTTTCTTGAATCACTGTGGATGCATTTGCGCTTCTTAACATGTCACACGTGAGAAAAAAATATATATTGTAAATTTGTTGAAGTAAAATCAAACCCATACCTGTTATTTTCGTATGTATCTGAAATATCCAAAACATAGGTAAATATAAAGTATAAACCAAGTACTCACCCAATAAATAGGTTATTATTAATTTTCAGATGGAGGCCCCGGTGCGTGGCTGGTCAGGTTGACGAGAGTCTTATCGATATCTGAAGCACTCGACCCGGTTTTTTGCCCCTCAATTTTCCCGGAAAACCAACTTGAATCACAGAAATCAATTTTTTTTAATATCAATCAATTTCTCATCCCAATAAAATTTTACTTATGAGTTTTGTAAGGTAAACGTGTTTGCATAATAAAAATTCGTTATGAACATTGTACCTATCATTTCTATTTTCATTACAAATTAATCTTTTCGAATAATGGGAGACATCTCAGGTTGGATGTCGTCGAACAAAAATGCCTTTTTATCAAAAATCGTTGCTTCCATCGATTTTTCACACAGGTACTTTTTTTTATTCAGGAAATTGTCCAGGTAACCTTGTTTTGTTAAAACATATTGACAAATCCCGTCATTTCAAAGTTTTGGGGTGTGGACCATCGGGGGAAGTCCGTTCCTGACTTTGTAGCAACAACTGACTCCTGCATGAAAGCTCATCGAAGGACTTTATTCATTTAGTCAATCACCAAAATTTAGATGATTTTGAATATTCACTTTGAAAGTTATCAAAGAAAAACATTTTTCATTTTGTAACTTTGAGGGCCCGTAACTTGGTAACGAAGGCTTCTAGGAACAAAAGTTATATGAAGTACTGGTGATATTTTGACCCCATCTATACATTCCCGAGGGAAAAAGAGGAAGTCCAGGGACACCCTATATATTGTATTCATCCACTTACTGATTTGTAACTAGGGTTTTGCTATGAAAGTCTCTCAAAGTGGAATATTCAACAACACAAGAACCATTTCTTACTCAGCAAAATGAACCAACAACTTCAATACGACCTCTCATGAAATTATTAGGGGGATATTTCTTCGAGAGTTTAATGAGGTTTGTCTTTTTGTTGCAGGTGGCGAAAGTTGGAATTACGAAACCAAAACTTCGCGGTAAGTGATCTAAGCAGATATTTTATGATGGAATATATTTCATATCATAAGTTTATTGGATAAAATGGTAATGGTAGTTTTTCATAATCACAAGCGGTGATTTCTTTCTCATTGAAAATGAATCTTTCAGCTGACTGCATAGGTCTAATTATTCATATTTTTACATTGATTAGGTCGATTTGTATTGCTTATTTGTGGAAAAGGCCGGAGGCTTTCTGAATATTGTCACGTGGTAGGGTTGCTACCACGACTTGGTTCGAAATTTACTGAGAGAGTTCGATGAAAAACGGAATTAAAAACAAAGATAAGAAAATATATTGAATATAAGAGTAACAATTGTGAGGGGGACAAATACAAAAAAAATGGTTTACTTACATTATCAACCAAACCAATCTCCCCGTTGGTATGTATATTGTTTTATACCATCGTGGTTGTTTGAATAAACTCAATATTATGAAACGTATAATGAGGAACAGTGCACAATTAACAAATATCTAATTCGGAAAAAGAATTGATAATAATAATGGTGAAATATTGACTCTGATTTAAACTATGCCTTTCATGTCAATATGATTTCATTTTATATATGATAACTGTGATTGATGGATATTTGAGGCAATTGATAAAATATATGAGAGAAAAAATTGTGCTCCAAAGATTGTGATGGAACCAAGAAAAAAACATCATAATATTTTGTCGGTACGTTCTCAAAGAGAAACCGGAAAATGTTTGGCGCATGTATATATATATATATATATATATATATATATATATATATATATATTATTGATACCTGAAGTTGGAAATTATATCCGTTTTCAATATTTATATTTTTTCAGGGTTCTGTGCATCAAATACCAAAATAAAAAAGACTCTTGTGAGATCACTTACTCAGGTTTACATTCGTCTGTCTGTCGTAGTTGGTAGACCTCATTTTTGCAACTAATGACCTTATATAAACTTATTCTTAATAACTCTAGTGAAATGATTACAGATAATATAACTGAGACGGTTACGAGGTGATATTTATCACACATCATGTTGTTCACAAAACCAAATATTTTCAGCCATTCTCCGAAAGAAATTGAATGAGGATACGCTGAGCCCATCAGAATGATCCAATCAGATTAGATCAATAAAAATACCATTCCAGATAGATTTCATAGAAATACTACCAATTTTGGACGTCACCAATTCATGACTTACAAAAAATGTTGGTATTTCTTTGCCTATCATGGTCCCAAAAATCCTTTCAGTTCGGAAGTTTATAAACAGTGCGTTTATAAAGTGTCGAAATGTTCGGACTGGTCGATTTTGTATTTTAGTTTTCCACCTTTAAAAAAAAGATTTTTTCCCAACTACCTTACAAGTTATTGCGTCATCGATATTTTTTTTCAATCGAAAGGGTGAATTCTCATACCAAAACTTGAAAACCCATATTTTTCTGAGTTCAACCATACCACATACTTCAAGTTACAGTATACTGAATATAAAGGAAACCAGTCTTCCTATTTCTTAACATATTTTTCATTATTCATTTTGCAATGAAAACCTGAGAATTACTCAATAGTTAGAACGAGAATATTGCCAAAATTAGTAGGCTATGAAAACACCTGAAAGTCTTTAGCAACCAGACAATAAGTTCTTAGTTACCATTGCGTATGTCAGTATTGAATTGATTATTTGTATAGCATATCGCTTTATAAGTCTTCAATAATACCTTTCTGAAAAATATAATCCTAGAAGAAAGTATTTGAAATTACAATGATGCTGCCAGAAAAACAGCGAATAGAAGTTTTGATGATCTTAGGTTACGGCGACATCTTTGATGAAAAACATTCTGATCTTGAACCATATAGATGAGCATATATAAGCAAATCGACGGTAAGCAAAATATTACATAAATTTAATGAGGTATTACTCGAGGGTGAGGAAAATCCTCATTATTCAATTACAACTTTATCTAACACCAGTGAAATCTGTCGTGGTGCTGTGTAAAAAATTCTAAGGAAAGCTAAATTACACCCATATACAGTTCAACTTAAACATGAACTTAATGAGGACGATTTCGATAGACGCATGGAGTCTTGTGAAATTTTGAAGGAAGTATGTAATAAAAATAATGACTTTGAATTTAATGAATCAACTTTTTGTATAAACGGTACCGTGAATATGCAAAATTGTCGTTATTGGGCATCAGAAAACTCCAATTGGACGATGGAAGCTCTTACCCTATGTCCCAAAAAAGTAACCGTCCAGGCTGGGATTCTCAGGAATACCATTGAAGGACCATATTTTTTCACGGTACTGAGACGGGGTGAAAATTATTTGGAAATGTTACAAACTTATGTAGGTCCATATTCAACTGTAACATTTCCAGTCATCAATCAACCTCGTCGAATAGTTTCCACTATTTGGTTCCATCAGGATGGAGCAGGTCCACATTATGCTCGAGTGGTTAGAGATTTTCGCAATGAAACCCTTCTCAATCGCTGGATTGGACGACGGAGTCAGATTGAATGGGTTGCTAGGTCCCCAGACTCAACTCCCATGGACTTTTTCTCTGAGGTTACTCAAAAAGTGGAGTGTAAGACCTTGAAGAGAGAATTCGAACTAGAATTCAACGAATTACACCAGAGATGTTGTCAAACGTATCCCAAGAATTCATCAGACGTCTTGGATATTGTCAACTAACCCAAGGAGCTCAGTTCGAGCATTAGTTGTAAATTTGTTATTTGTTTATTTTTACTACTTACTTATGATATTTCCATTGCAAAATAAATAATTAAATGAATGTTAAGAAATATGAACACTGGTTACCGTTATACTAAGTATACTATAACTTGAAGAGTTACATATGACGTATGTGGTATGGTTGAAAAATGTGAGCTTTCAATCTTCCATACAAAAATATACCCTTTCCATTAAAAAAAATCGATAACATCATATCTTGTGAGGTGGTAGGGGAAAAATCAATTTTTTGAAAAAAAAGTTGGAAAATAAAATACAAAATTGACCTGTCCGAGCATTACCTCCGACAATGATTAACTCGTTAGATAATGGAGAGTTCTCACACATTATGAACACACCATATATATATATATATATATATATATATATATATATATATATATATGTTTCTTTCTTCTTTCTATATTTCTTCTATGTTTGTCAAGTAATATTATAAATTCCAATGGAATCAAATGAAACCCTTGTCAACTTTCAAAAACACTTATATTCCTCTTTTATTTTAATGGAAACATCTATATCAAAAATACTTTACAGTAAGATTCTATAAATTGACGCAATTCAAATAGAATTATAACATTCTTCACCCCAAAAAATGTTAACTAAGTCTACATAATTTGGAAACTGGTCGCCTGTATGTTCCTGAGGCTGTTTGAACGTCGACTACTCTGACTCTTCCATCTTGACCGGGATCTGCAATTATGCGTCCTTTTGGCCAATAATTTCGAGGATTATTCGAGTCAACAATGACAACTAAATCATTAACTTTTAAATTTTCAGGATCTTTGAACCATTTCGATCTTTTATTTATGGTAGGAAGGTATTCCCTCAACCATCTTTTGCAAAAATCATCTGCAAGATTTTGAGCTATGGTCCATTGTTTTTTTAAGTCAATTACCACTTCTCTACCCAAGATTGGAGATCCACAAGAGCTACCAATCAAAACATGGTTTGGTGTTATGCATTCCGCATCTTCTGGATTTTCCGATATCCATGTCAGAGGTCGGCTGTTAACAGAATGTTCAATTTCAGTCAAAACCGTCTGGAGTGTTTCTTCTCTGGGAGCTGTTTCTTTCAGTGATACCTTCACCGATCTGATGAGCCTCTTCCATGTTCCACCAAAATGTGCTCCAGTCGCTGGCAAACAATTCCATGAAATTCCTCTCATTGTGAGTTCATCCAAAATTGCGTTTTGGTCCAGTGCATCCAAAAAAGTTCGAATTTCTCTGTCGGCTCCTCGCAAGTTTGTCCCATCATCCGAATACATCTTCTTTGGGCATCTCCTCCTAGAAATCATTCTCTTGATAGCTAATATTGCAGAATCTGTTTCCAAGGAATGTGCCATTTCTATGTGAATGGCTCTTATTGCCAGGCATGTAAATAGTACCCCATATCGTTTTTTCATGCCTTCTGCCAATTTTTACCAGCATGGGCCCAGAATAATCGATTCCGCAATTCGTGAATGGTCGCTCGTAACCAGTTACTCTTGAAGTTGGTAGGTATCCCATTTGTGGATTTTCTACCTTGGACTTCCGATTTCTGCAAAAACCACAGTCTGAAATACACTTTTTCAGTGCATTTTTCATACAAAGAATCCAATATTTCTCTCGGAGCATATTTACTACCGTTTCTTGTCCTTGATGAAAATTCTTTTCGTGGTAGAAATTGATGAGTAACCTTGCCAATTCAGTTTTTGGGTGTAGGATGATTGGATTTTTGTAATTATCATCTAAATTTGGAGCATGTTTCAATTTTCCTGACATTCTTATGATGTTTTCTTCATCCGAATATGATGTTAACTGATGTACTCTGCTTTCCTTCGTTACTTTCTTCAATTTCCTCATATCTTCAATATCCGATTCGAAATATTCTTTTTGGGCAATTTTTATCCATTTCTTTTCAGCTATGTCCATTTCTTCTGGTAATAACCCACTAACTGTATTTCGCTTTCGTTTCCTTTCTGTTGAAATTTTGATATTATTTATAAATCGAAAAATCCAAGCTGTAGCTTCAACAACTTTGGTCCATTTGGAAAAAAACATCAAATCCGCTAAACAAGAACTTTGACTACCGCCACAAATTTTCTTTTTTCCAAACTGCATACTTCATTTCCAAAGTTTTCTTTTGGTCATTGTTCTTCTGGTTTTCTCAAGAAAGAAGGTCCCGTCAACCAGTTCTGAATATCTTCAGGTTTATTCCATTTAGTGGCTTCATCGGCTGTGTTTTGTTTTGTGTTCACCCATCTCCACATTGCATCTTTCGTTTTTTCTAGGATTTCCTCTGCTCTCAGTGCTACAAATTGTTTGTAATTTCAGGAATCTGATCTCAGCCAACTATAACTGTTTTTGAATCACCTCAGTTTATGGTTCTCCTTACATGAAAGTCATGTTGTCGCTGTATAAAATCACCTAGCCGTGCTCCCAATACTGCGGCTAGAAGTTCCAATCTTGGAATTGAAATTGTTTTCAAAGGAGCCACCCGTACTTTGGAAGCTATGAAAGATGTTACAATTTTTCCATTATTTTCTGTTCGAAAATATGCTACTACTGCATATGCTTTTTCACTTGAGTCGCAGAATACATGAAGATCAGTATTGGTACATTTGGAGGTAAAATAACATCGAGGAAGTTCTAATTTACTCAACTTCTTTACCAGTTCCAACCAATCATACCGTTTCTCCATCAAATGTTCAATAAGTTTTTCATCCCATTGTATTTTTGAACGCCAAATGTTTTGCATAAGTATTCGTACTTGAACCATGACAGTGTTCAGAAATCCCAGTGGATCGGGTAGAGAAGTGGCAATTGACTTGAAAAAACAATGGACCATAGCTCAAAATCTTCCAGATAATTTTTGGAAAAGATGGTTGAGGGAATATCTTCCTACCATAAATAAAAGATCGAAATAGTTCAAAGATCCTGAAAATTCAAAAGTTGACAAGGGTTTCATTTGATTCCATTAGAATTTATAATATTACTTGACAAACATAAAGGAAATATAGAAAGAAGAAAGAAACATTGTCAAATCAACGGAGTAAACGAGTAAACGACAAATAAACGGAATCAACAAACAGAAGCTAGCCGCACATTTGTGGTTTCGGTTAGCAGACCCTGCAGACCATTCACCACAAATGTGCGGCTGGATTCTGTTTGTTGACTCCGTTGATTTGTCGTTTACTTCTAAGTGTTGTTTAGCATTGCACTTCTTCACCGTATTGATGAGGCCGAAAGCCCGAAATACGTGTCTACGGTTAACACTTTTCTTTGAAGGCTATGTCCATTGAATTTCTTCCATTTTGTTTTGAACATTTCCCTTGATATTCGTCCCTTTCATATATATATATATATATATTTATATATATATGTATATACAGTGCGGTCCATAGGTATGGAATACATTAATTTTTAGCATTAATATGCATTTGTTTGGAAAAACCGGAAACAGGACGATTTCTATTATCAATTTGACAATTTATAGTATGAAAATATTACCCCCTTCTTGCACCCCCTCTGAATTATGAGCACCCCCACAAAAAAATTAAATGAGAAGGGGGGTCGTGTGGCACCTTGATCGAAAGGGATTTTCATTCTCTGTTCAGCAATAGTAGGTTTTTCAATTTATTTCACAATTAAATTAAATATACGAAATGACCACCATTCACTTCTTGACAATAAGCAAGTCGGTCTTGGAATTCTCGTACAACATTTTGTAGGACCTCATGGATTATGTTGTTGATTTTTTTCCTCAGCCCAACTTCTAGATCTGCAATATTGTCTGGTCTATTGAAATATAATTTTGATTTCGAATAACCCCATAAGAAGTAATCGAGAGGAGTCACATCGGCGGATCTAGACGGCCATTCAATCGTTCCATGTTTTCCAATCTGGAAAAACATCAACATCAGGAAAAAGTCTTTTTAATGTAGGCTGTAAAAAGTTCATCAAAAAATCTAGATAAACCTCACCATTAACTGTGCCTTCGAAAAAATAAGGGCCAATAATTTTGTTGTGAATGATACCAGCCCAAACGTTCACTTTTTTAGTATATTGTGTGTGAGCTTCACACATCCAATGGGGATTTTATCTGCTTCAATATCTACAGTTTTGTCTATAAACCGTTCCATTTAAATGAAAAGTAGCTCCATCAGAAAAAAACAATTTTGTTTATGAACTGAAAATCTGCATCCATTCTGTCCATCATCAGTTCACAGAATTGTTGCCTTCTTTCAGGAACATCCTCATTTAACTCCTGAACCAACTAAACTTCATGAGGATGGTGTTTTCTTTATGTAAAGCTCTCAATATCGATGATTTACTTACATCATTGTCGGCGGCAAGTTATCTACTTCTCATATGCGGAATTGCCTCAATCGGTGCCAGTACATCTTACTTTTTTTCCTCATCCAATGTAACATTTCGGTACCTGGTTTTCGAATAGTTTTTACATGTCCCGTTTCACGAAATCTTGTTTCTATTTTGCTAACTGTAGACTGTGAGACGTGTTGACCAAAGTATTTATTATCAAACATTTCACAAACTTCCTTTCGAGTTCATGTTTTTTACCGCATCCAATCATAATTAATATGTCTATTCTTTGAGTTTCGGATAAATGAGCCATAGTTGAATCAAATACTCACACAAATATTTTTCAATACACTGACGTGTGTCAACAACTTATAAATATCAAAATAACAGTAGTCTACTACATTGACATTATATTATTTATGAATAATTTTTTGGTGTCTTGAACGACTTTTTCCTGACGAAGAAAATACCTGATTATTTCTCATGGGGTTATTCAAAATCAAAAGTATATTTCAATAGACCAGACAATATTTCAGATTCAAAAAATAGGATAACGGAAGACATTGACAACATAACCCTGAGGTCCTACAAAATGTTGTACGAGAATTCCAAGATCGACTTGCTTATTGTCAAGAAGTGAATGGTGATCATTTTGAACATTCAATTTAAATCAAATCAAATAATCGAAAAATACTTCTTAAACATCATGTGACATTATTTCCTTCATTCTACGTAAAGTATAAAATTGTGATACTTTAACGTAGAATGAAGGAAATAATGTCACATAATGTTTAGGAAGTATTTTTAGAATTATTTTACAATTAATTGACCTTTTTTGACAATGTCATCTTGGAATTCTCATGTTATCGTCAAGAAGTGAATGGTGGTCATTCTGAACATTTAATTAATTGTGAAATAATTCGGAAAATACTTCCCAAACATTATGTGACATAATTTCCTTCATTCTACGAATAGTATGGATTTTCTCAGTTATGATTGCACCAAAATTAAAAAATAAAATATTGCTGAATAGAGAATGAGAATCCCTTTTGAAAAAGGTGCCGCATGATCTCCCTTCTCATTTGAAATTTTTGAGGGGGGTGCTTATTATTCAGAGGGGGTGCAAGAAGGGAGTTATATTTTCATAATGTGAATTGTCAAATTGATAAGAGAAATCGACCTGTTTCAGGTTTTTTCAAACAAATACATAATAACGCTAAAAACGAATTCATTCCATACCTATGGACCGCACTGTATAGTTTGGATAAACGCTGAACAGAACAGATAGTAACATGCCTGAATTCCCTAGAAGCACCAAAGATGAGACAATAAGATTAAAGAAAAATATGAGCTATAGTATATAAATTATCTTGAGGCAGTTGGGGCAGGAAGTCGTCACCTAATTATTCAATTTTATACAGAGAAGGAAAATTCCATACATGTTTCCAACGATTGAACGTTCATCTCCAGTTGGAGGTTGAATAAATTTAATTTTTTTACTACTTACTTAGACGTCAAATTCATTTCCTATGCATTCTTGTGAAAAATTCAAAATAATGGTAATAACTTCAACACGCATCGATTATCAAATAATCGACTTGAAATTTTCAAGTCCAAATATCTAGGAAACGGTTGCTTATAGCGACTTGTAACATGGGTATCTTTTTAACGTATATATGATAGAGGAATTTATTTTTTCATTGGAATATATGCTAGAAGTACGCTCAAAAAAGTTATGAATCTTCAAAAAAGAAAAATTCTTGTAGGTGGTGCCCCCTACGCGTGAGAGCAATAATAACATCAGGTTCGAATTCTACCCTTAAAAAAACCTCCTAATACCAATTTCCGTTCAATTAAGGTTCGTAATTCGAAAGTTAATACGATAACACGAAAACGATAATAAAAATAAAACTTTAACACCCTGTATTTTGGAAACGAAGCGTTTCCGGACATATATTCATTTTGACAATTCATAATAAAATATTGTGAGGAATCACCTCCTGAAGTTTGTCAAAGTACTTCTGACTCATCCTGTATACAAGAAATTCCGTAAAAATGTTGGTACCCGCGAAACAGGGAATTTTGATAGGTAATAAATAATTCTTCAATTCATTTATTAAGGACTTATCTTCAATATTTCAAAGGAAAAATCTTTTTTTCAAGCACTATTAACTGTTAGTGGTTGTACAAGAAGTAGGATTACACCATGTATATACAAAAGACTCACGTTAATGTGAATACAAAAAAATTACTGCGTTCGTGTTTATGAGATTGTTCACACTACTGACCCCCTATTATTCCGATAGAATGAACAATAAAATCTGACACCTTATAATGAAACAATGTGAATATTTATTTGAACTCAAATACACATGGAATCTCATCTCATGAAATTTGTACATATATCAATATTATGTATGTCTCTTTCGAATAGTATAACGTAAGTTTTTTTTTAACTTTCCTGCATGTCAAATTGGCCACCACAGTATTCGCGCCTATGATTTTCAAGGTTACTATTTCACTGACATCGATATGGTTCTGTTCTACTTCCACAACTTCACAATCGCTATTTTCATTACTACTTTCATCGCTAACATCATCTCCCAAATCTGTCTCAATAATGTATTTTTTTTTATTGGTGCCCCTTTTTACCCATTTAAAGCACGCCTCAGCGTGTTTAAATCGAACTTTAAAAAACGCGCGTTTTTTAAAGGTAACCATGACAACATCAACAAATCGAGAAACGTGAAGTCTAAATGACAAATTTTTGATTATTGATCTGACAGGACAGGTTAAATAAAATATTACTCACAATTCGTTCATTTATATGTGCTCCTCCATCCATTTGATGAACTTTTCATATTCTTTTTTATATATATCACTGGATTTTCGCGGTATTAACCGCGATTCTGCCTCAATATTCGAAAAATCGATATTAGAATCATTCATTTTTGAGCTCTGGTGACAACAAATATTGATCTTTGGTAACAAATTGCAAATGAATGTTTTTCTCATTTCCATGACAACGAAAGGTACACTGATGTCACATCACGAATTCAACCTTCTTGCATTATTAGTTCTTATTTCTATTTTTTGTAGTAATAATACCAGTATATATGATTTCAAAGTGCATCAATAAAAAAAAATAACGTAAAGTATTCGTGGATAACTGGTCTTAAAAACACTTGCTCTATTTCGCGCGTGTTTTAAAGCCCTTTTTATCCACTTATACTTTAATATACTATATTCCATTCTTCAATATTCTTGGTAGAATACCTACTCAGCCTTGAAATGTTACTTTGTACATATTCAGTTTTCTAAGTTCCACGGGGTCTGTACATTACGTATTCAACTGCTTGCAACAAATCTATAGTATCATTTATCACAGTTATTCCTATGTTCCAAGCTTCTCGAAGTCTTGCCAAAAGTGCGTCATTCTCATCCTAAAAACTGTTTTCTCAAAAACATCATGCCAACTGTTGGCTTTTTTTTTCGTTGCCAGGCCATATCCAAATGTACTTTTTACAGTTATAACATTGAGTGCATCGGCTATCCTTCACTTTTGTATGTGATAGAATTGAGCAACTTTTTTCTATAATACAGTTTAGTAGTGGCATATACTTAACAACTATGGCACTATTGGACGTTTTTAGTTCTTCCAAAGGTGGATGTGATGAAGCATTATCTTAAAGGAGCATGGCTTTCGCAGACAAATTTTTCTGTCTGAGTAATACTTTCCACCACAGATACATGTTTTTTTCATTATTCCAGATATTGTATACATACAGGGTGTTACCACATGAGTGCGAAAGTTTTTAGGGGATGATTCCTTGTGGAAATTCGAAGAAAGGCCTTTCCTTGAAAAGTTACACGCTTCCAAAAATGAGAAAAAAAAAATTTTCTTGAAATTGCTGAAGAGTTGAAGAAATGGCATTTTGTGGGCAAGTTCTACTGATAAAGGCTACCTATGAATATTGTTTTAATTTTGTTGTGATTTTTTGAAGGGGTGAAACATGCAACCCCTATTCCATTTTTCACGAGAACTTTCGTGCCCGTAAAAGCAATAAAAAATTAAAATACAACATTGTGCATGAATGGTTCTTCTGTAAATGGAATCGAAAAAAATCTAGTAGGTGGCTGTCATGTTTTGTTGTGACTTGTGACTTCAATCGTAGTATTTAGAAATTATTTCGCTTGTTTTAACTTTCAATGTAGGCTTGTACCAGTACCATGTTTTGTTCAAATATAATATCAAATTGAAAATACAAGCAAAACAAAATTATGTGCATTACAACAAAGAAAAAGGCAATAAGATCAAACGGAACGGAGTTATAAAAACTGCCCGAAATGACCACGTCCCATAGGCTGGCGCAAACGTTGAAATATTCCTGGTTGTTTTGGACTGTCTGGCAGGCTGCGATGATGCGATTCCTCAAATCATTCACACATTCGATGGGGGTTGTATAAACCAAGGACTTCAGGTGACCCCAGATGCAAAAGTCTAAGGGGTTTGAGTCTGGAGATCTGGGAGGCCAAGGTTGAGGTTCTGCTCTGCCTATCCAACGATTTGGATACACGTCGTTCAAGTACTGACGAGCAGTTATACTGAAAAGGACAGACGCACCATCGTGCATAAAATAAATTCATGATCGAATAGCTAGAGGAACATTTTCAAGAAAATGGGAGGCTGCTCCTGGAGAAAATTTTTCCAGGTTGCACCAGTTAGCCTCAACGGTAGAAAATACGGTCCAATGATATTTTCGCCAATAATTCCAACCCACACGTTGAGTGAAAATTCAGATTGATTCAGACCTTCTCGAATTTCATGTGGGTTATCTCCGGCCCATAGATGATTGTTATGGAAATTTGTAATCCCTTGCCTTGAAAAATTGGATTCGTCAGTGAATATAACGTTTTATAACAATTGGGCATTTCGGGTGATCATTTGAAGACCCCATTGACGAAAGTCTACTCGATGGGGAAAATCTCGCGACAAAAGTGCCTGGAACCGTTGATTTGGTGATCCTTCAAAATTTTCTTGATTAGTTTATTGCTAACATTGAGTGTAGTAGCAATTAGTCTTGTACTCAATTCCGGACGATCTTCAATCATGTTGAGCTCTTCTCCACCATTCTTATTACTCTGCCACCATTCTCATCACTCGTGGACGACCACAATCAGTTGTACCCTCTTTCACAGAGACGTTGGTGAAGATGTGCAAAAATTGTTTGATGAGGTATCACGCGCTTCGAATGCATCTCTGCATAGAGCCGTCCAGCTTCCAAAGAATTTCCATCGGCCATTCCAGCGTTGGTATAATTATCCACATTGGAGATTCAAAAGACATAATTGAACATTTAACTACCACATATAAATCAAAGCGAATTTCCAGCCACCTACTAGATTTTTTCGATTTTAAAATACTACGACTGAAGTAACAAGTTGTGCAAACAAAACATGACAGCCACCTACTAGATTTTTTCGATTCTATTCACAGAAGATCCGTTCATGCAATGTTGTAGTTTATTTTTTTATCAGGAAACTATTGCTTCTATGGACACAACACAAGAGTTAATGAAGTTCTGCAATGTTCTTTCCAAAACAACAGAAGTTCTGGTAAAAATGGAATGAGGGTTGCATGCTTCACCTCTTCGAAAGATCACAACAAAACTATTTTTTTTCTCAATTTTGGAAGCGTGTAACTTTTCAAGGGAAGGCCTCAGAGCTTTTGTTTACATGAAAGCCCCCCTTCAATTTTCGACAAGGAATCACCCCCTGAAAACATTCGCATTTATTTGATAACACCCTGTATATTCTTGTCACTCACCTCGAGTACAAAAGTTTAAAGAACCGAGTTTTGAAAATTCCCAAGCATATTTGGTGTTTTTGTAGACTACAGGAATGTATGAGTTCTTGAAACATCTAGATGATGGGCCTTTCCAATTACTAAAAGTGTGAACTTATGTGTACCTTATGCATTCACACACCCTAGAACTGTTAGTCGCTGTTTGGCTGATTTTACACCCCCTGAAAACATTCGCATTTATTTGATAACACCCTGTATATTCTTGTCACTCACCTCGAGTACAAAAGTTTAAAGAACCGAGTTTTGAAAATTCCCAAGCATATTTGGTGTTTTTGTAGACTACAGGAATGTATGAGTTCTTGAAACATCTAGATGATGGGCCTTTCCAATTACTAAAAGTGTGAACTTATGTGTACCTTATGCATTCACACACCCTAGAACTGTTAGTCGCTGTTTGGCTGATTTTACACCCCCTGAAAACATTCGCATTTATTTGATAACACCCTGTATATTCTTGTCACTCACCTCGAGTACAAAAGTTTAAAGAACCGAGTTTTGAAAATTCCCAAGCATATTTGGTGTTTTTGTAGACTACAGGAATGTATGAGTTCCTGAAACATCTAGATTATGGGCCTTTCCAATTACTAAAAGTGTGAACTTATGTGTACCTTATGCATTCACACACCCTAGAACTGTTAGTCGCTGTTTGGCTGATTTTAGATCAGGCGCAATTATATGGAAAGTGAAATATAAATTTTGTCAGGCAGAATCTTCCTATATAGTCCAGTTCCATCTGCATTATACATTTGGTGTTCGCATAAGTTGAGTACTTTGATGGCAACTGTGAATAAATAAGTTCTATCTGCGATAACAATTTCTCATCCGCAATTTTCGAAGGTCAGATTCCATATCGCCACTTGAATCCATCACTTGCCCACAACTTTCCATGACCTTTATTAATTTTGCATAAAATTCTGGAGCTATTTGAGTGATCCTTTCGCCCGCCACTGGTAAATTCCTTCAACGTTGCTTGAGAAACCATTTGTGGGGTCATCTGCGACTGAAAGATAAACTTTGGTCACTATCTTCAAGATAACCTCTTGGGAGGTATCCATGTTGAAAAAGGACATATTCTCGATTGGATATTGAATAGAAATATTTTTCTGAATATTGAAAAATATACCACAATAATGGAGTTATTTTTTATAATATCTGTCAGAAACCATCTACTTCTCCGGCTAAAGCCACGCTCGACTGTGACCTACATCTGAAAAATGGTGAAATGACCACAACTCAAAGAAAAAAACAATCTAAACGTGAAAATTTGCATTTTCATTCAGATAGTTATTAGATTTTCTATTACAGTCTCTATTGAGAACTCATATAGATAAATGAGGCAGAGAAGAATGTTTTCCAACAGGGATACTCACCAGAAATAATTTGTAACATTGATGAGCGAGTTGCATCGCATTTACTAGGTCTTCAATACATTTTTGTAGGTTCCGCGATCATAAAGAAGACAAGGATAATTGGAAAACACATTTTATAGAAGCAATTTCACTATGATGGAAAAATGTGAGTTGTTTTTTTTTCCGGAGTGACAATTTGAAATATGAACAGAAAAAGTCCATAAAGTCGGATGTAGAATCATCCGCGACGAAAAGATAAACTTGAGTCACTATCTCCCATCATTCAAAATAACCTTCGGGAGGTATACATGATACAAAAAAAGGAAACATTCTCGATTGAATATTGAATAGAAAATTATTTCTGAAAATTGAAAAATCTACGACAATAATGAAGTTAGTTTTTGTAATATCTAACAGAAAACAGCTAATTCCCCGGCTGTAGCCACTCTGGACATTGAACCACATCTGATAGATATCGTGGAAGGGCCTTGACTCGAAAGAAAAATCTGAAAGTTAAAATTTGCATTTTTATTCAGAGTACCCACCAGAAATGATTTGTAACATTGATGCAAGAGTTGCATCGCATTCTCTAGGTTTCAATTTAGTTCTGTCGACGAAAATCTATTTCACGCCTTCACGATCATAAGGAAGATCGGAAGAATTGGGAAACACATTTTCTAGAAGCAATTTCACTATGCTATGATGAAAAAATGCTGCATGCAAATTTTCACTATTAGATTTTTGCTTTAGAGTTAGGGTCCTTTTACAATATCTATCAGATGGAGTTCAATGTCCAGAGTGGCTTCAGCCGGGGAAGTAGATGTTTTCTGTTAGATATTACAAAAAACAACTTCATTATTGTCGAAGATTTTTCAGTTTTCAGAAAAAAAAAATTTCAATTGAGAATGTTTTCTTTTTTTTTCAACGTGGATACCTCCCAAGACGTCATCTCGAACGATGGAAGAGAGAGACTGAAGTTTATTTCTGAGTTTATCTTGCATCAGTGTTAGAAATGATTTCTGGAGAGTACTCCTTTTCAGAAAACAATTTATCTTTGCCTCATTACTGTATAAGTACGAGTTCTTAGTTGAGACTGTAATAGAAAATCTAATAACTCTCGGAATTGAAATGCAAATATTCACTTCCAGATCTTTCCTTTTGAGTAAGGGGCTCTTCACAATATCAATTAGATGTTATTTAATGTTCAGCGTGGCTTTAGCCAGGAAAGTAATTGTTTTCTGTTGAATATTCCAAAAAAATTACTTCATTATTTTCGAAGAGTTTTCAATTTGCAGAAAAATATTTTTATTCGATAGTCAGTATTTCCCTGTTGAAATATTTGTATATTGTACTCTGATTTCCAGCTCTTCTCAGAGAACATTTCTGATATTTTTTTTGGCCACTGTTTATTTTTGATAGAACATATAGTTGACTCATAGTATATATATTTATATATGTATATATCAAAAGGTCCATTGTCGTGTTTGAAACAATCTGACCTGAAAGTGGCGAATGTGAATTTGCTGAAACGTCGTGGAATCGGACCTTTTGAGGACCCAGAAGATCGTGGTCGGAAACCCGAGAAACTATCTCAACACATCATACCCGCGAAAATCTACGAAGGAATATATATATATTTACATATAAATATATATATATATATATATATATATATATATATTGTTATTTTATGGAATGTTATCAAATATTTAAACGTTTAATTATCATTATTATCAGTAATTTTTATTATTATCGTTAATGCTATGTTGTTTTCCAATTTTCTCTACCTTCCTCACTACTATAGAACCTTATACTATGCTCTAGTCGATACATGTCTGTAAAGAGAACATTCCTGAAGTAGTTCTGATATCAAAATTCTATATCCAACAATACATCTAACAAAAATCCACGATTAAATTATATCAAAATTGAAATTTCTAGCAAACATTGAACTAAAGTAAGATCAACGTATAGATGAGTTTTGAACATCCTGTATGACAATTCACATGAACAGGAAACCCACCAATGGGATTCGAAAGAGTTTGTGTGGAAAAGTATTGATATAGAATAAAATGCAAGAGCAGAAATTGAAAAAACATAATTTTATGTGAATCTGTTAATAGTTTGTAAGAGTTAGAATTATATATCATTCATAAAATCATTAACATTAATTAGAACAGCAAATAATTCGGTTAGGAAGTGATTCAAACTCGGAAATCAGAGAAAAATAAAAATTTGGTGAGTGTTACCATGGATCATGATAACAAGTTTTGGAAAGATTGAAAAAAGTTCGAGAAAGTGAAGCCACGTACTAAATTTGAAAAGAAGTTTTCACCCATAATATAAGAAAACCTGATATAAAATTGCCGAACGACGAAGATTTCTTGAAAGGCTGATTGGAGGAAGCACATAGTAAATAAAAATTCCACCTACTTGGTCCAGAAAATAAATCCTTGGAAGGAGTGCAGGTGAGCTGTCATTGACATCCCAGAAATACGTCCACAGGATTGGAAACGTCAACGGAAACGCAGCTACAAAGTATTCAATAACTGAACTCGCCTAATTACAACTTTTCACATAAAACCAAGAACTTTATGTGTTCTAAACCACTGGTTATTTTGTTTTGGGCTGAACAACCATAAAATTCCATACCCAAAAGACTGATAATACGTTCAAACTTTCTTCATGAAATTTTCATTATCACAAACATCAAACTGCACTATATTTTTTTTACATTGTTTTGCTAGTATAAGGTAGTTATTGCAGAGTAGGGTATATTTAAGTTTTCATCTGAATAAAGTCAACTACTTTGATTATTCTCTGCAAACCTGTGTTTTTTTTCAATTTCTAACTTTATTTTTATCCACTGAACATCTTTTATGATCAAATCGATAGTGCCATAGCCGGCAACACCGATAACAGGAACCTGCTACTGAAGGAGTCGTACATGTTCATAGGCTGACTGAGCTGTGATAAGGTAAAAGAGATTAAAAAAGAGACAAAGGTAACATAACATAGCCGGAGTTTTTTATTTGTTATGATAGGGTTTCAGAATTATAATCTATGAAATAAATTCTTAAAATCATACAAATTATAAATCATATAAACAACCCATCATAACAATATATATATATATATATATATATATATATATATATATATATATATATATATCTGATTTTAAATTTCAGTGGTTAAAAATTAAAACAAGGAAAAATTGTTTTTTTTTGTCAAACAAGTCCAAATTCTGGGAACCGTGGAACAGCGAGGTTTTGGTGGATAAAACATTTTTTCTTCTGGTTTATTGAAGAATATCAAAGGAAAAATGTGTTTATTTTTTTTTTGGACTATCAACTGTAAGCATTTGTGCAAAGAAGTTAGATAACACCCTGTATATATATATTGTCATGATGAGAAATATAAGTTCGATGTTAAAAGAATAATGAATGATATAATAATACTAATATATCACATAAATACCTGCTATGTTTGTTTTGCAATTTTTCTATACATTTTACTGTTCTGGAACCTTGTACCACTTACTAGTCAACGCACATATCTCAAAAGTTCAGAACTGGATGTTTTCTATTGTCATAAGTATGTTGCCAACAATTCATTTAATGTGCACAACCTATAAAAAAAATAAAGAAATCAAAATCATGAATAAAATTTAGATCTCAAGTAAACAATGTGGTATTCAAGGTGGAACATCCTGTATGGTAAAATAAAATCAGAAGAAAATTCGAAAGCGACATGTCAAAAACATTCTGATGGAAATAATAATATATACAAGTTTTGAGTACAGAAAAGTGCCAAATATAAATTTTAACAAACTCTGTATATATTATGTGAGTTATAGAAAGTAATGTGTGAATTAAATTCATAGAATAGTTGAGAATAAGAAAAAGTGTCCCAGAAAGTGAGCAAAAACCTAAAACTTGTGAAAATAAACAAAAAGTGATAGTTGCCAAGAAGAGAAATAACAAGCTTAGGGAGATGAAAAATGATGTTGAAAACGAAAGCCGTACAAAATTTTGTAAAGCAATAAATGAGAAAATACAAGAAAAACTGAAGCAAATCATCCATTATACAATATAACCAATAACCAGAGACAAATAGGAGTAGAAATTATCAAGGAAAAACCACTCACCCTCTGAATACAGCCCAATTCCTATCAGTGACGTTGTCATTATCAAAGGGGCCTTTCACTGTGGAGCTGCAATCTCCAATATCTGAGGAACACTTCCAGGATTCACGAGAACACTCAAGAGGAAGAATAACAGGTATTTTCAACCCAGAACTGAACAAAGTGAGCGTATTCGTGCCAGACACTTCTTTCGGGTATTTTGATGACTTTTATCCATTCCTTGAACATTATATTCTATTCATGCTCATAAACTGAGCATAACCTTCAAACATATATTCACTAGTTACCTTATTGCTCATGAGCAAAGATTTGATAACTTTATTTCACTGTTGATAAAATTAAGATAGATATCGCAGGTTAGGTGTATTTGAAGATTCAATTTCAATAAAAGAATAACTATTTGACGTTTTTCTGCATTCATTATTTATCGGTTCAATCACATAACCAAAAATATTTTCACAAAACAGTACTTTTGACTTCAAGCAGAGCAACAAGTTGGCACTACTGAATCCTACCTTGAGAACGGAGACACATTATTTCCCATAAGCGTACCGACTGAGCTGGGATAAGGTAGAATAATTCAGGTAAAAGAGTATTTGAAAAAGGGTAAGAACAACATAGCCGGATAATCATTACTGTTATGATAGGTATTTCTTTTCACAAATTTCAAATAAAATGAATTATTCTATCTAATGTATCATAACAAATAGCAAATATTTCATTATGATGACTAGTTATCAATAAAATAAAAATAATAAAAACATCAAAATAATAATAACAACAATAATAACATCATCATCATGATTGGCGACCAATGCGGGCCAATAATAATAAATATTCGAGTCATCATAATAATTGGCGTCGCAACGCGGGGCAATTACAATAACGTGGGGCGATAGCGATAACAACAATTACTATTATCATAATAATGGTCGCCCAACGCCGAGCAGAATAGCCAATATAATAATTAGAGTCATGTATATTTATTGATTTCAAGAAGAGAAAATTTTAAAGAAATTGAAAACAAAAAACATTTGTTTGAAATCAAATATATTATACAGGGAAAATATAAAGTTGACATTTTAGAATTATTGCATTGACATATTTGAATAAGTGTGGAGAAAATGGATTTGAGAGATGGTAAAAAAGTTGGTTTGGAAGAAGGTGCAGAAGGTAGAGAGAGGGGTGATCAGGAACAAGGAGAGAGTAGTAATGTGAGAGGGAGTGGAACACAAAGTGACAGGACAGAAAGGGACAGTCAGTTACAAAAAATAATGGAATTCACAAAAGAAAACACAGCAAGTATGGAAGAGGTTCCAAAAAAAAACACAGCAAGAATGGAAGAAAGAATAAATGAAAATATGGCGACTATGAAAAATGATATGAAACATGAAATGAAAGGAAATTGAAACAATGAATGAAAATTCTGTAAGAATGGAAGAGAGAATGGAAAGTATGAAAAATGAAATTGAAGAAAGCATGAAAGATCGAATGAAAGAAAACACAGCAAGAATGAAAGAGAAAATAGAAATAATGGATGACAAGTGGACAAGTTAAAAACCATGTTGGAGAAACATTTTCCTGAGAAAAAAATGGCTAACAAATACGGACTCCTTTAAATATGTTTAACGACAACCTAAGGTCCATGAGAGACTCCCTACTTTCCATAAAAATAATATGTGACTCGACAAACGATCCACGAGATAGAGCTGCTTACAGTCTCTACAAATCTCAATATAATAAGGCGCTGGCTAACGCAAAAAAATATCCCCACAATTCATTTATACTAAATTCCACTAACCAAGCTAAAGATTCATGGAAGTTAATGAATCACGAAAGGAATAAGGAAGCGAAGTAATCTAAAATATCTGAATTCAGTCCTGACGATTTCAATGAGTATTTCACACATGTTGCCGTTGAGATCATCCTAACATCACCTGATATCAACCAATATTCGAGTGATTTTCTTAATGACCTCCCCAAAACATAGATTCACTCTTCCTAGGACCAGTGAATCACGAAGAGGTAAACGCTGCAATAAATAAATTGAAAAATTCAAACTGTTCTGATATACATTGTTTGAACAGTAAAATCATCAATGGCACAGCGACCATGTTGATTGAACCCCTAGTAACCCTGATCAATCTATGTTTCCTCCATGGAATATTTCCTGACAATCTGAAAATTACTAAGGTAATTCCAATATATAAAAAAGGGACCCTGATTTGGCCACAAATTTCAGACCCATCTCTATTATCGCGATTATCAGTAATATTATTGGAATAATCCTGAAGGAACGATTGTTGCACTTTTTCAATAAACATAATACTCTTTACAA
Source organism: Gonioctena quinquepunctata (assembly GCA_018342105.1). NCBI lineage: Eukaryota > Metazoa > Arthropoda > Insecta > Coleoptera > Chrysomelidae > Gonioctena > Gonioctena quinquepunctata. The sequence continues at coordinate 217,754 of JAFIRS010001254.1, read as the reverse complement.
AAGACAGTTTGGTTTTCGACCAAACTGCTCCACGATTCAGGCTATCAGCCGCATTGTTGCGAATATAGTCGAGGGTCTTGAGAATGGCAAACACACGGAAATCACCTTATGCGACGTATCCAAGGCCTTCGACTGTGTATCGCATGATAAACTACTAGAAGAATCAAACTTCTACGGTTTCTCTGAAATCCAGAACATAAACCACTGAGTCCCACAGGGAAGTTTACTGGGAACACTATTTTCCATTATATGTCCCCCTCTGGATGTTTTTGTTTTGCAGATGACACAACCTTAATTGAAACACATTGCAATTCTATCACACTCAACAATTTTATCGAGCAAGCCAAAAACAAGGCTCATTTTTGGTTCAGTTCAAATAATCTCAAACTAAATCAAGAAGAAACCAAAAAAAATTTCTTTTCTGCAAACAACTATTCCACCTCGAATAACAATCTGTTAGGTTTTGTGCTGGACGACAGGTTGAAATGGAGTGCCCACATTGATCATTTATGCAAAAAACTCTCCACCCAATTATTCCTATTGAGACAACTAAAAAAGTATTGAGCATTCCAATATCAATAACTTCCTACCATTCTCTCTTTCACTCGCACCCTAACTATGGTACTATTCTCTGGGGCAACTCAACACACCTAATTAGAGTATTCAGACCCCAAAAAAAGGCACTTAGGATCATAGATGGTGCAACCTTCCATGCCCACTGTCAGCCACTATTCAAGAAATTCAGAATTTTACCAATTCCTTGTGTCTATATCTATCAAACTCTGCTGGAGATTTTATCCATGTTACTCTGTGCTCAATAAATGCTGATGTCCACAACCATGCTACAAGATTATCGAATGAACTCAGAACTCCCAAATTCAGATTGTCCGTCACAGAGCGAAATTCTACAAATGTCAGAATTTTCAATAAATTACCAGCATCGGTAAAATCATAAAATTTTGCCAATTCAAGAAATGTGTAAAGAACCATCTACTATTATATTGTTTTCACTCACTAGAGGAATTCCTATCATTTAACCATGAATACATGATACTCACCCCAACTACATAACCATATCGCAATAAAAATATTTATAAAAAAAAATCTAAATGAAACCCTCTCAAGGATAATGTCTTACAATCCATGTTGTGATTGTTATGTTGTGATGTTTCAAAACTTTTGAACATTTGTTTCGAAACTTTTAACATTTGTATATAATATATATTATATATATATATATATATATATATAATCTGTCCTGTTTATTTTATTTGTAATGACTATTTTTATTACTTGTAATTTTTACTATTGTAATTTTAACTATTGTAACTTGACATGCTACAAACATATAATTGTATGTAACGTGGTTTAATGTATTATATTCTATCAATGAAATAAAAATAATAAAAAATAATAAAAATAACATCATCATAATAATTGGCGACCAACGCGGGCCAATAATAATAAATATTCGAGTCATATATATATATATATAAGAGAAAAACGTTTCGAATGAAAGTTATGCAACCCGAAAAGCTTTATGAAACGACATAGATCCCTCCGACCAGTCAGAAGAATCATATGATAAACTATTTCTCAAAATATTCGCGATTGTTGTTAGATTCACCAATATGATCCAGTTCTTACGCGAACTAATTTCTGAAGAATATATAAGGAGTAATTCAACTCCTTGCACAACCGCTAATAATTGATAGTCCATTAAAAAATTGTAATATATTTCCTTCGAATTTTTTTACAATGGGTCCTCAATGAGCCAGGAAAGAAATGGAAAAAATTTATTTCACCTACCAAAACTTCGCGGTTCACAAAATTTGATGATAAAATTGAAACAAAAAAAAATCGAATTCTTGACTACTGTAATTCGTTATAAAATGGCCTTATACACCCGTCATCCCCGGGTATGCAACAAGTAAGATTACACCCCGGATATAGTCTGCGACGTTTCGTCCCTGACGAGGGACATTTTTAATGTTTGTTATTTATTTGTTATTCCTTGACAGACTTGCATACTTTTTTTCATTTTGCCAAAAACTTCTGTGCAGTTATTTCCTTTTTGTGCTTCATTTTGTCTTCTTTTAGTTTTCCTTGTGATGAATTTCCTCAATTGTGGTGGTTGTATATTTTCTGGTTCTTTTTCTTTCTCAGTATCTGTTCATAACCTCAAACGTTTTCATTAGGTAATACTGAAAATGTAAGCAATAATCCATGTAGCCCAGATTTCCAAATAGATATCAATAAATCTTTCTGATTTGTGAAAGTATTCCATGTGATTCAACGATAGTCCTTAGTTCCTCATTGAGACAGGAGGATGACTGTCTTCTTCTATCAAACTCATGCTCATGAACTCTCTACGATTCATGAATTATTCTCTGTATGAACGCTTTTTTCAGAAACACCAGAAAAAACTTCCATTTCCAACAATATCCTAGCAATGACCGAATAAATTCCTGTAACTGACTTGTGCATTGTGCTAAACGACAAAGGAGTGAGACCCCCCATGACGTTACGCTCTGAAAAATCAAAGAAAATCGCATTTGCTCCCTGGAATTGTTTTCAGGTTTGATTTCGAACAACCCTCGTGGGGATTTCGTGAGAGAAGGAAATAAATATTAGGTGGCAGTGGTGTGGCGCTTGAAGTGGAGCCAATTGTTTGATGTATTGTTGTGTTTCATCAAAGGAAAATGCAGGGTGATGTGATTGTCATTTTATCTTTGTGTTCTGCTTTCGCGAAAAGGCTGGGATAATGAAATATGGATTAAAAAATAGGAAGGGAGGATTTTCTATCAGTGGTTTCAAGTTTGCCCATGTCAATTTTATTTAAGATATGAAATATTTTAGATTTGAAGCAACTTTCAATATTTTTCATGTAAATAACAAATGGGAAAACAGGAACGAGAATAAAAATATAACTAATATTTAGAATTATTCCGAAGCGCATCTCCATCATCTGATAAAAATGATTCGATATTGATCACTACCAGACATTGATTGCAAAAACCTTCCAATTTCAGTGATTATCATATGAATAATAATCATCATGATGATAAGGGCTTTGTGAGTAAACATGTGACATTTTTGACGGCATCTGAAATTCATGGTTATAGAAACATTCATGTTACGGGTTCTTCACTGAAACGTATTCTTAATTTATTTGTACTTTTAATTAAAATATACTTTTTATACATAATAGAGGCAATAGACGGAGCGACTAGGGGATTAGATATCTCAATACAATTTTATGTGAAACAAATACATGGACGACTATCGGACTAGAAGTGACGCTCTTCGGGATTGGGAGTGCTGGGTCAAATCACGCCTTGATTGTTGGGCCATGTCAGACACTGACTGTGTATGTCTTATTTGTCCTAGCAACAATGTTTCGAACTGCGTTGTGGGTTTACTGCGTGCTCGCTCACCGGGCGACCGGAGTTTCCCGGTGGGCCCTCATAAATTGGCCAAAAGGGGCCCCACGTTCCCAATGAGATAATGACCTAACACAACCAACCTATCAATCATCGACACAGCGGCGACTTAACACAATACCCCCACCAGTTTCTAGTTTTCCAACCCTTTGATATTCTAGCGCCTTGTGCTTGCGCCACAGGCTGTGGTCTCTGCTACATGCTACATACTACTACCTCTCGTCGGGCATGTTTACATCATTGTGTCGTTTACTTTCTTATTAATTAGGAATTCGTGAAATTGAACCACAAAAAAAAATAACTTTCCGGGCATGAAAAACGCCAGTCAGCTCCAGAAGCAGAAAAAACTACAGGGCGCAGCATCTGGTATGGTTACATTGAGTGATTTGTGGAGAACTAATAATGGAGAGGAAACAAATGTGGATCAAGAAGGCCAATCTTGCTCGTCATTGGCTTCTGCTGATGATAGGTTTGTTGTGGTTCGCAGTAGGGAGACTCCCAGAACCGTTGGAAGTAGTCACACAGTCGTTTATTGAAAACGGACCCAGGCAAAATATTTCACGCTACGTTTGTTCTACTCTTAGGAACCGATTCGAAATCGTCCTGGCTTCGAACCAAAACCTATTGCTGTTGATGATGAACTTTTTGGAAATTGTTCTTTTAGTAGCCAAATTTGATCCCATCTTGGAATAGCATATAAAGGAAGCTGTCAGAAATGGCAAACTTGAAAGAAGTGCTGATAAAAGTAAAGATCGGGGGAGTTTCATAATTTTTTTATGCAATAAAATACACACAGATTATTCTGCGAATCATCTCCAAAATGTTTAAAATTATATCAAAGTTCGCCAAGCAGAAATATATTCCATAAGAATGGATATTTCTTATCATGACCAATGTGCAATTTTTTTGTCAAGTCCAATAAAGTTGTTGAAAGGGCCATTGCTACAAAACACGTAACTTCTACCAGTAGGGAAAACCTCCATGATGTGTTGAAACAGGTTTTGGATGACAGAAATATTCCATTAGGGAATATATTGTAGATGCTCTCGATGGAGTTTCTAATATGAGTGGGCAATATAAAGGAATCTCTGCCAAACTCGAAGGAAAGTCACCAAATCATATTCATACATGTATTAAATTCAGTTCTAACCGATACGACAGGAAGCTAACGTGTTTTTCAAATAATCTAACGAAAATTTATGGGAAATCGGATACTCATCGTTATTTAAAATTCAACGCGATAGGTGCCACAAGATTGAAAAGCAAGAGTGATGCTACATTGAAAATATTTGGAACTAAAAGCATGTGGAATCAAGTTGAGAGCAGTCCTGATATGAAGAAACTGGTTTATAATAACCTCGTCCTAGCACTCAAATAAATTCCGGAGAGTAACTTAATATTCAATGCAAAAGTTAGAAGTCGGGCAGATAATTTGCTGAGAAAGTTAGGTTCTTTTGAAATAATTCCACTTGCCATGTCCTACATCAATTTTTTGTTCGAAACAACTGTTTCAGATTATTTACAGACTGAAAATTCAGACTTCGTGCAAGCTTGACGTCGAATTTCCAATGCAACTGATCAATTGAAATCTCTGCAAATAAATTTCGAACCTGTCTGCACAACGATTTGTTGAAATTATGAATGAAACATTGGAAAAAATTTGATTTCGATATTTTAATTGAGTTGAAAATAAAATTCCTGGGGAACTTTACGATGATGAAAATATTGCAGAAAATGGAGAAACTCATTATCGCTTAACCATATTCAATCCTATTATGGATACCATAATAACTTCATTTGATCAACGGTTCAGCGAACACGGGGGTTATTATGGAGATTTAGAATATTTTACGAAATAAATGAGTCTGTTCCAGGTGATTCACCAAATAAGATATGTTCAATAATTTCCTCTCTAGACAAGGAAAAGTTATGGGAATAATTGATGACTTTTGCCAAAATGTGGCCTCATCTTTCAAAGCGAGATTTGAGTGATGTTAATGAAGTCGCTGACGATCATATGGAGAACGAGCCTAGTTTCATTTCGGTTAGTAATGAAATAAAGGAGGACATCAATATAAAGGTGTTGTTTAAATGTACCACAAAAAAGTGCTACTGGTGCATATCTTGCGTTTTCAAGATTTTATGTGAATGTAATTTATATTCTTCATAATTTAAACAACTACATTCTGTTTATAAATTTCTCTTGACAATACCACTGACGCATATTTCGGGAAAGATCTTTTTCGAAAATAAAATCATATAATAAACAAGACTGGGTAGTTGCATTCTGCAGAAAAATTTGGGAGCCTTATTTCTCATGGTTGCGAATCTGATTTAATGATTGATATTAATTCTGAGGTTATTATTGACAAATTGTGGCAGTACAGTAGAGCGTTTAAAAGTCTATTACAGTAGTTGTAATAGTTCCCGTATTTTTGATTTTTTTTGCGTATTTTCGATTTTCAGAATTTTTGTTTTGTATTTATATCTAGTAATTTGTTCATTTGTCAGAACATTACTTTGTTTTTGTTTGTATCTTTTTAAATATAATTTCTTACGGTATCACGTTACATAAGAAAACTCTATTTTCTTTATTTTCAAGAATAACCAGTGTTGATTATTGTTTATCAGTATCTAGAAATCTTTAATATAATTCTTAGTTTATGAAATGTCTTATAATCAATCGAATAATTAATTTAAATGAATAAGGCGTGGGGAGCCCTGTAAGGGAATTATTTCCCGGCCCCTAAAATCGCCCCAGCATGCGCCTGCATGGGAAAGGAGTTTAACGTGCAGCACCACAGTGGCGGAATCGAACAAATTGGTCCAGACAGTATCACTTGTTCTCATTTACCGCTGTGATAAAAAAGGTGTCTACAAAGTGCGATAGTTTGAATTTTTCGGTCTTCAACGTCAAAACGGCATTTGTGTTGTGATTCGACAGGTTATGGCTTCATTTCAAAGAGAGGCCCAGTCTGGAAAGTGCGCGTATAATAAATGAATGACAATGAACGAGTCGGCTGCACTCGAATCAAATGTAAATGTAAATGAAGTGAAGGATGTAAAGAAAGTTTACAGGTGATCACTGATGTACAATACACGCATTCAAATGCACTCCCGAATACGAAATATTATGATTTTTCTACCGTGAACTATAAACGTCATCAAATGGAAGAAATGTGCGGAGAAGAGTCCGTTATTATTCCACACTAATTATCAACTAGTATTACTTTTTGTTGAAAATGATTGAAAAATTGCAATAAATGCAGTATTGATATTAAATTTGTTCGATATACTTGGAAATTTCCAAAGTCAATTCATAATTTCTTTGTGCATATTTGGGTTGAAAAACTCGTTGACATTAATATATTAGAATGAATTTTCACAGTGATATAGACAATTGAGTTATGATTACAGTAATCTAAAAACATATAGAAGAAAAATATTTTTATTTATGTAATGCACATTCAAAATTATTTTTTCAGTCAAATTCTGACAGTTAATGGAAAATATGGAAAAATGTATGAATGTAAAAAGTAAAACAATATTTTCAATATATGTATTTATATTTCTTTCATATTTCTTCAATATTTTTTTTATTCGTGTAATTCACCTCAACATTAGACATGTAATTTTTCACAAAATTTTATCAATTTTACGTGGAAATATTCATTCACATCTAATTCGACAGAATACTGATTTGTCGTCGATGCTGCTTGGCTAATCACTTTCGCATGTATGCTGAAATATTCATTTTTTTTATTGCTGCAACTGACACACGTGACCTGCAGTTTCAAGCAATCGCTCTATCGTTAATGACCCCTATGAACGTCCAATTGCTCTATTAATGCATAATTGTAATATATGCAGCCAAAATCGACCATTAACAACCTATCATTGATGCATCATTGTGGTATAACATACACGAACTCAAATACTATTCGAATGTCAATTCATATTACCTTCGCGCTGTCAAATTTGTCTTTTAAAATCCAAATATTGTAGGTTTTCTCCTAAATGAAGCAAATTGATATAAAAAATCTCACGTTGTCCCCAGGAACGAGGTTGACGGAACTTTTTCGTCACCATTAATACACTAGTTGATTGAATAACTATTTGAACTAGACAATAAATTACATCTTATACCACGATGACAGGCAAATGACGTTTTCAGCACTTTGATGTAGCCTTGCGCACTCCGCACACGACTCGTGTGAATCTGCTTTTCATTCGTTACTAGCGCAATTTCCGAAACCGGGACTCAGTTTAATTCAAAGGTTATACAGTGGACTAAATTCATTGTTAGCGTTATTATGTATTTGTTTCAAAAAACCTGAAACAAGTAGATTTCTATTGTCAATTTGACAATTTACAGTTTAAAAATATTAACTCTTCTTTGCACCCATCTGAACTATGAGCACCCCCTCAAAAATTTTAAATGAGAAGGGGGTAGTGTGGCACCTTGTTTGAAAGTGATTTTTTATCTGTTCACAATATTGAGTTTTCCAAATTTGGTGAATCATAACTGCGAAAATTCATTTGGAAAATGTAAAATTTTTATACTTTACGTAGAATGGAGGGAATAATGTCACATAATGTTTAGGAAGTATTTTTAAATTTATTTCACAATTAAATTTAATGTTCAAAATGACCACCATTCACTTCTTGACAATGAGCAAGTCGATCTTGGAATTCTCGAACAACATTTTGTAGGACCTCAGGGGTTATGTTGTAAATTTCCTCCGTTATCCTTACTTTTGAATCTGCAATATTGTCTGGTCTATTGAAATATACTTTTGATTTCAGATAACCCCATATAATCAGGTATTTTTTTATCAGCCAAACGTCAGGAAAAAGTTGTTCAAGACACCAAAATATTATTCACAAAACCCACATAAACAATGTAATGTCAATCTAGTAGACTACTGTTATTTTGATATTTATAAGTTGCTGATACACGTCAGTGTATTGACAAATATTTGTATGTGTATTTGATTTAACAAAGGCTCATTTGTCCGAAACTCAAAGAATAGAAAATTTGATTTTGATTCGATGCGGTTATAAAACAAGAACTCAAAAGGAAGTTTGTGAAATGTCAACACATCTTACAGTCTACAGTTAGCATAATAGAAAAAAAAATCGTGAAACTGGGTATGTGAAAACTATTCAAAAACCAGGTCGAAATGTTGAATTGGATGAGGAAAAAAAGTTAGATGTAATGTTAGCGATTGAGGAAAATCCGCATATGACGAGCAGACAACCATATAATTTTTCAAAATTGATAAATGAAATGTTGCACAACTCTTCTCATGTTATTCATTATTGACGGATACCCAAACCCGAATTTGTATAATCACACACTCAGATCTGAAAGAATAAACTACACCCAGAGCCATATAGACTAGGAGGAATCGGCGCATGAGTACCGAAAACTATTCCACCTCAATTTTTTTATGCGATCCTCTTCAAATTGCCCTACTGATGATATAAATGCATGTTGCCGTGGGGCAACCCCATGCCATATTGTTTAAACCGAAATTGTTTAAACAATTGCAAGGAATTGTTATTTTTAACCAAATTTTAAAAATTGAAAAGGCCTATGACTTTTCACGATAAAGTTAATATTTTTAGAGATATGAATTTTTAAAGGTTCGAAAAATCTCAAATTTGGGTATTTTTGACCCATGAAATATATATAATATATATAAAAAAAAATATAAATAATATATTTTTTTAATTCTTTATACAATAGTTAATAATATTCTTGATAGATATTTAAAAAAAAAACATTGTTTATACCTGTTTTTTTATTGTTAATTTCGCGCGCTCACAAGTATGCGTCGTACCCGGTTTGTGAAATTTTACCTGCTTTACACGCATTTACGGGTTGTGATACGACTAGTAAAATTGGCACAAAAAAAAAGCTTTAGAAATGATAAAAGTAAGAGAAAATCGTGATGCTTTAGTCCCTCTTGGCAATGGCTTGGATTTAAGTACTAAGGAGATGAAAGGCTTAGAAAGATTGTATTTAAATATTTTGGGTAAAAAAGTAGTATCTTTTCTCGTTGCTTTGGCACTAATATCAATTTATCGAAAATTCCGTGCACATCAGATGCCTTGCATTTGCATGCACTTAGAGCTTCTGCTCAAACATACATTTGGAAAAATGCATTGAATCCCCAATATGAAACATTAGATTTTACGAATTTCGGATACAAACTAGAGAATGGTACTTTGCTACCTTTATTTATAAACAAAAACCCATTTCCAACTGATCTTAAAAAATTGTGTAATTGTAAGAAATCCTGTTCAACCAAAGCTTGTTACTGTAAAAAAAATAATATTAGTTGCATACTTCTATGTGGTTGTGATCCAGAAGACTGTAAAAATATAATATATAAAAATGATTTATAATAAATACTTATTTTTAAATTTTGTTTCATTATTTCATACTTCTACATCTATAACCTTCGTTTGAAGAAGCTATTCAATGTAATTACTTTCTGTTTCAATAAAAAAAAGTAATATAAACGATAAAAACGTAATTTTAATTACATGTTCCGATTTATGCTTAAATAACTTTTGTAAAATTGATTCCAGAAAAAAAAATTGTGAAGAACAAATTGTAGACAATTTCATTATTAATAACATTGCTCTCGTTAACAATCTTGATAAAGTTGATAGTTTTCAAGATAAATGATAAATAATAATTCAGGACACAGAAAGGCCGATGCAGCGCATGAGTCAGAGAGAGACGGCGATACTTAAAGGTGAGCGACTCATACTTGTGAGCGCGCGAAATTAACAATAAAAAACAGGTATAAACAATGTTTTTTTTTTCAAATATCCATTAAGAATATTATTAACTATTGTATAAAGAATTAAAAAAAAATATTATTTGTATATTAAATTTTTTTTAATATATTTTTCATGAGTCAAAAGTACCCAAATTTGAGATTTTTCGAACCTTTAAATATTCATATCTCTAAAAATATTAACTTTATCGTGAAAAGTCATAGAAACTTTTTAATTTGTATTTCCATAAAGAATATAAAAAAAATTTGTCCGGTTGAAAAATAACAATTCCTTGCAATTGTTCAAACAATTTCGGTTTAAACAATATGGCACGGGGTTGCCCCATGGCAACATGCCTTTATATCATCAGTAGGGCAATTTGAAGAGGATCGCATAAAAAAATTGAGGTGGAATAGTTTTCGGTACTCATGCGCCGATTCCTCCTAGTCTAATAAATCATTTCGTTTTGGTGAACACTTCAGATTCAACTCAAACGCTCGTTTCAAACTTAAAGAACTGATAACATCACTAGACAGACTAAACTGCGGTAAAATGCTATTCTTTCACGTAGCATAAGATAATGAAATTTTCCAGGCGATGGGCATTTGCTCACACTTTTACAACTGAAAAGCATATCTGGTAGGAAATTAGAGATGATAATCGTTGAGGAAAAAACAGGTCTGATGCCAGAAAGAGTCATAAAACGAATTGCAGCAGAGATAGGAATTTTAATTGCAGAAAGAGAGAAGTGGGTGGTGGAGAATAATGTCAGCGTCGCGTCGGTCCTCAAGGCATTTAACCTATTCCGAAATTATTTCTTTCGATGGCTTAATTGAGGAGATTGGTACGTATAGTTCGGGAGCATCAACACTCCGTTAGTTTGTTCACAGTTTTTCATATCCATGGATGGTAATACACAATATGTTTCCCAACAATATGAAAATTCATATTGGCCTGTACCATTATGGAAGCCTAGTTTTCATTTATAATACTGATAACTGGAGATTCTATGGAGTTATTCAAAAGTCAAGGCTAAATTAATGTGTTTTGAAAAAATTACGAATTACCATACTCAATTATGTGATTAAAATATCATATAAAATATTTTCACTCTGGGTAGAGATTTCGGAGAGAATCGACATATGCCATTCAGTTCAATAATAGTTGGAAAATATTCAATTTGCCGGAATAATACAAACAACAACAATATAGCTTACCATTTTATTTCCTATTACAGTTGCTGTTATAAATTTCTTTACTGTTTTCTTAGTTATTAATGAGTTGTTATTTTTAGTAATTGAATACCGACTTTTCAATTATTTCTATGTTAACTGAATTTTAATCTGACTACATACTCAATTGACAGACTGACGTAGGTGATGAGCGTGGATGGTGAATGAGATATATTTTTATTTTTCAATCTGTTTTGTAGCTTACCGCGTTAGTTGTAATTCTGGCGGTACCTAGTGACAGTTTATCTTTTCCGGCGTACCTATAGGTGTTACAAGATCGATGATGGTTTGTTTACGTTGTGTCTCACTTCAGCCAGAGTTCTTTGCACCTTTGGCTGGTTGACTACTCCGTACTGATGAGGGCCAAGAAGCCTGAAACCGGTATGCGGATTGTTAGGTGAACACGACATAAATTAAACATAATCGAGCTTATCAGAAAAACATTTGCATTCAATGTCCATTTGATATCATATATCCGAATGTAATGAAATCATGGATTTTCAGGTGAATATCATTCAATGTTCTGCGTGGTATTTGCCAGGAAAGTAGTTGTTTTTCACCTGAGATCTACCATTTTCTGGTTCAATTTTATATTGAATCCTTTATGTGAAGAAAACCGTTTAATTCGATTTTTTCTATGTTAAATGCTAATTACATTTCATTACAACAAATTTGATCTTCACATTGTATATAACTCTTTTTGCTTCTCAAATTTTCATTCATTCAGAATATATGTATGAACTTTACAACTTCAGGCTGATGACTACAACACAAGCTTTGCTTAGGTAGATCAGCCTGGAATATAATCTGTAATTCATAATTTTTCTTTCTAGTTTTAGTTATGAATTGATATTGTAGATGAAACTTATACTTACCTGAATGAATTCACTTACTTACATCTGCCAGGGTAGCGTGTGTACTTCCCGATTCTTTCATTTGTTTTGTAGGTTATGTTCAAACGTCAAATAAATATTTAAGTGGCCTGTGAAAGTGGAATTATGTAGTAAACCATCCTATAATATTGTTTTGATAATCATCATCTTTTGTAGAGGATTCAAAACCTACAGAATGTGTATTTGTGCGTCCGGATCGGTGTACTTTCCACTGAGAAAATCCAGACAAAGCTCTAAAATAGACCATTTGTAAAAAAATCATAATTTTATGAAATTGAAATCTGGACAAACAATCTTCAGGGAGAATGATAGATAATAACATGTAGTTCAACTGTGCGCAAAATGGTATCTGTTTGATATGTAGTTTTTGCACAATCGCATTATAAAAAATTTGAGGGGGTATCTTGCAAAATGCGCCGATTTCAAGGGAAATCGTCGTATTCAAATTCTGTGAACGTCATCTGGAAGTAAAGATCAATATCTACAATTTGCATATTTCGAATTTTCACCTGAGAGGTGGGAAAATGTGTTGAAAATGTCACTGGAAGTTGCTCCAAACGCTTGAAGGTGCGCTTGAGGCAGAGTCGAGTAGCGGTAGTGGGGAAACGAGCCCGCGGAAGATGGAAGTTTAACATAATACAAAAATGTTACAAGGGTTGATGAAAACAGAAATATCCTTTAAATTTGAATTTTGTGTATTTCTATGGCATTGAATCAATCAAGTTAATTCAAAATTAATGAATGAAAATAGGAGCTTAATCTTATTGAATCGGTTTGAAATGTCATACAATATTCTCACTATTTTTTTTGTAAAAATAATTGTAAGTGAATATATTGCATGCATGTAAACATCCATATTTCAAACAGCAATTCTTTGCTTATATCTAATAATGCAAATTATAATATATATACCACATACCACATTCGCCTCTGTATCTCTATATATATATATATATATATATATATATATATATATATATATATATATAGATATAGAGACGAATTGGTGCACCCTATATATATATATTAATATAAAAAAAAAATTTTGGGGGTTTATATATATATATATATATATATATATATATATATATATATATATAGGGTGATCCCAAAAAAATACATACCAAATTATATTTTTCTTATGGAACACCCTATATATTTTATATTTAGATACTATAGACAAAATAAAGATGAGTTACTATTATATTTCCCATACTTAATACTGACCGTTGCTGAGAAATTTTGAGAAATTTAAAATACAGACCATAATTTGAAAATTGTTTTCACCCTGTAACGTGTAACGAGCTGCTCGTGATTAAATGTACTGCTCAGCTCAAAGGTTAAAGTTAACTACTACATGAAATTTTTAATGCAATATTATACAGAGTGGCGAAAAAAATTGCCTCAAAATTTGGACACACATTTAATTAAATAACTTCTTAAAGTTGAATGGAACACCCCGTATTTAGTGGCGTAATTTGACGCAGAATTAGATTCCCTTCAAAACTATATTAGGGTTCCCTATACCTATCTCTTCTGCTTTTTACACAAAAGGCGTTTTTATATTTCACTTATGAGAAATTTTTTTATCTTAAAAATGAAACACACTTTTGAAGTCATTTTATCGAAAAATTAAGAATCTTAAATAGTTTATTATTTCAATGAATGCTCAAAATGGTGTCCATTATTGTCGATGCATAGGCGAACTCTTTCTTGAAATGAGTGCTGAACTCTGGATAACATATTTTGCGGTATGGAACGAAACGCATTTCTTATTCGTACTATCATATCCGTTGACGTTGGCGGTGTATCGTGAACAATACTTTTGATATATCCCTATAAAAAATAGTCGGGACTTGTAAGGTCCGGAGACCTGGCTATTATTAAAAAAATAGTATAATAGGTTTTATAGGAAATCGTAAATGTATGTTTTTATTGACCCCATATTGTAATTTTGGTATTTATTTCAATATGAAGTCTAATTTGCTAAGAAACTAGCGAATTTAACATATTTCGCCTCAATAATTAAGACACGTGCATCTTCTTATTTTGAAGAATGCTTTAATATTACAGAAATGGCAATAAATTTGAGTTTTTACATTTGCCTGCATTTTACTTTAGATACACCGTATTTAAAAAAATTTAAACTTCTGCTTCTAGCGAATCTACGTATTCCTTAATAAAAACGTTTTTAAAACGCTCTTTAAGCTTTTCATTACAATACAGTGTGTTTCATTTTTAAGATAAAAAAATTACTCATAAGTAAAATATAAAAACGCATTTGTGTAAAAATCAGAAGAGATAGGTATAGGGAACCCCAATATAGTTTTGAAGGGAATCTTATTCTGCGTCAAATTACGTCACTAAATATGGGGTGTTCCATTCAACTTTAAGAAGTTATTTAATTAAATGTGTGTCCGAATTTTGAGGCAATTTTTTTCGCCACTCTGTATAATATTGCATTGGAAATTTCATGTAGTAGTTAACTTTAACCTTTGAGCTAAGCAGTACATTCAATCACGAGCAGCTCATTACACGTTACAGGGTAAAAACAATTTTCAAATTATGGTCTGTATTTTTAAAATTCTCAAAATTTCTCAGAAACGGTCAGTTTTAAGTATAGGAAATATAATAGTAACTCACCTTCATTTTGTCTATAGTATCTAAAAATATAAAAAAATATAGGGTGTTCTATAAGAAAAAATATAACTTGTATGTAATTTTTTTGGGGATCACCCTATATATTTCAGAATAATTTTGGAATATGCTCCTCATGGACCCACATATAACTGTGTTAAAAGTTTTTCCCTAACTCTCTTCATTTCTCATAGAAATACCGAGGCGAATGTGGTGGGCCACCCTGTATATATTTCGAGAACGGCTGCTTTTTTAGTTTATCTATATGGTTGTATTTCCTGAAAAACGCGCGAATCTACTAGATTCAAGTACGATGTGTGGATCAAACAGGCGAATCCACCAGATCCAACTATGACGTCTGGCATACCGGTAGGTTAGGTTATAAAACAATGTTTTTTTTTGTGTAAAGTCGCGTTTTTCAGGAAAGATACCTATGTGATTGCGTTATAACACTAGCAAAATTTTTCAATTTCATCTAAATAAGTATCTCCGAAAAAACACGATTTTACAGAAAAAAAAACAACGAGCAGAGCTCGGTCGCCCAGGTACTATTACATTTATGTATTGAAAAAAATGTTACACATCTATTTATAAATCAACAAAATCTACGAATATGTATAAAAGGAAAAAACCGGACAGTTGTTAAAAAGCTAATTACTTCAACCAATAAAAGTACTTATCACGAAAACATATACTTACCTTTCAATAATAGCAACACCAATTAACTAATGTAATATAATTGTAAAAAAAAACTAAATCATTAAATAACTGAAAAAGTATGCAGAAACACGATAATAACTCATATGAACTATTATAATATGCGCCAAGGTATAAGCACCTCGCCGCGCGGTGATACACTCTCCTCCGCTGGCTCGTTCACTACCGCTACTCGACTCTGCCTTGAGCGCACTTTCAAGCTTTTGGAACAACTTTCAGTGACATTTTCAACACATTTTCCACCTCTCAGGTGGAAATTCCAAATATACAAATTGTAGATATTGATCTCTACTTCCAGATGCCGTTTACATAATTTGAATAAGACAGTTTTTCTCAAATCAGTGCATTTTGCAAGATGAGCCCTTAAATCGTTTATAACGCGATTGTGCAAAATCATTTTCCGCGAGATTGTTTGTTCAGCTCTAAATTTATGAAAATTATGAAAATGACTCCTTTTTAGAGGTTTTCCCAGATTTTTCCAGTTGAAAATGCACCGATCTGGTCGCACAAAAAAAATTGTAGATTTTTTTATTTTCTACAGAAGTTCCATTGAGTGTAAAATGATTTTTTCAATACTTTAAAGGATATTTTAAAAAAACTAAACAAAATGGTAATTTTTTACAATGTTCCTTGTTGAAAAAATTCCACAAAGCAATTTTGCTGGTGCTTACACCGAAATTTTCATCTACGAACTAACTTTCAGAAGGTAGTATGGACTATTTGCGTCTATATTCAAATGGAATGAAGCCTATTATTTGGATGATGCCAAACGTTGTCAATTACAAAGAACATCCCATGCATGTAGATTGCTGAGTTACTGAGTAGTCAGACTACTTTTTGAGATTCTCTCAGTAACTATTATCATTAACAGATTTCAATATGGAATGCAAAATAAGTAAATGATTACAAAATGCGAAAAAATAGTATACGCACCTCATCAGAAAAGTGATTTTACTTGACGAGTATAGTATTTAAATATTCGATTCGCTCAGATTCCAACTAACGCAAACTCGTCAATAAAAAATCCACTTTTCCGAACTTGATACATAATACTATTTCCATTCCGGGACTACTGAATACTAATGGAAAGAAAATAATTCGAATACACACCAATAGAAAAATAACGTCAGACGCCTATGCTCTCAAACAATGTAATCATCGGAAAGATAGGGCTCTTTAGCACGAATTGTGTTGGGATCGCTTCCTTTAAATAAGATGTACTCTTCATTACTAGATGCCTTTACACTCTCATTAGATCCTCGGGGAGGATTAATATGCGACTCTGGAGGGTAAAGATACGAAATTGAAATCTTGAATTCCATCTAGGAACGGTGGAAATGAATTGTTAACGAGTCGAGTCTGGAGAAACTCAATTTCAGGGATTCAATTATTGCTTGATATGCATGAAATTTCGTGTGCTAAAGCGACCATATACAGGGACTCATTTTGTCATTTGATATTTCTGTTCTCGGTTTTTCATTTATGTGTGATAAAAAGAAATTTTCACCGGGGTAACCCAGGGGTGCAAGCAAGCTACAAAACTTTTTTTCTATCCAAGTTATCGACGACAGGTCCGACAATAAGGCACACGCTGAATATATTTATATTCATACAAGATGGCTGAAAGTGAATACACGATGAATCAGTGCTCTGATGAAATTATTTTCAAATGTTGCAAAAACAAATCATTTATACATTATGTATGCACAATTTGCTATAGTGTATTTCATAAGAGTTGCTTACATCGAATGAAGAGTAAAAAAAAATGTGGCCGGCCAAAAAAAAAAAAGGAAGGAGTATTTTGGAAGAAACTAACATGAGACTAAAACGAGAAATTGAATTTTAATCAAGAATCCTTCGAAATGGAATCTAACCCGAACAATCAAATGAGTGAGCAGCAAGAAACCATTGAAAATTTCAAGAATCAGATAGAAACACTATGAAAACGTATTGCTGAAAAAAAACCAAGCACAAAAAAAGAAATATATACGACAATGAATGTAACTCATGCTGATAAATCCACTCTTACAAATGAAGAAACAGAAATGTTTTAAATTCCAGTGGTGTAGAAGAGGGACAACTACCTTTTAAAAAAAATTACTGTACAACTGATACACTCGATACAATAATGAATAAAGTAACCAAAATGAGGGAAATAATGAACCAATAAAATTAAGGGAAAGTACCACTAGTGTGAAACAAAGAAAATCACAGAGTTGAAATTTCCGTTTATAAAATAGGGTCCTATCTCGTGTCCACCAATAATGCCACACCAAACATTAATTTTTTGTGGTCGTTGAGGTGAACTTCCTCCATCCAATGAGGATTTTGGTCTGACCAATACCTATAGTTTTGTCGGTTTACGTACATGTTTAAACGAAATGAAGATTCGTCAGAAAACAATATGTAGTTGGCAAAGTTGACATTTTCGTTCAATGTATCCATAATAACTTCACAGAACCCGATTCTACGATCAAAATCGTCTCCACTCAATTCTTGTAACAAATGAAGTTTATATGGTTAAAATTTTTGCAGTTTGCAAATTTTTTCAATGGAATATCACTCAAGTTATTCGATTTTCCACCACATCTAACATGACATTCAAGAATTTTCTTCATTGTAACGCTTACTGGTCTCCATTTTTGGTCGATCTTTGTCACCTTCAGTTCCATGAAAACGCTGCAATGTTTTTGAAACGGTTGATTTAGAAAGAGGTTCCGATCGGGAGCAATTCGTTAAAAATATCCACTACTTGGTCACAACTTCGTCTTCGATCACCATATTCTATGATCCGTGAAATTTCAATACGCTCGGTATCACTTGAACGTGCCATTTTTGCGCGAAAATCATCCACACTGAATATTTTTTTTGACATTTTTGCCAAGATCACCACTGTTAGACAAAATAACGATGTTATGGAGCTAGAAAATTTCAAAGGTAACTTCATTGACTATAAACTTAATGGAATAAAATATTCTTCTCTACGACTGTCACAAAATACCTGCATTGTATGTTCGATGATGATTTCTAAATGTAGTACATTGTAATACTCCTTTTCATTATGCACTTGTTACTGGGCAACTAGTGCACAATGTCTGAAAAACGCACGGGTAAATTTTCGCAATCTTCGTCACGACAAAAGAGGCGTGGAGTAAATAAAACAAAAGACGCCGTAACCAGGTACCATTGCCGTAACCATACAGACAATATAATCACAAACATAAGTGACGATTCAATATTTATTTGACAGAACGATATTATAAAGGTATTTCGAAATTGGTTCAGCATGGAAAGTAGTGACATTGAAAGAAGTTTAACACCGCCAAGTGTTATGGAGGCAGCAAATAACGCTTCATTAAATTTAGTGCCTGAAAAATCTGAAGAAAAATACACAGTTTCGTATACCCTATTCATGGACTGGTGCAAAGAACAGAAAACTAGTTCTCGTTCAGAGAATGTTCTGATGGCTTACTTTGGAAATAAATCAAATAAATTTAAATCTTCCACTTTATGGGCACACTATAGCATGTTAAAAACGATGCTCAGTATCAATAATGGCGTGGATATCAGTAAATATTCCAAATTGAGAGCATTTCCAAAGCGGAAATCAGATGGATACAAAGCAAAAAAATCTGAAGTTTTCACAACGGAGGAGATTGATACGTTCATCAAAGGAGCCCCAGACAACGAATACCACAACAATCAGTTAATTAATTATAATTTGTTTATATTTTTTCATTGCAGGTTGAACTTATCATGGAAATTATGGGTGCTTGTAGGAGAGAGGAGATGTACAAAATGAAAATTCACGATTTTGAAGATTTAGGTGCCGCAGTTTTGGTCCACATTCCGAACACTAAAACAAAAACTTCTCGAAAATTTACTGTAACGGGAGAATATGCTAACATTGTGAAAAAATATTGAAATCTGCGACCAAGTAATGTCAACGATGCTTATTTCTTTTTAAATTATCAAAAGGAAAATGCACTGTCCGAAAAATGGAATAAATAAAATAGAAAATATGGGAAAACAAATTGCTTCATACTTAAAACTTCCGAACCGAACCGGCCACTGTTTCCGCCGATCTTCAGCTACAATATTGATAGATAGTGGCGAAGATATAACGACATTAAAATGGCATGGTGGCTGGCGCTCTACAACAGTAGCTGAGGGTTACATCGAAGAGTCCCCGACTAGTCGAAATAACATAGCCAATAAAATATTAGGGTCGATCAATAAGTTGTCAGACCTTCCATCGACATCAGTTACAGAAAATGTTGATAATGTCAACTTTTCCCTTAAAAAACGGATTCTATTTCCCCAAAATTTGTTTTTAATAATTGTACCAATGTAACATTGAATATTGTTGATAACAAATGAGAATATTTTTTTTGCGATTATTGTAGTAGGTGCTTAACACATTTACCTAGTACGTTATTTTTTTCAATTAATTAATAAAAGTACATTTATCATGTTTGTTGATTTTTACTTACACTGTATATTATAACAGTCGTAGAAAAAGTATAGTGTAAAACTCGCACGGAATGACCATTTCCTACTCGTATGATTTGCAGCACTCGCTTGCAGCTGTGCTGCAAACTTTCCTACTCGTAAATGTATGTCATTCCGTGCTCGTTGTACAATATACTATTGTATAATTATTAGAAAGTTATATTCAAAATTGGATATCTCGAAAACGGTTGAATTCAGGATGTGCTATATAAATTTCATTTAGAATTTCGCGAAGAATTGAAATATTGAATAATACAGTGTCCGTCATAAAGTTGGCTACATTTGGGAAAAAAAATTATTGAAATTTCTGAAAAACTCTAATGGCGGTTCGTTTCTGCATGTATGACAACTAAAAAATCCGTTGAGACTCATATCACGTAACCTCAGATTTAGAGGGAATTTTGAAAAATGTTAGTGCAGAAAAATGGGTCAAATTGACAAGATATACAATTTTATTGAGAAAATGTGTTCGAAATCCAACGAGGACCTCATGTACCAATTTTGAACCAGACTGAAAAAAAAAACAAAAATATAATTTTATTCCTCTACCCTTACCAAGAAACATATCATTCTAGTTTTATCTAGAAACAGCTTTAATAACCCAAATCACATAAGTTTGGGTCAATAATCAAATAATTGTGAAATAGACATTTTGCGGAAGATTAATTATGAAAACACGTCTTAGTCTTGTCACTAGGTGTAGTCATGCCCTGTATATTGATGTAAATGAGCTTACTCAATATTCTCAACCCGTAAATAAAATTTACACCAACTAATATTTGTCGTTGAAACTTAATAATACATATTTATCCTTGCTAAATTTAATATTGGTTATAAAATTGGAATTCAATGACTTGTTATATTTTTGAATTTTATATGGCGGCTTCGAAATAAGATCCGCTTTTGTTGTAATAATAACTTGTTGACAATTTTGTCAGAGTTGTCGTTCTTCATCAGTTTTTTAATTTTTCTACATTTTAATAGATTTTAAAAAACCCTTAAACTTTTGTCCGACCATTTCCATACATATTGGCGACTCTGTATATCAAAATCGTTTCTACCCCAACTTTTGAAATACCCCCACAGACTGGACCATGATTATTTTGTAACAATATAAGTTACGCACTGTAATAGGATGCTTTCACAGCGGATGGGCTGTGAATTGGAATAAATAAAGGAATAAGTTATTAAGTGAATACATAAGTCCATAAAAAAAATTCTGGAGGAAATCTTCCACGGAAATCACTTCATACTACTGTATTCTATTCGATCTCGTGGTGTTATAAAAATGAGAAGGTTCATAGAATTGTATTTCCCAGTCATCATTGATTTTTTCCTCTACATGATTTATTGATGAAAAATGTGATTTAATATATTTCAATTATTCTCAAAATATTCATCAGAACGGTTCGAAAAATTTAACATCAATTCCCTTTTCTTCTGTATAACCCTAATTAAAATTTTATTATTAATTACGGGATACTCCCGATAGAGACCATCTTGCTGTTAATTGCGTTTTGGAGTTATTTCACAATACCTTCGTGAAATTGTTGGAGTGGAAATGGAAAATCTGGATGCCTGAAAAACTCATTCACCGCTCCTATCTTCGAGCATTAATTGGGATTTTCAATTAAACTTTTTCAGAACGGCATTAAATGAATTCTCCATTCCACCGGAAAATACTACGAAAAATAATGGGACTTATCCTCTTTTCCGGAGCGGCTGTTGAATAATCCGTTGGAAGATCTCAACAAGTTCTGAAAAGTTATCTTCCCGTTCAATAAGCCGATCTAGACATTTTTACATTTTTTTCCGTACCCATATCCTAATCATATTTGCCGTTTAGTACGTCTGCTCTCAGGAAATCGGTCATATTCTGACTGGAACTGGAGTGTATGTGGTACAATTCTCGCAATTCAGTCAATTGTCATTGCTTCGAAGTTTTGAAAAATAAATATTCGAAGCACAAGAGATCTTCAAACAATAGATAACTCAGACTTCCGCCAGAACAATCCAAAGCCATTTAATTTCTAAATATAAGGAAATATAATAATGATGGTAGAGCCCCTGATGAATCATTGCCACCATAGCAAAGCTCAATCCCAATCCCGATTTTGCAAAATATTTTCACCAATAGACAGGGTGTTTCATAATTGAATGCTGATCCTAAAGGGCGATAACCCTTGAATGATTTTAAGAAAAATTCTTCATATGAACATAGGTCCTCAACCGCTTTATTTCTGGGATACAGGATGTTGAAATTTAACAAAAAAATCAGTTCTTCCCCAATATCTCTGAAGCCGCTTTGGCTTTTTTTTTCAATTTTGGTACGCATAAAAATATTTTTTTTCCATGATAAAGAATTTCTTAATTTTCATTAGTGGTCCTGTCATATTTTTGATCAACATAATGATACGCCACTGTCTTTTCCAAATGAATATTATTTTTGTTATTGTCCTCTACCTTCTCATAAAAATGTTATCCTGCCTTTTTTCGTCCAGCGGACGGTTTTCAATTTAAAAAATAAAATACATGTATTTGCTTGTCCTTATTCGATTTTTTCTCTCTGTCTTAATTTCACAATTGTGGTAACCAAAAGATCTAAGCAAGATTTTTATAATTTCATGGTAACGATCATTTAGTTTTTGTAATAAATCATAAAAATCCATTTTATTTTTATTTTCAAAAACATAACTATTATGAACAAAAAATACCAAAATCAGATTAACTGTCCCGCCTCCTGCAAGTATGCACGCTTCAGCCCTCCCTGTCATTGACTTGCGTACTCTTTGGAAAATTCCTGGAGTATTCCTTATTGCTTCACAGGAAACTATTACGCGCTTTCGCAATTCTTCCTCAGTTAGAATTGGTTGACTGAACACCAAAGTCTTGAGATGTCCCCAAAGAAAATGATCAAGACTGTTCAAGTCTGGGGATCTAGCTGGCCATGACTCTGTTCCCCCACGACCTATCCAGCGATTATGAAAGTTTTGGTTCAAATATTCGCGTGCCAGAGCACTAAAATGAGCAGGTGCACCATCGTGCATAAATCACATGCGATTTCGCATTGAAATAGGAACATCAGAACAACAGAATTGGCAAATTATCTTCAAGAAATCGGCGATGATTATGTCCATTCAATCTGCGTGGTGAAAAAAAGGTCCAATTAGATAATCTCCAATAACTCCAGCTCAGACATTCAATGGGACCTGCTCCTGGTGATGAGATTCCACGATTGCATGCGGATTTTCCCCAGCCCAAAAAATTATTATTAGGAAAATTTCTGATCCTGTTGTTAGTAAAACAAGCTTCGTCCGTGAATAAATTTTCTCTGTCAAATGAAGGATTTTCGGTATTTTTTTGGAGGAAACCATTGGCAGAAATTCACTCGTAATGGAAAGTTCCGAGGAAGTAGAGTCTGAACCTGTTCAATGTGATAGGGATATAATGAATAATCATGAAAAATCCTCCATACTAGAATATGGGCGATATTCAAATTATTGGCAACTTGCCTCGTACCTATTTCAGGATTTCCGTCAACTGAACTTAAAACAGCTACCCCAATGGCTGGAGTTCTTGCAGTCCGATGTTCTCCTTCCGAATGATGATTTGGCTCAAAACTTCCTGTTTCAAATAATCTTCTGTGGGTGCTTGAAATCGTTCGAGCATCAGGAACCATTCTATTTGGAAAGCGCTCTTGATACAGTCGCCTGGCTTCATATGCGTTTCCCTCAGCAAGTCAATACAAGTACTGCATGTCTGCTAATTCGGTATTTGTGAAATGTACCAGGTTTTTTTTCACGTAAATAACATAACGTATCTAGCTGAAGAACTGTCAAATTGTTTATGTTGAAAACAACGAAATATGTTCTTAGCATATCAGATGTTTCTAGCCCAGAAGATAATCCTACTACTCTTCAACGGCTGATTTCGCACAGGGATAAGCAAATGAATGCATTTTATTTTCTAACTCAAAAACCGTTCGCCGGGCGAAAAAAAGGCAGGAGACCCTTTTTATGAGAAGATAGAGGACAATTACAAAAATAATGCATTTGGAAAAAAGATAGTGGCGTATCATTATTTTGATCAAAAATATGGCAGGGCATGTTAATAGGGACGCCACTGATGAAAATCAAGAAATGCTTCATCATGGAAAAAATGTATTTTTATGCGTACTTTGCAAGTACCAAAATTGAAAAAAAGCCAAAGCGGTTTCAGAGATATTGGAGAAGAACTATTTTTTTGTTGAATTTCAACATCCTGTATCTCAGAAATGAAGCGGTTGCGAACCTATGTTCATATGAATAATTTTTCTCGAAATAATCCAAGGATTATCGCCCTCTAGGATCAGCATTCAATTATGAGACACCCAGTATAGTAGACAATAGCATACCGATTTTCCTGTCAATAGACAAGTATTTGAAACTGCATCCTATTGAACAGAACGCTTTCACGCTTGCCATAAATGAATAATCGAATCGAATACATTTTCCAAAAGTACAACTATATAACTTACTCCCGAGGAAATTTCGAATAATTCAATATGCTCTAATCTCTTTCAGACCTTTCGACGAACACTTTCGAGATGAAACTTCAACGTACGTTGCTACTTTCGACTTGAAACTTTCTCTTTTGAGTTTTTCCAACAAGTTCAAACTTCAATTATACATTTGTTATGCTACGGGATATATTGGTTGGGTAGGAGAGTTTGGAACTAGGACAGCGTGAAGTAATTCAGGAGAGGTACATACTGCATCTGATTAGAATTCGATCGAATATCGAATGTGACAAGACAGATAACAAAAATATCAACTCTGAAATGTTGGAAATGAGTTTCTGAAAATATTGGTAATAAGTGTGAGGGATGAATAACTACCAAAGTGAATGATATTGATCTATAGAAATATAAATATTGTCAACCCCTTTCACCACTTTAAAAAATGTTAGTGTATCTTCGCCAATCATGGCCTCCAGAAAGTTCGAAAGTTCAGACCAGATGTCCCAAATTCAATATGATAGGCAATATCTGGTTTGTTGGAAGAGATAAACAAAAATGTTTTTCACAAAAGGAGATCATGAGAGCTACATTTCGATATAATTTTAAAATCACCCATCACATCTTGAGATTCTACGTTGCATTTTGAAATTATTTCATTCATTTTTTTTTCAATTCTATTGCAATCTTTCCGAAAATGTAAGGTTTTAAAAAAACATTTTTTGATAACTCATACACAAATCCTATCCGAATCTTTCATAAAATTGCAGGAAAAATCCTTCTGAATTGAAACTACTTTTTCTTACATCTACGATATCGGGTGATTTCCCAATCGACATCAACTGAATATGATATTGAAGTTGGTTTTCAAAACTGTTAGTGAATTGCATTACGTTGCACATTTCCATCAAGTAGCTTATGCTTGTTGATGTCATGGTAACAAACGTTTTTGATTTTTACTGTCAACTTATGAATTTCGATTCAGTGATTCTTTGCAAAAAGGCTGTATATTGTTTTTTACTATCTTACTATATATACAGTATAGGAGAAGTGAATGAGCAAAACATAAAAAAGAGCACTGTTCTTGAGTCCAGTTAAAATCCCTAGTTGAGAGTGCAAGAAATAGAAAATTGAAATTAAAGAAAGAAGAAAATAAATGATGAAAATAAACTTAATTTTATGATGATGATATGGAGGATTCGTTTTTGAAGTCTATGAGTTTGTGATAACTCAATTTTGAACTGGGTAAAACTGACTCCAAAGAATCCATATGATGACTGAGCCGAGGATTGATTGCATGAGACAAGCATGTGATCTAATAATTTGGCATTTCTGTTCATTTTTGCTCAAAACAGGATTGATCTACGACGTCAGTTATTGAAAGGGATAAAAAAATCCATTTTTAATAAGAAGTATGGACTTTCGACGAGGTTATTCAATAGTTTGAAAATAAACAAAATTCTGACTTCTGTGCTCGAGATGACTTATCCCGGAATCTTCTTCGATGTGTTGAAAGGATTCGTATCCAGGGCTTGCACCTGTATACGTTTATTCATTTTGAAACACTTTCTATCTCCTTCTTAGAGTTTTGCGTAGAAGAACCCCAAATGATTGAAGCCAATTCAAGGCGACTCCGTACAACTGAGTTGTACAACAATATGATGGAATTAGTTATTTTGAATTCAGTTGAATTGCGTTCAATAAATCTTAGATGCTTCAATGATCGTTATATATTATATCTATATGAAATTCTAATCACTAGTGAAAGAGACACCCTTATCTTTTGTATGTGATATGCGGTGAATATATTCATCGTTCATTTTGTAAATGAATAAATTCAACTGGGTAATACTACATTTTTTCCAAATTATAGTGTAATTTATATCGACCGACTATTGAAAATATGAAATAACAAATTGCAAGTCTAAATAGTCATTGATAGTTTGAAAATTTCAAAATTATCCACGATAATAGACTCTCTGAATATACCACATCAGATAAATCATTATGAAGATTATGAATAGAAGGGGGCCAAGGTTAGACCCTTGTGCCACACCAGACCTCTCCAAAAAACTTGTCGATTTATGTCTCATATAAATGACGAACTGTTATATTTCCTCAAGGTGAGAAATTGATAGCCGTATTATCGTTTCGCCCATAACATGCGAGAAAAGCTTTGCTATCAAGAATCATGGTTTATTTTGTTAAAAGCTTTGGCGAAGTCGATATTAACCACATACACCTATTGCCTGCCATTAACAACTTCCCCCACCTTGTTTACTTAAGTAGCCAAATTGCTTTCTATTGATCTACTCCTGTAAAAGCCATGTTGATTGGATGAAATATTATTTTTCATATGACTGAAAATTTTGTCAAAGAGAATATATTCGAAAAAGTTCGCTATACTATTCAGAACTGTTTTCATTCTACTTCTACTTTGGGAATTAAAAGTATCCACATTTTGTGTCACATTTCTGGAAATACGAATAATATTTCAATTCATTTTCTGAATTCGAAAATGTATCCCTCCAAACGTACGAATCCAAGCTGAATGGCGGAATCCTCCGACATTAGAATATCAGTTCAATCAAAGTATCGAATGAGTGAGGGCATAAGGTTTATGCTAACAGAAGATATGCTCTGATGATATTATGAACGAATTGATTATTATAAGATAAAAAAAACAGCTTCGAAATACGTCGCCATTCTCATAACGGCTACTTGCTGAGGTATTCAAAATTCATAATGAAATGATGGAAAACTAATGCAGTATTGACTCATCAATTCGATGAACACTGAAGATAACAATTCATCACAGCTTGAAAGAAAGCTATAAAATGTAAAAATAATAATCAAAAAACGTTTTGAAGACAAGGTTCGATTTAAGCCGTGTTATAAAATGTACGAAATAAGTTCAAGTATCCTTTTATGATTTATTAATTTTTTGTTGAATTATTTGGTTTCACAAAGCTTGTTGCGCGAAGTGTCATGAAAGGAGGTACCAATTAATTTGATTGGGCAGTAATTGGTTGGTAAGTAAGGACTTGTCAAAGTATTTAATTTTCACAAAGTATTCAGGAAAGTAGGTACTAATTAATTTCATTGGATAATGAATGGTTGGTAAGTAACAACTTTCCGAAGTATTAGTTCTATTACTATTCGCGCGACAAGAATTTTAAAACCAAATAATTCAACAAGAAAATAATCAAATCATTGTCAGCGATGACTTTAAACTTATTTCATACATTTTAGTACACGGTTTGATCTGTTCATTTCTAATGGAGCATCGTTACTACAAGGTGTCTTTCCTATGAGTTTTGAGTAGAAAGAAATCATGATCTTCGACCCTAAAAACTCCCACACACCAATTTTGAATGGAATCTGACCAAAATCACAAAACTCGTTCGCCATCCTGAAGTCGCCATCTTGATTTCATAGATTTTGACAGAAAACTCAGAATCTCCACACCTGAAAACCTCCACATACGAATTTTGAATAAAATATAAAAATAATCAGAAAACTTGTCCTCCATCTTGGGGCCGCCATTTTAAATTTATATATTTTGACAAAAAATTCAAAATCTCCGACCACGAAAACCGCCGCATACCAATTTTGAATCGAAACGAGCCATAATCACAAATCTCGTCCTCCATCTTGAAGCCGCCATCTTGAGTTTATGAATTTCGAAACAAAATTAATAATATTCGACTCCAAAAACCCCTCAATTCTGAATCGAATAGGACCATAATCATAAAACTCGTCCGCCATCTTGGAACCGCCATCTTAAATTCATGAATTTTCAAAAAGAAATCAATAATCTCTGACCCCGAAGACCTCCACATACCAATTTTGCATCAAATCGGACCATCATTACATATCTCGTCACCCATCTTGTAGCCGCCATTTTTTTTCATAAAAAAATTCCACAATCCACTTGTAAGATTTGACCCAATCTAACTTTTATTCAAGTCGTTTACTAAAACGTATATAATAAGTTTATGTCGTCGCTAACAATGATTACATTTTTTTGTTGTTGAATTATTTGGTTTCGCAAAGCTTGTCGCTCGAAGTGTTCATAAAAGTAGGTACCAATTGATTTGATTGGGCAGTGATTGATTGGTTAGTAATAATTCGTCAAAGTATTTAATTTTCACAAAGTATTCATGAAAGTAGGTATCAATTGATTTTATTGGACAATGATAAGTTGGTAAGTAACAACTCGTCGACGTATTGATTTCATCACAATTTGCGTGACAAGCATTTTGAAACCAAATAATTCAACAAAGATTAATTATATCATTGTCAGCGAAAACTCATACGTTTCAGTGCCCGGCTTCAATGAAAGCTTGTCTTTAAAGAGTTTTTTCATTAGTTATTTTATTTTTTGCTTTTTAGTTAGTTCGCCTTAATTTGTTCATTTCTAGTATAGCATCGTTATTACAAGGTCTCTTCCCGGTAAGTTTTGAGCTGAAAGAAATCATGATCTCCGACCTCAAAAGCTCGCACACACCCATTTTGAATAGAATCTGACCATAATCACAAAACTACGCCATCTTCAATTTATAGATTTTGACGAAAAATTCATAATCTCCGAAAGTGAAAATCCCTACATACCAATTTTGAATAAAATATGTCCATTGAATTTATAAATTTTGACAAAAAATTCAAAATCCCCGACCGCGAAAACCCCCACATACCAATTTTGAATCGAATCGGACCATAATCACAAAACTCGTCCGCCATTCTGAATTTATGAATTTTGACAAAAAAATCATATCCTACCCCAAATCCCTCACATACCAATTTTGAATCAAATCGGACCATAATTACAAATCTCGTGCATGCATTATCACGGAATTATGAACAACTGCCAAATTTCAAATTAATCGGACAACTAGAAGTCGGTCAAAAATCACTTGCAAGATTTGACCGACCCAAACAAACAAACGAACGAACGAACTAACTAACTATATAGTGGAACTAAATGAAAGCTTGTAAAAAAAGAAGTCAGTTTCAATTGTATGATCGAAAAAGATTATCCAATCATTCAGTAGTCATTGTCAATGCACTTAGAAGAGAGTTGAAATTTTAGACGGTGAAGATCATTCACTCCAACAAATCACGCCGACATTCAGTTTATCAATAGTATCAGCCAAAATACAAGCTCGGTCCATTACTCAGTTTGTTTATTTAGTGCCTAATAGGTCGACTCTCATAGTGTAATTTTAAGTCAATTGGACTTTCAGGAATTGAAGAAGAAGTGGTTACATTCAAACTCCGATAATGATGCGAGATGAACAGAATAAAAGATTTAAAATACTGAGAATCATGATCTGAAATAGGATCTGAAATAATTGCTAACGTTGGCCTGGAATCGTTGTTAACTTATAGAAGTTGAGTCCGTCAATAATAGAGACAACTATAAATTGATACGTTAAGGACTTAGAATTGAAAACTATAAAGAGCAATTCATTTATTTATTATTGTCAACAATATTAATAATAGTAAGGTACATGGTTTTAAGATATAATAAATATAAAATCAATGAAATATGTTTAAAATTAGATTATATCTATTCTAAGGATTCATATAGTTTATCAATGAATGATACTCGATAAGTAAATTAATACTTGTTTCGAGAAATAAACATAAGTAGGACATATACATATATGTATAGAGGACATGTAGGACTTATTTGTACTAGGTATTTGTAGAACATGAAGAATAAAGATTGAAATTCACAGTATGATAAGCAGGAATGAGTACATGTTAAAATGGGTTGTGTTTATAAGTATTTTGTTGATTAATAGCTATAACAATAATAGTAATAGTTGATAAGAGGTACAGTTAGTCATTAGTCACACGAAATATTATGTGTTCTCTGTTAAGTTTTCAATCGTTTCCCTGGGTTTATTGAAGATATGTTTTTTTAATTCTTTTTTGAATGGTAATAGGCCATTCCATGTTTTGACGGTGTCAGGTAGCGAGTTATACAGCTTGGGTGCCATGTATGAATAAGATCTTTTTGAAACCGACTTATGTACAACTGGGATTGTGTGAAGATGCCGTTTTCGTGTGCAGTAGGTGTGGATAGGTATTTTGGCTGAGTGTCTGTTTTGGTGGTATTTTAAATTGACTTTATAAAAATATAATTGCCTTATGTCAAATATCTTGGCTTCTGAGTATAGTAAATTTGAACCGTATCTGTGTGATTTTGACAATATCAGTTTCAGAAATCTTTTTTGAAGAATCTCGAGTGCGTTGATATGGGTTCTCAGAGCTCCACCCCATGCTGTTATACCATATTGTAAATGGCTCTCCACTAGTGCGTAATAAAGAGTTCTGAGGTACTGTGCTGGTAAAGATTTTTTCAGATATTTAAATACGTGCAAAATACTTCGCAGTTTTCTTATTACGTAGTCTATGTGACAATCCGATCTGAGATGCGTGTCTATTATAACCCCTAGATACCTAATGTTTGTCTTGGGCATAATTGTCAGTGAGGTGTTTTTGGTTTTCACTTCAAGCGTGCTAAAAGGCGGAGTATTAATTTTGTTGCATATAAATGGCACATAATTAGTTTTTTGTAAATTTATCGTCAATTCTTTATAATCCATCCACTTTTTAATTTTGTTGAAGTCCTCTTGCGCTTTCATTTTTATCTCATCCCAGTCGTGTGCTTCGTAGATATTAGCTGTATCATCCGCGAATCCGGTTATTTCTCCGCTACTCCGGAGTGATAACCAGGCCCTTATTGTATATGTTGAATCATAGTGGACCTAACACGCTGCCTTGTGGAACACCGTAACTAATTTTTTCCTTTCGACTGAGTGAGTCACTGATCCTCACAGACTGATTTCTGGAAGAAAGTTAGCTTCTTAGGAGTTTGTGTTAGTTATTTCGATTATCCCTATTTCTTCCAGTGACTGTAAAAGTAATTCGTGACTCACCGTGTCGAAAGCTTCAGATAGGTCTATAAATATGCATAGGCACGGCTTTCCAACGTCCAAGGACGAGTGGACTTTTTCTAATAAATTTGTAATGGCATCTTGAGTAGAGATCTTTTCGCGAAATCCATACTGTTTTTTAGATATCAGCTGAAACTTATTTAGGTACGATAGCAGTCTGTTTTTAAGTAATTTTTCGAATATTTGTGACAGGTGGGTTATCAGTGATATCGGTCTATAATTATTCACGTCAGTCTTGTCGCCTTTTTTATAAATTGGTATCACCAAGGTATCTTCAAAAACAGAAGACCACAATCCTTCATTAAAACAGTAATTAAAATTAATAGTGAGAAAAATAGGGTAGTGAGTCAAATTGTTTATGAAAATATAATTCAAAGTGTTCGATTGTTCCTTGGAGATGAAAAGAAACAAATATATTGGTTTTTCCTAGAATATCTGAAGGTGAATGCATACGCAAGCTTTCGCTTTCCGCGGGAAGCTCAAATATTAAGCGCGTCCTGTTCATATGAAATCTGTCATAAGCAGCTCTTCAATTTGATTAGTTTTTTATTCAAATGAAGTTCACTTATGGCTTATACTTTCGCAAGCGACATATAATTCAATCAGTAGTTTCATGTTATTACCGTAAAATAATGAGTAATAGAAAACATAGAAATTTATTGGTTAGGATAATTATTGAGGAAGAAGTCAGAAGAGGACAACGTATTGCTGCAAACCTGATGGTAGAAATGCAATTGTAAGATACCTATGGTTACAAAAATGTCTTTAGGGTGAATATAGATCAATTTGAGTATTTCATGCAGGTGATAAGTCCCTCCTAGAAAGATTACATGTGGTACAAGAGCCAATACCACCTTCAACGAGACTAGCTCTCACTTTGAGGTGGGTACAAGAGAATAACTTAACAACTATTTTATTCTCATTATTTCAGGTTATGTTCGTGATTATTGATTAGAACCGTATAAAACACAAAAAAAAACAGAGAAGGGTTGTCACAAAACATAAAACTCGACAAAATCAGCGCTTTTCTTCAATAAAAGTTGAAAGTGTTTCGACTTTCGGATAACTGATCTTGAAAAGCGATTTCTATTCCAACAGCCAATCAGACATCAATACAGGATGAGCAAAAATGCGGAAAGCTTGCATATGAACCCAACTTATGGATATAGTTATAATCATATTCACTTTTTGCACTTCCATTTCCTTCCCTACATCGAATTATAAGTTACGGGTTACTAAAGTTTTCTCTTGAAATGGTTAAAAGTTCAACATGCGACTGGAGAAGGTGATCTAGCAGCTCAGGTTTCCTTCGAATGCAACTTCCGCAAGAAAGTTCTACAACTCATATAATTCGTTCGAAGTATCGTCACAACGCAGATTATCATCTAACGCGAGCGCTACAAAATATCAATGTGATTGCGGAATAGGAAATAGGGATGAATAATGTTATACTTCTTATATCATTCATTTTTCCAGTTTCAGAAATTGGACACCAAAAAGAAGATAAAACAAATGAAACAACGGAATTTCACTTCCGTAGATATCATTCAATATACATTTGTTATTTTAGGAAATATCAGATAGGCAGGAGATGTGAGAATTTGGGAGATGTACATCACCTCAACTAATTGCAATGTTATAGAATCAGGAATGTGATACACACTTTATTCTTCATGAGGTGTTCCGAAAGTACCATCATGTCTCAAATTATGAGAATATTGAGGAACACCACAGCAAAAAAATGGGAGGGTGAGTGATTAAGAAGTCATCATTATTACAATATTTCTAATTTTTCCAGCGTTCATAATATGTAATGCGTGCTATAAAGAATGTTGAATATTTTTATTACCAATTTAACATTGAATTTTATTCTTTAAAGAAAAATGCGGATTACCATACTTTTTCAATTAATCCATCAAAATTGTGAGTATGGAGTTCAGTTCATAGGGTAGATTCAGTATCCAGTAATACTTTCATTTTCCAAGAATTTGAATCAACCACTGAAAAAAATGGGAATAAATGCAAAAAAACCTAATAGCGCAACGAGTAGGAAAGGTAGAAGTCAGAATTTCATTATTCATTCGGAAAAAAACATCGATCAAGCTAACTAATTATGTGTCAGAAAAAATAGGACATTTATTCACTGGGAAATACAAACAGCATTTCCATTTTCCTATAAACCTCAAACTCTACAATCAAAAATCGGGAAACGCTCTAAAGCTTTCAATATTTTCATGTAATCGGGCTTAATTCAAAAAAACAAAAATTCTGATTTTGTATAAACGTTTCAATTGAAAGTTTGTGAAGGATCCAAATCTCCCTAAATTCTTCCTAATATTTGTTTGTAATCCATTCACCTATCTGAATGATGAGTGTTTGGAGTCTTTCTTCCTTCCACTAGGTACCGCAATTTAAAAGTTACTTTTTCATGCGTACCTACAGGTAATTGAGCTTGATGGTGTTTTCACTTGTGTTGGGTCTCGCTTCCGCCAGAGGTCTTCGGATCTCTGACTGGTGACTACTCCGTACTTATGAGGGCCGAAAGCCTGAAATCGGTATACGGATTGTTAGGCGGACCTGACACAATTCAAACATAATCAAGTTTATCAGAAAGAAACATTTGCAATCAATTTTAATTGATAATGGAAGTTTTTATATCCATTCAAAGTTCTGCGTGGTATTTGCCAGGAAAGTAGTTGTTTTTTGCTTGCAGTCCACCACTTATTTCAATTTATATTGAATTTTGTGAAAAGACTTCACGTTTTCCGCTTGTAGCAAATCGTATAATCACTCTTCATATATCATTAATATCTAACGAACGGGTCAACGATCACAGTAAACGATCGTATTTATTTCCAAAAACAAACAAACTATTCAGAATTGAAAACTTTTACGACCGGAATAACGCTGTTTCCTCCTTTTTGGGTTAGTTAGTGGGCAACATGAAACTTTCTAGACGAAAACAGGGTGAGTAAATGGTTACGTTAGATCTTCTTCGGCGATAATTATAAAAATTGGAATAATGTAAGTTAAATAATTGAGAACTGTGGTATTGAAGGTTTTACTGGGTTCCCGACAATCACTTAGCCTAATGGGCCACAGAAATTATAATATACTCCCAGACGAATGAGAATACTCCCCTATATATAGAAAAATGTATAAATTGGTATCTCCAGTACTTGTCTCATGTTCAAAAATAATGGGCTGGCTCAGGTACTATAACTTTGTTAACCGACAATGATAGAAATATTCAATTAATATTCGTAGCGTAAGCTGTTCAATTTTATGATCG
Source organism: Gonioctena quinquepunctata (assembly GCA_018342105.1). Classification (NCBI taxonomy): domain Eukaryota; kingdom Metazoa; phylum Arthropoda; class Insecta; order Coleoptera; family Chrysomelidae; genus Gonioctena; species Gonioctena quinquepunctata. Next base: position 182,770 of record JAFIRS010001254.1, on the reverse strand, counting down.
AACAAAGAGGACCATTTTTAGGAAATCGCAGATGTGAAGATAACCGTTTCAACTTTGGAATACACCGAATTTCATACAAGTAAGTCGTAACTGTTGAATATCGTTCTTCCACTCGTATAATAGTTTTTACAAAAAATATTTTTTACCGTTTCAATTAAATATATTTACCAAAAACCCTAGATCAACAAAGTTCCCCAAAAAATCGCAGGTATAAACTATAAGGTATAAACTATAAGGTATAAACTAGGTGTAATGTTCGGGGGAAAACAACCCCCGAACATTACACCTATTGACAGTCACATGCCCGAGATCACCTTTCGCCAACGTACTATCAGAAAGATTTTGCTGGGTCTCAACACCAACAAAGCCTGTGGATCTGACGGAATCCCGCCGATTGTTCTCAAGAAATGTGCCACCTGTTCTTTGCAAGTTGTTCAACCACTCTTACAATTTGGGGGTATTTTCGTCCAATTGAAAAATTGCAAGAGTACAGCCAGTCCCTAAAAAAGGCAAAAAGGCCCTACCTAGCAACTACAGACCTATCGCACTGCTATCTATTATTTCAAAGGTCATGGAAAAAGCCATCAACATCGAGCTCATGAAATATCTGGAAGACTCAGGAATTGTCAACGATAGGCAATATGGCTTCCGCCATCAGAGATCAACTGGTGACCTGCTCGCTTACGTCTCACATATATGGCAGCTATCTATGGAAAAGTATGGAGAAACTTAAGCTGTGGCATTAGATATCTCCAAGGCGTTCGATCGAGTTTGGCACCAGGGACTCATCGCCAAGCTTCCGTCTTATGGCTTGCCCCCTCAGCTGTGTTCTCTGCTTGCTAGTTTTCTCTCAAATAGGTCTCTCCATGTAGTGGTCGATGGAGTTTCATCTGACACTCTACTCATAAATGCTGGTGTTCCGCAAGGATCTATTCTCGCACCAACACTATTTCTACTTCACATCAACGACCTGTTGAAAGCAACATCATGTCCAGTACACAGCTTTCACGATGATAGTACCCTCCATACCGCTTTCTCTTCCAGGGCCCCTATATCAGCCCGTGAAACCAGAAATGAACGAGGAAGAAATGTTAATAATATAAATATGGACTTATCAACAATTCTCGAGTGGGGATCTAATAACTTGGTAGAATTCAATGCAAACAAAACACAAGCATGTCTTTTCTCTAGAAAAGCCGATCTCACTGTGCCTAACATAACTTTGTCAGGAGTAACCATACCACTGAAGTCATCCATATCGATGCTTGGTATTACTATCAGCAATAACTTTTCTTGGGAAAATCACGTGAGGTCCATTGCCAAAAGTGCATCCCAAAAACTTGGTTTTTTGTTTCGTGCCAAGAGCTATTTCACCCCCACTCAGCTGCTTATGATCTATAAGGCACAGATCCGACCTGTCCTGGAATACTGTTCCCATATTTGGAGCGCGGCACCTAAACATATCCTGTCCAAAAAAGGGCAATTCGTCTCGTCGGTGATGCCTCGCTTACAAACTCGCTCACTTGTCTGGAACACCGTAGAAAAGTTGGCGATTTGTCTCTATTTTATAGATATTTTCATGGGCGATGCTCTTCTGAAATATCAACAATCGTTCCTGCTTTGGCAGTCTCTTCGAGACTAACCCGTCAAGTTCAGTCATCACACCCCTTCGTGGTCACTTTGGAGACCTGCAGAACATCACTTCCCAAAGACTCGTTCATCCAACGAACAGCGAGGCTTTGGAACTCATTGCCTAGGGAGGTGTTCCCCGAGGCATACAACCTCCAGAAATTTAAGAAGAACACCAACTCCTACCTTCTTTCCCTTGGTTTCCACGATGTTCTCTGAACATTACAGGATATCCCTTTTCGTGGGAACCAGAACATAAAAAAAAAAAAAACCTATATGAGGGACTGATTTGTTTTTTTTTGGTGACACAAAAAATATGTATTGTGCAATCTACATTTCAGCGTATATCTCAGCTGGAAATATCCGGTCAGCAAAGTTATTAGAAAATTCACTAGTACAAATTATCCCTTAATGGGGTTGTTTTGGAATTTTTAATATGGTGGCAAAAAGGCATTCTTTCATAGATGTCAATTTTGCAATGGAAAGTTTCGATTACACCCCGTATCAACTGATGCAATTGCTATCGCGGTCGCGTGGAATCAATCCAATATACCTTAGGTGTAACATACTTAAATTTCAGCAAACTCTATCGATGCCCAGAAACCCCCTTATATCTGGGCCTAGGTATTTATAGACCAATCACTAGAGATTTTTTCGTGACAAAAATACTACCAGACTGTGTCATCATACGAAATACGGTCCGTAGTTATATCCTGTTATGTTTCCTACTCCCAACTGTCATTGCTTAATTTGTTAGAAATATTTAAAATGTCAATTAACTCTAGCATAACTCGTTCGGATTATTAGTGATGGAGAAAAATCGGAAAAACCAGAAAAAATCTGCATTTTAAAAAAAATCATAACACTATCATTTTTCAAGTTTTGAAGCAGGCTCTCGACGACAAAGTAGAGATTGATATGTACTTTATGTTTCTAAAAGATTGTGAGAGTTGAAGTATAGTACTACAAAATTACTATTCTCATTTTGCGTTAAAATGCTGCGAAATTGGTGAGAAATACTTGCAAACATGACTGAAAACCGGCAAGTGCATGGAAGCGGCTCAGGAAGGGGGGTAGAGCAACAGATTCATAACGCAGCGCGCTTGTATTACTATACATACGCTTCCCTGCGTCTGGTGCTCTACCCTCGCTTTCACGCACTCGCCCATTTTCGTTCATGTTTGAAAGTATTTTTCACCTTTTTTGCAGCATTTCAACGCAACATTAGAATGAACATTTTGTAGTACTATAATTCTACTCTCGAAATCTTTTCGAAAAATTTGAATCGGACCACCTATGACGCATCCAGGTCTGCTGCAATGGAGTGCATTAAAAAAATCAGTTTGCAATTATGCCAAAACCAATGATCCGACAGCACGTGAGTTCTTCACACAAAAAGAATATATTAAGCACTACAATGTCGTGAAAAACCAGCACTACAATTCGAAAAGTGGCGGAATTATAAATTCTTTAAAAAAGCTGTTTTGTCACGGTTTTTCCGGTTTTTTTCCGTTACTAATAATCGAATCGAGTTGTGCGGGTGCTTCTTTCCTTTACATTACCATTGAAAGTATCGGGATTGCTTCATTAATTTTCAAGTTGCAAGTCAAAAACGATAAAAATTTAAAAATATGCTTTTAAATATTTATATTAAATTAGGCAATGACAGTTGGGAGTAGAAAACATAACAGGATATATGTATGATGGCACAGTCAGTTTTCTGGTAGTATTTTCCGCCACAGAATCATCAGAGCAGAAAATCTCTATTGATTGTCCTATTATTGGAAGTGTTGTGATGACGAGACCACGTAGTATTTCTATTGAAATCTACCTAAAACTGAATTCCTCACTATGTTTATATAATATAGATAGAAACATGGGAATTTTGAAAGCCACCATGTTTGTTATCTATCAGTTCCTTTCGATCAAAATCTGCTTTCTCGTATCTATTTTTGTTCCTACCCCTGATGATTTTGATGAACCTGATTCCGAGTGCGCTCTTTGTATCCAGAACGCAGGGTAAGTGAAGTGAGTCAAATATACATCAGAATAAACCACTTTTCCAATACGAGGAAACTTAACAAATGCTTGCAAAGCATGACCAATATAAATCCTGGTTACCAACTGTCTTTCAAATTTGGTGCTTTTCTCAATGCAGATAGGGTATAAAGGAAAATGTCCGAGATGCATCCCCTTTAATTCAGATACAAGAGCCACTTTTCATTCTCAATTATATTCTTCAACATTAAATTCAAATGTTTTTCCCAAAAAGTGAGAAAGCGGGATGCGGGAAAGGAAGGAATACACGATTAAGGATTCATTTTAGGGACAACGAGGAGATAATAGTCGAATTCTCAATCAGAATTTTGAATCCATATCGGATATGTCACTAGCTTGACTCACCACAACATGCAGAAAATTAAATGGTATACTCATCTTTCATGTGAAAAATGATCTGCAAAATTTCAGAACAATTCTAGGAAATTCATTGAAATTTTCTGCATTCAAACCTCCAACAATACGCTTTTTGATAAACAAATGTGTTTTATGTGTGGGACAGAAAATGAATAGATTTGTGTGCTCGCGTTCACATTATTCAATTCAATCGTGTGGAAATCAATTTAATGTATTAATACAGTTTAATATGTTTTATATGTCCACATCGCAGGAATACTCTGACGATTATTTTAAAGTATTTAGTGTGTATTCCTATTATTTTAACAATTTTGCGATGGATCTCTAACCAAAAAATTACTTGAAACATCACCAACTTTGGTGTTAGTGCCTTCTCTGCCGAAGGAAAAGTGGTTTGGCTGAGCCCTTCGCATTACAAGATATAAAAGCCATAGATGGCGCATTTCTCCTGAAAAAGAAGTTATTCACTTCGATATATTTTTCAGTTTCCGTACTGCTCTTGGTGGAAGCAACTCACTGAATAATTTTCTGCAAGTGGTGGTGTATCACGCTGTATTTGAAACGATTCACCAAAAATCCGAGCTTGGTGAGCATGAAGGGAATAATTGATCTTTTCATATTCAAATCAAAGGTTTTCATTTCAACCTCGTAGATAAAATAATTTTAATTCCGTCCTGTGTCTTTCCTTCCATTCGTTCCTGACTCGTACAGGGAACAGCAAAGGCTGTGAATAGAATTTATAAATTCCATTGATAGAACCATCATGAGTCGGTGTCTTGAAAATCAGACAAACGACTGAATCGTATCGTGACCATGCGTGTCACATTCTTGCTCAGGTAGAGAGAGAAAGCGACATGGAATAAAAATTTGGGACGATTTGGTGTCGTACAAATCACCGCAATCTCATTCGAAAACACTGTTATTGGTAACCCCTTCAGAGAAAGGCAAGCCTTGAGTTTTGGAATTTAAGACGATTCGGCATCGTTCATATTACCACAATCGTATTTTCTGTGGGTTTCTTCTGCCGAGGAGATACGCCACCTGATGTTCCTAAGCTGTCGATTACCCATGCAAAGTTCTTGGCTTCAGAACGGAGAAGATCTTTCCACATGATCATTCTTTGGGGTTACGTTCAGCTGTGTATAGATTTCACGTCATCCAGATAATGGTTTTTTTCATTTTTATACGAATGAGTTGTATAACGTGACACGGGTAATTATTTATGGACGGTATAGGCAGGTGAGTTGTTTTTTTTTTGTAGACTCAAACTGTCATACTACCTGATCATTGATTGGGATTGGGTGCTGAAATACAATTAACTATGAAGAGGGTGGAAAACTGCTTGATTTCAATAGTTCATTTCATAGCTTCCTCTAAAATTAGCAAAGTGTCAGAATATAATTTTCAGCAAGAAATTACAGTCCTCAAGTCAGGCAGAACAACATAAGCTCTACACTTGGGCCATTAGGGGGATCGCAAAGGGTGGTTTCTGTGGAATGACTCATGAATAATATGGAATACTAACACTGTCGTATCCTACTCTCAGTAGTTGTTTTCTTGAGATGAAATGAAAGATACTGTATCGAATCATAGTTTCGTAAACGAACCTACCCCGGTCTTGAATGATTGATAGAATTGATGGTTGATTTATTGTTTTTAAAACCATTTTTTTATATGTGATTATCTAGACAGCCACTACATTTTTCCAGGTAGCAGCATTCTGGTGGAAGGTCCGCAATCCATTTATTCGCTGGATATATTTTTTTTCGGCACACCGCCTACTATAATTTTTTTTTTGTCGGCACAAAGTCTCATATAGATAGTAGGGTGTCCGTTATTTACCAATTTTTTTTTCTGAAGTGCCCCCTAAAATTTAAGTATATGGTCTGAAAAAAATATCAGCCTCAAAAAGCTCCTCATTTTCATATTATATTTTCCCTATACATTCTCCATTTGAATAACATGAGGTTTTAATACTTTTTTCATTTTTTTTTTCTTGAACCCCTACGATAAAGTTATGATAGATTCATTTCCTCATAGAAGATTGAAACCCTTACAAAAAAGGTATCGTATGTTTTTTCCATAACTCCACTCTTTCAAAAGTTATTCGGAGTTAAAGTTGAACGCAACCCGAATTTTCAGTTTTTTTTACAATTACAGCAAAATTATTATTATTCAGATGAATCTGTGTTGTTTATTCCTAAAAATATCTAATTCTGATGGTTCTATGATGGAATATTGAGAATAAATTTCAAAAACTGAAAAATTATGTTTTACATGACATGTAACTCTAATTCTAATAATTTTTGGGACTTTGTCAATTTCAAACACGCAACTAATCAATTTCTACAGAATTTCATAAATGTTCATACGCTTCCAATAAATTTTATATAAGTGGAAATTCTACTACAATGCCGTAAATGCTTCAGAGATTACTTTCGGAAGCATTTCTGCCAATACACTAATTTTTTATTCACGCAAGCGCAATGAAGCATAATTAAGTACCTCGAAAATAATTGAGAAAGTGCTTTTAGCCAATCTGATTTTTATACAGAAGTATCTCTGCAGAACATTGTGTATGTTGAAAAGGGAAACATTCTCAATTGAATATTGAATAAAAATATTTGTCTGTGAATTGAATGAAAATATCCACGATATAAAGGAAGATATTTTTTTGTGCATGTCTAACAGAAAACAACTACTTCTCCGGCTAAAGCCTCGCCGGACATTGATATATATATATATATATATATATATATATATATATATATTTATTATATATATATATATATATATATATATATATATATATTCTGAAAGAACCCTAACTCAAAAGAAAAAATCCGAAATTGAAAATTTGCATTTTTATTCAGTTAGATATTCCAGTCTTGATTGAGAACTCACATGGATAAATGAGGCAAGGAAGAATGTTTTCCAGAAGAGGGTACTCACCGGAAATCATTAGTAACATTGACGCAAGAGAGGCAACGCATTCACTAGGTTTTCAATACATTTTTCAATCTATTTCACGCTTCCACGATCATCAGGAAGACCGGACGAAATAGGAAACACATTTTCTAGAAGCAATCTCACTTTGCAAAGATGGAATAAAGATAGCAACATTCCTTTGGGAGAGACACTAAAGACTAAAGTGTATCTTACATTCGTAGATGATTCCACATCTAATTTTATGAACATCCTGTTCATATTTCCAAAGTCAGTGGAATTAATATTAATAATAATGATAATACGTTTATTATTCACTATAACAAGAATAATGAATCAAAAAATACATTGATAAGGCAAATGAAAGGTGAGAGTTCAGTTCGTCCACTCAAACCTTCCTGAAACTAATCCTATATCCAAGCATACATCTCCTGACTAGCATACGATAGGAAAAGTGTGACAGAACAGCGAAGAAAGAAGGAAAGAAAAAAGGAAGATAGGCGTTAGAGATGAGTTTTTTTCTTTTGCTCTGTGTTTGTTTAATTTTGTAGTTCGCGGAAGTAATCCATTACTGATTTTTTTAGTGAGTTACAAGACCTACTGTAATTAGTTATCACAAGCGGATTTATGCAACAGGCAATATTATATCAGAAACTCCGTTCAAAGATTTCCTTTCTATGTCGTGTATGGTGATCGTTAAAGTTTGACGAGTATTAAAATTATGTATGTCTCTCCTGAATATAACTCTGTCATAGAGATAGTTGGGTTGCTTGAATTTCAAAAGTTTGTAGAAATAACAAAACATATGGAGTGTATGCCTGTTGGACATATTGAACCATTCTGATTCGTAAAGTTTATGGGAAATTATTTGTCTTCTTTTGATACCAAAAATAAGTATCATACAGCTTTTCTGAAATTTTTTAAAACGCTGGCTATCCACGCTTTCTATAAAAGGCCTATCGAATTCTATTGATGAACAAAAATAGATCTGTAATACAAAATAACACATTGAAAACATTTTTAGGCGATAAAATACCAGAAGTTACTTAAAAATGATGAGTTAATGGATACTATTCAACCTCGTGATGATCATCAAGAACTCTTGGAATTATGTGAAATATTTCTAGGCATAATGGATTCTGAGAAAATCAAATTTTATAAACTTGGGGCATTCAATCACGATCGATGGATATCAAAAGCAATTTATTGTTTGAAAATTTATATTTAAAATTAACCAATGATGGAAAAAATCTTTTGAAAATTTCATTATTTATTGTTTTTGTATACAGTGCGACTTTTAATAGTCGGGGGGCCCCTGTTAACTTTTGAACGGTTCGACGTGTAACAATGAAAAAAAAACGTATTGAATGATATTACCGATACTACTTTTTGAAGAAATGAAAGACACATCAACTTGGAAATTTCAAATAGCATGGGGGAACAAGGCGTGCATTGTTGAAAAGATAATTCAATTCTCTTTTCAACCACCCTTTCTTATTAGGATTTCTTCCAAACGTTTTTTTACAATTTACATTCAAAATGTCAGATATAAGTGCGGATCTGAATATTACCGTTACCTCAATAACTTTTGATAGGTTTGATGTGAAACAATGAGACATGTAATTTATTGAATGGTATTACAAGTTCTATTTTTTGAGAGAAGAAACATTACAATTACTCGACAGAGAGCGCTGGGGGCACATCAATTCGAAAATTTCGAAAGGCATAGAGGTCGATTTGCGCATCGTTAAAAAGGTAAGTCAATTTTTGTTTCAGCTATGGTTGTTTTACTGAACCACAATTGCGAGTGCGGCTTTTTATAGCCTTCCCCTCCCCCCATCCGCCACTGCACCAAATCAAGACCTTGAGTTCATGAAATGAGAGAAATTTGGGAACCATTCATGGCATTTGAGCCCTGAAGCAGCAGCCTTGACGTTTTCGGATTTTTTTAAATTTTTTTGGTGTGAAGCAAAAACTGGTTAGAGCCTTCAAAATCAAGTAATGATGATCAATTTGATAATCCTGAATGCTTTATTCTCAATTTAGATAATTCCAAGTGGTATTTAAATTAAAACTTGATTATTTTATAAATTTTATTCTCTCAAATTTTTTGAAAGATGGTAGGACAATCCAGAATATTCAAGAGGATTAGAAGTTGTTGAACATCTAAGATTAGTCAATGATACCTACTGCAGGAAGAGCTGAAAAATTGATCGAAAATATACACGAGAATGAGAAGCAATACGTGATTCAAATTGTGAGCGTGTATAAAAAAAAATCTATATGTAACTGAAGGAAGTTCAATAAAATGAATGATGTCCACTCAGATATTGTACATTTTATTTAATCCCATATTTTTTTAAATTTTGTTCTCAATTTTCTATCACAGGATCATAGAATTAGATATTGAAAAAAAAAAAAAAAAAAGAAAATTTATGATGAGTTCAACTTCCACTTCAAATAACTTTTGAAAAAGTGAAGGTCTGATAAAATTATTAAACACCTTTTTTGTGGAGCGTTTGAATTCCTACACGAATTTGTATTTCTTGATACTTTGTCTCGACTCGTTAAAAAAAATGTTAAAAAGTAGTAACACGCCATGTTATTTAAATGGAAAACTTAAGGGCAAGGTTTAATATGGAAATTAGGAGCTTTTCTGGTGTAATTTTTTTTTGGACTAAAAACTATAAATTTAGGGTGTGCTGAAGAAACAAAAATCAACGTGGTAGATAACGAACAAACAGATAGACCCCTGAAAGTATAGACCTTCAATTTTCTCACGTTGTGTATTTTTTCTGTTCTTCTTCTGTTCTGTTCAACTGAAGGGAAATAAAAGAAAAAGAAAACATATAATGAAGACAAGAGTAAAAATCTCCACTTGTGTTTGAAAATTAATTCTATAGTCAATTATTTCACAAGACAATAACAGGGATTATAGGAGTTCATCTTTTGCTGGAATAGTCTTCTGTTGAATGTATATTTGCTCAACATTGTGAGATCCTAGGTACATTATAAACCTTGGCAAATCGCCATGTCATAGAAATATATCTGTATTGCCTACCTCTAGAAATCTCGAATTATACCAATTAATAACTCTTCCTTCGCGAATCGGGGGGATGAACCCTATAGTTCGTTCACACCACCCAACCAAGGAGTTACCGATGACGATTGGACTTAGTGACCGGTCGGAATCTTTTTGTGTGAACACATATCTGATCAACCCGTTACCATCCTCAGCCACTCTTTCATAGTACATATATTTATATAGAGAACTTTATTTGTGCATAGAGCCAGGATCCATACCTCAGCAGAGAGTAACATTGTAGCAATGAACACATACTCATTACGAACATTTATCAATTTAGCTATGGAATTGTCATAATGAAATACGATCATGTCCTAAAATCAACTCTGGACAAATATATTTCCACGATTTAATCTGGCAATGATATATTCTCTCACATGACCACAGATATATTCCCAAATCAAGAATTACAGATTCAAGTCAGGAACCATTCCAAAATGTCAATTTTTTTATTTTCACAATATTCTTCAGATGAAAGATAACAAACTGTTGTTGATTTATGTATTCAATATAAGGAATTCGTGAGACTGTTCAATAATTGATTAGTCCTGTATTTTACCAAAAATTCATATGGAATACATTCCCGACGACGTGTGCGAATAGACCTCGCCACAAATCAAGAAGTTTGTAGTGACCAGGCCAAGTGACTTTTTGGGTGCACCCGTAACCACAAACCCGTTGCTTTCCACGGTTACTCTTTACGTTGAATTTTTTGGCCAGGATGTAGAACTAGGATTCATTTGCAATATCCATGGTCACTTTTTTGTGTTGAAGTTTTTGCCCAAGTTGTAGAACCGGGATTCTTTTATTTATGGCATGAAGCAACATTGAGACAAGGTGAACATACTCAGTTCCACTATTTCACAGTTGTGTCATGGTTTACAAAACCTCCACTTTATTCGATGTTATAGTGAGATACAGATCAATTTATGCCAAAATCTCCACAAACACAATGAACTGATTTTAATTAAAAGGTTAGGTAAATGAGTTCAACAAATAACTCACAATAAGCTCATATAATCAACTGGTAAGAAAAATGTTAATGGTATTTGGATCTATTCTCTTTTCTACGGGCCTGGTATTCCGGTAGGTGTTTGAGTACGAATAGTGGCTTCCGTCTTATTTTGTCCTACCAGTGCCAAGGAGAAAAACCTAGTTGATGTTTCAGGTTCAAATTCTCGAGTTCGACTGACTTTCGACCGATTCTGGGCTTGCTTATATAGAAGAAGGGCCGTATCTAAGGAGAATTCGATTCCTCGACTGAAAATTTTCAAATTTTTTGAATGGATTTGCCATCCGAAACTTGTATAGAAACGATTTGAGATATGTTCAATTTCCATTTTCCGATTTCTCTATAGAAAGGGTACCTCCATTAGCCAAATTTTAGTTAAAAACTTTGGTTGCTGACACTTTGTTGACATGTGAAGCTCCTTGACAATTTCTACTTTGAAACACAATTTTCAGGTACCAGGGCTCCGTGGTTGGATGAAAGTCATATCAACTTGATGAGAAAAGTGTTTTTTTTTTCATTTGAGATATTGGATTAGTGGAGAAATATTATTGGAAGATTGCAGGGTATCGTATAAGTTGAAGTGTAGTTACTACATACTTATAAAGTACCTAGATGCTCTTGGCTACCTCCACAGTGGATATCATTTGTATCAGATTGATCAACATAGTGTTTTCTCCCATTTGGAATATTAAATCAGCAGGGAAATATTACTGAAACATTACAGGGTATCGTTGAAGTTGAGTTGAATACACCCATCTCTATAATGTTCCCGGATTTGTTTTTGCTGTTTCCAAAATAATTATTATCAGTTTGATGAATGAAGTGTGTTTGTCTATTTTTCCTCAATTTGCTAGAAGAATGTGATTGGGAGATGGTAGCCTAGTGTTGGAGTCGAATCGTAGAAACTACATACAGAGTTACATGTTGAGATTGTGAACCTCATACGAGTTCATACTCACCTCATTCTCGTTATACAATCCTGGACTTGCAATCAAGTATTGTTCCATCTCATAACATTCGGTGCACGAGGAGAAAAGAAACCTTCGAAGGAATTCTTTTCACTTTCTGCTAGGTTCTGCCATCAAGAACTTCTCTTGCAGGAGCAGAATATGGTTCAAAGTATTTGCTTGGTGTGTTCTTCTTCTGAATGATAGTTCCATCCTCAATCAATGCTTTGATGTTTTTTTTTTATTGTTGACTAATTGGTATCCTTTCCCCTAAATGACTCTATAACCCAAAAGACTTCATAAAACGATCTAGATTAAAAAAAGACTTCCCCTACCCACCAAGATCCAGGAATTTATGTAATCTAACAAGACCCCGAGTCAAACCGTCTCAGTCTCCATGACTATCCATACCGTTTTATTGAAGAAAAACGGATGAAAATTCTAAATAAAAACTCTACAAAATAGTTGAACTGGAGACCAACCTAGTAACCCCCAAGGGTAACCCGTCTCAATGTGCTGACAATTTGACGTCATAGTGAGTAGCATCAAAAGATATGAATGTATGTTATAGACAGCTGAAATACATTTCAACTGCTGAACTGAATGAAGCGTACGTACGTCTTTACGATTTTGTTTTCGATTTCATATAATGTATATGCTGATGCAACACAAAAGCACCCAACCAAAAACCTTTCATATCACGTATACACCCTAACAAGAACTAATGAAAATCAAAAGGTGGAAAATATAATTAATTGAAGGAAGGTTTCGTGAGTGGAAAACTTTGAAGTTTGAATGCCTGGTTGAGTCCATATTTACAAGGAGACTAGCGGGAGTTCCCTTGTGTTGCGTTCATTTTCGATGTGTATTATTTTCATGAAATATTGATTAGGGTGAAACACTGCTCACGGCAGGGCCAGAAATAAAAACAAAGAACAACAGAATCGAATAAAAACCAAGAAGCGTATATGTAAAGAATGTTGATTGTTTTAGTTGTTGAAAAAATTTTTTGGCTATGTTGTGAAAGTACTCCATGGAGATATACCGAGTTATTATAATTTGATTGTATGTATGGAGAACTCGACATACGGACTTTGAATTGGAGCAAAGTTCCATCTATTGCCACAGTTGAAGATCTACAAAATGACACGACACATCCAGTTTTCACATACAACGTTTTGTGTTCATCATTATATACGAAAATTAATTTTCAGTGCAATTTGAATGTTATGATTCATCAGCACATTGGTGCTATGGAAAATGCATTCGAAGTGTCTGAATCTCCGGAATTAAGTGAAGTTATAAACAAAATTTGACAGTTTATTGTAATGTTACGAAGCAATTTTTTTTAAGCTCCGTTACTGAAAACGGCTAAAGAAAGATCAACATAACTTTAATACATTCCTGCTATTTGGGGTTGATATTAATTCTGGTCTGGCAAAATTCTATTCCTAGTTAGAAATAATTTAAATACCAATACCTACTGGAAGTATGTGAAATCGGCATAAAACAGAACTATGTTTTTCTGCATTTTATAAAAGGGTGAAAAGCTTCTTGGATGGTTTTTATTGAAGGGGAAAAAGAAATCAAAGTCGCGATAGGAAAAACCATATAAATTTTCGTTAAATTAGGAAAATAAATCAAACTCGCGATGGAAAAAACAATGAAAAATTTTCTGACAGACACTAAATCATCCATCATATTGCCGGTCCAGTTTGAAAGTGCGCCGTTCTTATTCCAAAAGGGACAAAAGAAAGCGCCCTTCTTAGTGGGTTTGCTTTATTGAAATTCATCATTGATTTGAAACATATAAAAGGGGAGATGACGTTAGCATCAGGGCTTGTTCCTGTTGTGGTTCATTGAGGCTTGTTTCTGCTCTGTGTCATTGAGGCTTGTTCCTGTTGAGCTTCTGTGAGGCTCGTTCCTGTTATACTCCCAAGTTGAAAGTGTTTTAGTGAAGTAAAATCTCAGGAGTCTGTTAGTGAATGTGAACTTTGAGCTTGTTTTTCCGTATGCTGAGGCACCTGTGAACATGATTTGGGCATTTTTCGATTATTTGTCGTCGAATAAGCTGGTCAGAAAATAAAGCGTGTATATTCAGATTTGATTTTTTTTGTGTAAAGTAAATCCTCCTGAGGTATGTTGATTGGTTGATTTGCTGAAGTGTGATTTTTTTTGGTTTATAAGTTATTATCCTTATATTGTTTCTTTATGTATATGCTAGTTGAGTTTAGAGTAATATTTGAACCCCTAGTAATTTGTTGTTGGTTTCAAAGTAAAACCTTTGCGATTTATTTCAACGGCCAAGTTGAGTAAGTAAATAATATTTTTAAAATAATATTTGTGTCTCCGCGAGAAAAAATTATCATTTGAGCTCTTGCAGGTGTTTTATCGTATGAATCATTCACAAGTAGTCTGAAAATTGGTTGCCCTGATAATTGTTACCTTATGTTATCAGTTTTTTGAGTTCATGGAAAACGCCGAATAAAAACAACTGACGTGGAAGATTACATCACTCCACATTGTGAATTTCAGTTTTTCCATCAGCTTGAGTTCTGGAAAAACGCCGAACTGAAGTTACTGTCGTGCAACAGTATAATATAATAAAAATTTCACCGCTGTTTGAATTCAAGGAATAACCAAATTGAACAACGGCCACGAATATAAAACAAGTTTAATTGTCCAATAATATACTTGCAGAGCAAAAGTTTCGAGATTCAGAATCAATAGCCCTACTGCCCGAATTTTTCGGAATATTATTCATCTCACGATTCTTGAAAGTGGTTTTGTAATTATCCGATTTGTTGCTTCACTGAGGGGATTGTATTGATTTTATTTTATGAATATCACTTTGATGCTTTGTAGTCTGTATTCAAGCCCAGTAATTACCGTTGGTTGAGATCAGGAAAATCTTCGAAGGAAACCAACTGTAAAAAAAATATCGAATCATTGAAAATTCAATCATCACCAGAGGGGCCTAGCACAAGGATCGGCGTGGCGTATCATAGCAAAAACGTAAAGCTCAGAGAATATCCGAGTGGAACGTGGTGATAATTTATTTTTCGGGATTAATAAGGGTTTAATTCGGAAGAAAAAAGTTAATTACCAAAAACTCGAAAAATCACTTTCTGAGTCTGTCACATAAACGTGTTATAGAAAAAATTGTTTTCATAAGGGTTAAATTATTCTTGATTTACGGACAATCTATCTATTTTATGATTGGGTAATATTCCGCCTTAAAAATATGGTTATGTATATCCCCCTATTTAATTGGCAGACCGATAACTATATTGGGTAAAACCATTTGTATATAAAAACCTGTTGTGAAACTGCCATAATCCAGAATTTGAATATACCAGCTAATTGAATACTATTACACGCTGTGTTTACTATGAAAAATTCCTTTCCATTTCAGGCAAATTATTCATAAACTCAAGAGTTACGAAACCAAGTTCAGAGTTAGTGAAGGCATTTCTGTCTGTCTGTTCTCTGGAGATATAAATTCAACCGGTTTCCAGTATCAAATATTGTAATTAAAGCCTAAAGTCTTTTGAAGAATTCAAAAAGTGTCAAAATACCAGATCCCTGGACGAACCGTTTCTCCATCTGTTGGTACCCCAATGCGTGAAGTAAACCACTATAAAATATGTCGCCCGCATAGTACTCTGACGTCATAAGCAACGTAAATTTCTATTGAAGATAAAAGGTGTGAGTGTTATCACTGTTCCTAGAAAATCACGTCACAGTAAATAATACCAATGGGGAACTCGCATTATTTTATTTTATTTTTTCTTTGCATCAGTTCGGTCTTCAAAAATTATATTTTGTGAATATAATTTCTCAAATCTCAATTTTTTTTATAAAGTTTCAAATTGGAAGGTACTCCTCAATACAAACTCGATTTGACCTTCACTGGAATAACTTTCTCCAAACACTAGCGCCAATTGTGGTTGTTTCAGAAATATTGATAGACAATATTATCGCTACAACCCAAACAAAATCTACTTCACTTTAATGTGATGTTTCGATGTTCCAGTAACAATTGAAAATACTATCATCATTTGAATATATTATAATATATAAATGAAGATAGATGAAATTTTGATTTGTTGAAATTATAAACAGGATGTTCATAAAATCAGATGTGGAATCATCTGCGACTGAAAGATAAACTTTAGTCACTATCTTCCATCGTCAAGATAACCTCTTGTGAAATGAAGTTATTTTTTGTGAATGTCTAACAGAAAACAACTACTTCCCCGGGGAAGTAGTTGTTTTCTGTTAGACATTCACAAAAAATAACTTCATTTTAATCGTGGATTTTTCAATTCACAGAAAAATCTTTCTATCAATATTTAATTGAGAATGTTTCCCTTTTCATAGATGAAATTATAGTTGACAGTTCGAAACAACTAGCGGTAAAAGTTCGAACTGTGTGAAGTTACGATGCATACGTTCATCAGAGGCGCTAGCACTACGTTTTTGAATGTGGTGAAAAAATTGGCGTTTTCAATTTAGAATTACGAAAAATATAAAAAAAAAAACGATTTCCAAGTTTGTTACTGAACTTTCTAGGAGGCAATCTTTATGTGCAAATCAAAATATTTCAGGAAAGGGGCACATTCGTGTTTCCCATTATACATATACTCTGTTCACGTTGAGAGGAAAGTGACGTGTCAAAATGACATAAAGCAGCTTTGCCAATATGTGAGGTATTTCAATTTTCTACGATTTATTGTACTAATGAATAGTGAGTATGATAAGTGAAAGATTCAATCAACTTTTTGAAGAGCTACAGAGAACCATTTGAAGGAAACATTTGGAATTTCATAAATATCAATGAAAGCATCAACCTATTTCACAAACTTACTTAGTTATACAATTAGACCGGCACTATACATAACTTCTTTATAATAGTAGTAATGCGGAATGAAATATTTCATTTAAATTCAATTATGTCATTTTTATCATCAGAGTCACTATTATCATCATCGGAATCAAAATCTATATTAGCGGCTGAACATATTCCCCATCAAACCAATTTCTTTATCCCAGTATATATTATTTTTTGTTTGGTTGTGAACAATTCCAGCCCATACATCAGTGTGCTTTTCCTAAGATTCTTCATCAGTTGAGCAATATGTGATTTAAATCTGGGATCTTCATCCAAGATTATTCTTCTTAGCTTCTTGAACTAACTCAAGTTTTTCATCATCTATCAGAATATTACTCTGTCTGCGAATGGTTTTTCTTGAATGTTTGGGCCTGAAAACGATGACTTTAGATTTGATCATCAACCAATGGTCAGAGGCTTTTTTAATAAAAGCGTTTATATAACTATTCACTCGAGTACAAGCATTATCTACCTTTAAAAAAACTGTAGTACAACTGCGTGTCATCTGCATATAAATGTATGTTGCACAACTGAAGTCATTTCCATAGCTGTGATGTGTAGATGGCAAATAATAAGGGTCCTGAAATTGAACCTTGTGGAACTCCACATCGAAAATTCGAATATTGGGAGCTGTTATCATCTACAGTAACCAGTTGCTTGCGTTCATGGAAATATGAACTGATTAGTGAGATGGCACTTTCGGATAATCCTACGTAGTGCAGTATCCATAACATCAATTTGTAGTTGATGGTGTCGAAGGCTCTGCTAAAATCTAGTAGAATCAATATGGTATTCTGGCTTGAATTGCTTGATCTGATTATGTCGTCAACTGTATGTATTAGAGCATTCGTGCAACTGTACCCTTTGCGGAATCCAGATTGGGTAGTAGGAAGTATGGAAAAATGATTTATATGTTTTTTCAGTTGAAACTCAATGGCTCTTTCAATTATTTTCGATAAAGTTGGCAGTAAGCTGATATCACGCAGATCTTTGTAATCCAGTGGAGTTTTTATTTTTGGTAGTACTTTCACAACTGCTCTCTTCCTAACAGTGGGAAAAACATGGTTCGTCAAGCAAAAATTGACAATGTTAGTAATATAAGGAACGATATGATGGCAACACATTTTTATTAGTTTACTATTTAGAAAATTGCAACCCATTGCATTCGATTCTATTTTAGAAGTTGTTTCGTGAACAAATATATCGTCAACCTCACTGAATTCCAAATCAAATTCAACCAATTTGTTATTTTTCTAAAAAGATAGAAGTTCCATAGACGGCTCTCTAGAAGGTATAGAGTTGATCAAAAAGTTGTTAAGCAGGTAGATAATTGTTTCATTTCAAAGTTCCTAACATTTTTGTTATCATGTTTACTGAATTCATAGTAAAGGAAGTGTTTTTCGCGCTCTTGATGGCCCGATTAGTATAATTACGCATATTTTTGTAGAACTGGAAATGAACCAATGATTCCGTTTTTCTGTATCTCTTTATAAAGCTTTGTCTCTCATTGACATAATTTCTTTCAAAGTATCCGTTAACCATGGAGCAAGTCTTTCAGTTACCCTTGATGACGTAATGGGAGCATGCCTGTCGAAAAGGTTTGTTAGACAATTAACTGAGTATGCCACTTTTCATAAACTCTCTCCTGGTCGAAAATGTTGAGAAATGAGATATTGTGTAGTTCTCTCTTAAAATCTTCTTCGTTAAAGTATTTAAAACATCTCTATTCGTGAATTTTGAACTTTCATTCATCAAACCTGATAACTTTGCAGTACACTGACATATAATCAGAAATTTCATATGAATCACTGACACCTCTATCAAGTACACAATCTTCCTCATTTATAATCACATCTAAAAAAGTAGATGTAGTTTCAGTTTTTCTGGGGGGCATATCTATTATCTGATTTAATTCAAAACATCGTATAACTGATAAAATCTTTTCAACATTAACGTTTTAATAATTCAAGAAATTAATATTGTCACCCCCACAGATAATTTTATCAAATTTGTGAATTATACCCAGAGTGTCTTCAGATTTCTCATGAAAGTTGAAACGTCCTGAGATGGTGTCTTATATATTTCTCCAAAAGCTTTTTTTTTTGAATTATTACTCTAATCCATAATTGTTCACAAGAAACACCATGAATATGAATTTTATCACCAAATAATTTTTCTCTAAGAAAAAAACACAAACCTCGACCTCTTGTGTCACGATCCAACCTGAATAAATTATAACCCTCTATATAAATCACATCGTCACTTATATAATTTGTGAGCCATGATTTACATATACGTAAAACGTCGAAATCTTGATAGGAAATCAAGTATTTTATTTCACGCAGTAAACTACCCACCTGCATAAACCCATTCGCCACGTTCATGAGAATCCTCCTAAGAACCTCAGGTTGAACAAAAAGATGGGAAAGTTTTAGCTGGCAAAAACAACAAATAAAAAGTGATAATAATGAGATAGAATACCAAGCACAATGTGGTTGGGTGTGACTAAACTGCACACATGGCTACTGATTATGTATTAACAATTTCATGTGCAAATCTAGGTATATGTAATGAGAAAGAAAACAGAACAGATAAAAAAAAAACAAAGGATGATTGTGTAATGCAAAAATCAACTTAGAATTTATCTATTCCATGGATATTATTTTACGGTGGATTTCTTCAGTTAAAAACTTGACGAACGTTGTTCCATATTTGAAACTCCTCCACTCACTTCAACTTTTGAGATGACAGCTTTCAATAGCTCGAACTGATGGGGAGTCAGGTCTTACCTTATGATGAAACCAGTTTTTTATAGGCCCAATGCTCATGTACCCCACGAAGGTTATTTTGAACGATGAAAGATATTGACTAAAGTTCATCTTTCAGTCGCAGATGATTCCACATCTGATTTTATGAACACCCTGTTCATATTCTCAAATAGAGGAATGTTGATGTGCGATAACCATTCTTGGATATCATCGTTCTTCGATGCTCTTGTTGGGGCTTTATTAATCACAGTGCTGTGATAACTTACATTATCCATGACCTTTATTGAAGGCTCTTCTGAAATTTTTAAATGGGTGGTATTTAAACCAATGAAGAAAATTTTTTCGGTTCATACCTCCATGGTTATCACATTTCTTGGTTTTCAAACAAAAAATTAGGTCTGCTCCACAAAGAAATCTGGTACTGCATATATACCTTGTAATTAAAAAAATCGTCTGCGATCGAGGGAACCCCGTCGGGAACGAACTTCCCCATGCTTTTTCTTCAACACCGAATGTTATTCGATATGGAGATATATATTGTTTATACTTGTATATTTTCGTCACGTAAAGCGTTATGCACCCTCCATATTTCCAAACGATCCATTAACTCAATTAATATCGAAGTAGCAGAGTATGTTGCCATCAATCTCATATATCCACCATTTTAGTTTTTTTTTCTCAATATTTTTCCCTTTGAAAGTTGACGTTTTCTATTCCATCACATTTGATTGTCATTATACCATGCATACCATATACTCATATTTTCTTTATCCAAACTCCTACGCCACAGTAAAATGTATTTTATGCCTGATATCAATTTTCGTTATATTATAACAAATTGACGTACACATATTCAATGTTAAACATTAATCCAACTTCGGTATACAAAAAATATAAAAAATTATGTCCAAAAAAGGATATATTCATCCAAACACACGTTATATAGAAATATAATATAAAAGAAATAAAATTATTATCCACGAATCATCACTCAACGATAATATTCGACTTATATTTGCATAGATATCCCACCGCTCATGTATCATTTTATATTTCTCTCAAGCAGAACCCCATGAGTAACAAACATTTTCAAACATAAGAAAAAACAAGTTATTGATAAATATGAACTTTATGGCCAGAAAACAGAATTCACTGGGAATGAAAATAAATTTTGAAATCAAATACTCGACCCAACTGATACACAAGAACACGTTAAAAATAGATAGACACCTTCCAGCCCGGGAATGCATATAAAAAACAGGCACCCTTTCACAACACAACCTTAACAAATGTCACCCCCATAGTTACGCACCTCTAAGGAATTTGATAGCAAACAAAGAAACTATAAATTATAGTGAAAGAAAGAGCCATATGAAAGGAGATAAGATATGAAATGAAATGCATAAAGCACACAAAGTCGTCTTCACAAAAGGTTCAATATAAATTGAAACACAACTGGTAGACCGACAGGCGGAAAACAACTACTTTCCTAGCAGATACCACGCAGAACGTTGAATGATATTCACCTGACAATCCATGCAAACTTCCATATAAATGGATATTGTTCGCAAATGTTTCTTTCTGATAAGCTCGAATATGTTTGAATTCATGTCGTGTCCGCCTAACAATCCGCATACCGGTTTCAGGCTTTTTGGCCCTCATCAGTACGGAGTAGTCACCAGCCAGGGATCCGGAGAGATCTGGCCGAAGCGAGACACAACATAAATAAAATCATCATCGAGCTTAAAACATCTTTAGGTGCGTCGGGAAAAAAAACTTTCAACTGGCGACACCTAGTGACAGAAAGAAACACATACAATTCTCCTACCCCGATAGGATTCTAAATGAAAGATTCCTTCTCAGTAGGAGTGGCTCAAATTGCCCGACTGGCGAACAATATCCATTTGCGAACAATATCCATTTATATGGAAATTCGCATGGATTGTCAGGTGAATATTATTCAACGTTCTGCGTGGTATTTGCTAGGAAAGTAGTTGTTTTTCGCCTGTCGGTCTACCAATCCAATCCAATCCAATAATATTTATTCATTTATATTTACATGGTAACTTAAAACTTAACTAATATGTACAATAAAACAATCTCTGCTCCTCTTCCTGGATGTTGTGGGGGAAAGGGTTGAGGAGGGATGTGTTGTGGCTTTATGTTTGGGAAAATGTAAGCCACCAGCTTGCCCTCCCGACGGGGCGAAGGGGTGGCCCCTGTTGATTTAAACAGGTAGCCTTTTTTCCATAACCGTTATTGTTTTTTCTAGGAATTGCGATTTTTTAAAGGTGCCTCCTGCTATCGCTCATGCATCTATTGTCATTGTAGATGGAGTTCCAAAATTCAAAGAGTTTTAATTTGCTTGTTTCTTTTTTTCAACTCGTAGTAGCTATCCGGAAAATAAATTGATACAAAAAAAACCGGCTTACAGTACTTCCTTTTACCCACTCTGTTGGGCGTGGCTTAGGTACTTGACCTATGCCATAGGTTTAGGATCCTAATTCATACAGGTCGGATTTCCGACCTTATAGAATTTTAACTAGTTTTGCAATGGCTCGCGATAGAGTTCTAGTTTTTCAAAGATTACCCCATGTTTCCTGGGAATTCCTTCTCTTATATTTGTTATATTTGCCGTAAGCAGACTTTTGGGAATGTGGAATCGATAGAATTTATTCGATATTTTATTGATATAGGATTCGAGCGTTTCAACTTTCGCCAGCTCCCGCAGATCATCCAACCGAATGTATCTGTTACTGTTTGTAACTATGCGAAGGGCCTTGTTCTGCAACCTCTCTAACCTCGATATTTGGGTTTTTGGCAGGCTGCAGAATATTGGACAGGCGTATGTCATGGTTGGTCTGATTATTTGCTTATAGATTCTTAAATTATTATCAGTTGACAGCTTGGAATTGCGTGCAATGAGGGGGTACGTACGCTTGATTGCGGCCGCCCCCCTCTGTAACGCCAAGGCTATATGATTGTGCAAGTACATCCGACTGTCCAATTGCACTCCCAGGTATCTAACAGTAGGTTTCTCCGTCACTTTGTTATTTTCAATCGTTATCTTCCCGAGGATCTTCACGTTAGTTCTTTTCCTCGTGAAGTTAACGACCTCCGTTTTGTTGGGATTTAACTTAATCTTATTTTTCTCCAAATATGGTGTGACCAACCGATCCAGATGAATCTGGAGCTGCCTAGCAGCCACTTCGCTTTGGAACGAGTGGGCGTAGATCGTGGTATCGTCCGCAAACATGGCCGTGCTCATTCTAGCGAAGGTCGGAAAGTCACTGGTATACAGAGAATATAAGGGCTTGTTTTGGTTCGCAGTTCTAGCGATTCTGAACCGTTCAAAACAGTCGCACACTCGTATATTCAGAGTGGGCTCGCACGAAGTTTTCCATGCCACGACTGTCTTACTGCTTTGAACCGATTCAGAACCATTCTGACTGCGAACCAAAACAAACCTTAAGATCGGTGACAGCGAAGACCCCTGTGGGACCCCCACTCCGATTGCATAATCTCGCGAGCTGACTCCGTTGACATTAATCCTAAAAGTCCGCTCCGACAAATAGGAATCTAAGATCTTTGTAAGATGGTCTACCAATTGTGTTTCGATTCATATTGAACCTTTTGTGAAGACGACTTTGTGTGCTTTATGCATTTCATATCTCCCTTCATATGGCTTTTTCTTTCATTGAAATATGCTAGTCGGGCAATTTGAGCCACTCCTACTGAGAAGGAATCTTTTATTTAGAATCCTATCGAAGTAGGAGAACTGTATGGAGTGTTTCTTCACAAAGAAACATTTGCGAACAATATCCATTTATATGGAAGTTTGCATGGATTGTCAGGTGAATATCATTCAACGTTCTGCGTAGTATTTGCTAGGAAAGTAGTTGTTTTCCGCCTGTCGGTCTACCAGTTGTGTTTCAATTTATATTGAACCTTTTGTTAAGACGACTTTGTGAGCTTTATGCAATTCATATCATATATAAATTATAGGTTTTGACAGCTCATTAAGTGCAATACGACCAGAAAAAGATAAATCATTCTTTTTTATAAAAAAATTTGGTACAGTAACGAACATTGATTACTAAGAAGGTGATTTATTATGACAAGTAGAAGATAACTAACATTAGGAATGTGACCCCGCGAGCCAACAAAGAACAATACATGGAAGGGGGATATCCTATTAAACGCGACCACGCGAACGAACAATGATGATTCGGTCAACAGAAGTCGTTTGAGTAACAAGTCAACTCAGTTCATAGTACAATAGAGTAAGGTCCATATAACATGGCTATTCAGACGGTCATATATTTTTCAAGATATGAAAAAGTCAAGTGATAAGTCAGTTCAAAAACAAAAACAGCAATTTGCAATTACCAAATTCACCAAGTTGCTAGCCAGTTTCGCAATAGCAACTTATAATCAATTTAAATGCATCAAAACGAAACAACCATCCTGAGGTTGTCAAAACAAGAGATCATCCGGCATAAGATTATAACCAGAGATGTTCTTTTTCAATATACAGTGCGAGATAATAATTTAAACACGTAATTTCGGAAAATACAGGATAAGCATTCCATTCAAGTTTTATCGTGTAAAATCAAAATACCGAGTGAATACAGTTGATGGTCTGGAGATGGTCTGAACTTATCTTTTGGTCAAATGATTCAAAATGACTTCTATTTCATCAGTAATATATCATTAGCCAGTATTTTTCTATTGACATTTTTGTTCAATATTATTCACTTCCGATTTGTATTATGTCAAAAACTACACAGAAAGAAAAGTTTCCATGTTTCTTTATAGTTTTGCTCATTCTGTTTCATAATTTTGTTTCCCTCAACTTGAGCCATGATTTTCAGGATATGTAGCTATATTAATATTTTATATAAATATATTTCTATGATTCCGAGGGCATTATTGGTATAAATTTCTGAGATCGGTATTACTTCTAGATAAACGCCCCACTTTCCCCAGTATAGAGAGAAAGGATTATTTTTCGAAGCCGCTCTCGAGAAATAATCTCGGTTCAATTATTCCCTAGTAATTGATGCTCCCTATACATCAAATAACTTACTCTGACGAGCAATACTACAAAAAAAGATCAGTCAAATATAGTGACACTATATTTGAGATTTCCGTAGCGTTATTGGTTTATTAGTGTTGAATATTTCTTCCTATAACCAGCCATTGGCGTAGCTGGAGTAATCAGAGTGGTATTTATGTTAATACCCGATTCTTACTCCTGTAGCGTACCACGGGCAGTTAGTGAGGGATTTAACCATCTTATTATGTAATTCCATAATAGACCAGTGGCGTAACAGTCGGATGGTTTCGTACATCTTCGGAATCGGGGTACTGTCACACAGACTGGCATATAATAGAAAGAGACAGAGAGAGAAATGAAGTAGCATGGAGTGGGCATAACGCTTTTTTTACGTGAAGATTTCTACCAGCAAACACCTACCGCAAGCCGCGTAAAGGAATTTCGTTCAAAAAAAAAACTGCTTGGGAATTTTGCTTTCCTTTTATATTTGTATTAACCTTAAACCATCAACCTTAGTTTTTCAACACTTTTTACATTGGAATCGCTCAATGGTACCATCTTTCAATACTCAAGTTTCATCCAAGAATACAAACTGACGTGAACTTTCGTCCTTAAGCTTCATGTAATCATGTAAAAAGTGTAAGCGTCCACTTGCAATACTGGGCAAGCTCCATCAAACCATAACGTGAATCATCTTTTCTGTATGTAAACCAATTTTACAACATTGGAAAAGATCACATTCTTCCAGTTCATCTTTTGAAAGTTTTCAAATTGATATGACAGGTTAGCAATATTAAATTTCACTAGTTTCATCGATTTTTGACGCATTTAATTGAGAATTTTAACTTTGTTATGTTGGTTATACAAAATTACCAGAAATGACGTCTTTCCCCTCTTAACGTATACAGACTGTATTGCCAATTCCATGTCTAATATTCTTGAAATAAGTTGATACCATAATACATCGCATTTCTTGATGGAACTGTGAACAAGGCATTCCAATTGAAAAATTAACGAAGAATTGTGTGATGGTCATTGAACATGTTGAAGAACACACGTATAAATATTTTTTTTATACGCTCCACAAAATGCCTACTTTGGATACTGAAAAGAGTCCGCTAAATGCACTTTTACCGGACTAGGCCGGTAATGTAGTCATGGCAACACTTTATCGGAATATTTTTGTTTATTCAGAAAACTTATAATTAACATCTTGAGAACGTTTCTGGAGACGTAATGAACTACAAATTGATTGATATTTCGTAGTGACAGCACACGTTTGCTAAGAAATATTCTTATGAAATACTTATTTCATGACAATTCACCACTAATATTTGACAAATGTGTCATTGACAAACAATCGCTTTCTCAATTTTTGCACAACTTCCTTGTATGCCGAGCGGGAAATATTTGTGGCATTTTGTTCTGTTTATTTGAAAAGCTAATACAAAAAACATGATGTATGCAACACGTACGCAAATGGCTTAGCGGACATCATCTTCATATCCCGTGAACATACCGATTCGTCCGCTAAAGCCTCACTTTGCGTACCTTGATACATAAACTGCTATTCTCCATCGAGACCGACTTCAGTTTGATTACATTCATGAATTGAATCACGGTTCTCTAAAGGTAATGTGCTTTGATCATACATATTCCATACATTTTTATGATATTTTATATACAAAATTGTTCGTAATGTGTATTCGAATTTCTATATCTGGAGTTCGGTTGAACTTTGAGTATGGATTTTCCTTCAATGCATTTTTCATTGAGATATTTATAGCAACATGATATATGATAATAATATGTTTATTTCATTATTTTCCCAGATACAATATGATAGACATCGGAAACAATATGTGGAAAAATATAAAATAAACATGACAGAGGAACAACCACAGAAGCTTCAGAAGCTTGTGTGTGGCATTTATAATTAGTAACATTCAGAATACGCTATGTATATACATATATTCCTTTTGTGGTATGGTGATACTTTTGCTTATTGTATTTGTTATAGTTGAAAAAAATTGCAAAATTCATGTACAATATATTATGGTTACATCTGCAACTGAAAACTAAGAATTTAAAATTACGTGGCAAGGTGTAAAGTGCAATTACTCTTTTTCAGCATGGAATGGGCAGAGTTTCTTAGGTGAGCAACTAGACAACTGAAACTAATTGAAATTAAAATCAACTTCAGAATTAAAATTAAAACCAAATTAATATTAGGATTTGGAATAATTAGAGGTGTTTGACTAAAATGGATATGTATATGGAGACACATAGTAAGAGGATATATGAATAATATCACATAATCAGAATAAAGCGTAATAACATAATTGGATGGGTGATAGTTAATAAAGCATTTCGTAATAATGGGTTAGGTGGTAGATGAGTAATCATAGTTGGGTAATGATTCGGTTTATACATATTACATTCTTATCTGAATGAGGGTTATTCAGTGGTTCTTTTAGACTTCTATTTGTCCATTTATTTCTGTTCGAGGTGTGTCTTTAATAATGGATTTAATTTTTCTCTTGAATTTATTGAAGTTAAATTCGCTTCTTAGAAGACTGAACTGTTTTGGTCCTGAATGAGTATAATTTTTTTGGCCAACTGATTTATGCATTTGTGGTATGACGATTTTGTGGTTTTGACGGGAGCGTCTTCATGATTGGACATAATTGGTTCATTTTTGTTTTTGTGTTGTACTTCAATGACATTCATGAAGTACAAGCTGTCGAGGATCTAATATCTCAGTTTCAGAATACATGAGGTTGCTAGGGTAGTCATAACTTTTTTGTAGGTTGCATCTCAGAAATCTTTTCTGAACGACTTCGAGGGGTTCTGGGTGAGTTCTGGACACTCCACCCCAGCCAATTATGCCATAGTTCAGATGGGACTCTACTAGACTTTTATATAATGTAATTTCCTGTTTATAATTGAGTATATTTGTTATTTAAAGGTCGTGAGTTCGATTCTCGGCCAGGGCAGAAATTTTTCATTTAATTTGAGAGAATTAAATGTTAAATTTCGTAGCCGGGCCGAGGATGATCCTCGACGATTCGCTGTTGCGTTCAAATTAACAGTGCTGCTCCTAGGTGGCGTATGGAGTTAGTAACAAGGCCTACTCAGAATACTGTGTGAATGATACATTCTATGTTGTGATTGTCTTGAAATAAATTAATATGGGATGCAGTATTGCTTAGAGCAAGACAACCTGCATCCCATCATACAATAATAATATTCCACTTGTGTCTGGCCGAATGACGAAATGTCCAAGCCAAAAAAAAAAAAAAAAATTTGTTATTCGTTTGTATTTATAGAGTATGCAACGTAGTTTTTTAACTAAATGGTCTATGTGATGGTTCCATTTGAGGTGGGTATCTAGGAATATGCCAAGTTTTTTTTTGTGGGTTTGATAACATATATATATATAAATATATATATATATATATATATATATATATATATATATATATATATATATATATATACAGTGACCGGCAGAAAGTACGCATCATATGGGAAATTCTTTAATTAATAAATTTTGACGAATATCGATATGTGCAAACGCTTCTGCATCAAAAGCAACCCCAAAAGACATTGTACAGTGCCGTTCGTCTTTTCGTGTTTGGAGGGAAATTTTAAAAAAATTAAAATTATGTTTCAAAATACACTTAGTTGGGAAAATATCGAAAAATGTTATTCGAAAAAATTGTTCAGAACGTTATTTCTTTTAAAAAATAATGAGAAAATAAAAATCAATTTTTTGCCATATTAAAAATTTCAATTTGGAAAAATACATTTTAGACAAAGAAACTCATTAGTAAGGCCAACAGTAATATTTCAAATGATATTTTGTAAGAATTCGCAAGCTACTTCTATTTTATTCGGAAAAAAATTGAAATCTATGGATTTGCCATGTATTCAGCTGCTTCATAAGAGGTCACTGAAATATCTCCAGGACATTATAATCCCGATACTGTTCATTATTAATAAATATGGTTTTTTGTCAATGATGAACAGTATCGGGATTATAATGTCCTGAAGATATTTCTGTGACCTCTTATGAAGCAGCTGAACACATGGCAAATCCACAGATTAAAAATTTTCTTCGAATAAAATAGAAGTAGCTGGTGAATCTTTACAAAAAATTAATCAAAATATTACTCTTGGGCTTAACTAATGGGTTTCTTTGTCAGAAATGTATTTTTCCAAATTGAAAATTTTTTTATGGCAAAAATTGATTTACATTTTTTCATCTCAGATTTTTTTCCAAACTTGTACATAGCTATAAAATGTCGTTCTTAACAACTTTTCCAAATAACACTTTTCAATATTTTTCCAAATAAGTGTGTTTTGAGACATAATTTTTTAATTTTTTTAATTTCCCGCCAAACAAGAAAAGACGAACGGCACTGTACAACATCTTTTGGGGTTTTTTTTATGCAGAAGCGATTGCATGTGTCGACATTTGTCAAAATATAATATTAAAAAAAAATCCCATATGATGCGTACTTTCTGCCGGTCACTGTATATATGTGTATATATATATATATATATATATATATATATACATATATATATATGTATAGGAATTTAATGGACATAGCCCTCAGAGAAAAGTGCTAACCGTAGACACGTGTTTCGGGCTCTCGGCCCTCATCAGTACGGTGGAGAAGTGCAAGGATGAACAACACTTGGTAGAAAACGACAAATCAACGGAGTCAACAAGCAGAAGCCAGCCGATCATTTTTGATTTCGGTCAGGAGACCCTGAATTCCAGGGCAACAACCAACGTCACCACGGAGAGCTCAAAACACGTGTCTACGGTTAGCACTTTTCTCTGAGGGCTATGTCCATTAAATTCCTTCCATTTTGTTTTCAACAGTTGCCTCGATATTACTCTCTTTCATATTTATATTCCTGGACTCGGATGTCACGCAGGTAGCTATAGCTGCCTCCGTGGTGACGTTGGTTGTTGACCTGGAATTCAGGGTCTCCTGACCGAAATCACAAATGAGCGGCTGGCTTCTGCTTGTTGACCCCGTTGATTTGTCGTTTTCTACCAAGAGTTGTTCATCCTTGCACTTCTCCACCGTACTGATGAGGGCCGAGAGCCCGAAACACGTGTCTACGGTTAGCACTTTTCTCTGACGGCTATGTCCATTAAATTCCTTCCATTTTGATTCTAACAGTCCCCTCGATATTACTCTTATATATATATATATATATATATATATATATATATAATGTATATATATATATATAATTTGTTGAGCTAGTTTCTGGGGTTTCTGTCCGAGTTCTGTATTCTTGGTACTCAAAAGGTCCGATTTCACGACGTTTCGGCATTCACATTTGCCGTCTTCAGGTTATGTCGAGGAATTCGATTGTTTCGAACTCGAGTAATGTTTTTGTATTGTGTTCTTCAATCGATCGACACGATTGATTTCCTTCTTTCCTGCCCTGTTTTATGTGGGGCCGGAAGGGGTCGTTGTTGGATGCGTTGTTGCCAGAGAACAACAATTCATCCCAAGAGAAAAATCATCAAAATGCCCCAAACTATATGGCTTCCTGCAAGAAGAGACAGAAATCCGTAACATTCTTGATAGCCAGCCATAATTTCAAAAATAAAAAATGTGTTATTCTTTGAAACAGCTGACTACAAAAACCTATACAATAGGTTTATGTGGGTCGCGTATCCATCACAAAACAACTATTTCCCTAGCTAATGCCTTGACGGACGTTGAATTACATCCGATGGATAAACGTGCGAAGTCCTACAAGGTACTTAATATCAACCACTTTACTCAAGCTGACCACCTGTAGACCCATTTGGGGTATTTGCCCCTCATCAGTACAGGGTAGGCCAAGCAGACAATGAATAATGTCTGCGTTACCTGATTGAAACAATTAATGTCAATCAATTTCAAAGTATTTGCTGCGATCGAATTAGTACAATAGAGCTAACGCCATTTCAACTCAACTACTACAACTGAAACATTTCCAACTTTGAATGTCATTCTGAATCTCAGTTCATGATCTCCTATCACTGTTACTAAAGTCAAGTGTAACCCGAAGGCTCTTACTTTTTGGACATCAAATAAGTGGGCAACAGCCATTCACGAATTTAGAATTTTGACTGGATAAGGACAAGAGACCGGTCTCTAGCACTTTCCATGATGATGGTTCTCAAAGATGGCCGAGAAGAGAAGTTTGAATCTGAATTTAGAAAAATGATAATTTCTATAGAGGGTGCAGCTTTCACTACCCAGTATGGATTGGTAAGTAGCCCATCACTCTATAGAGTGCCTAGGGACGTTTAAAGCGTGAGGGGTCGTCTATGTTATAATCAGTGGCTTCCCTCACGAGGGGGTTCTCATGGGTTATTGCGCAATCGAAAACTTTCCGGTTGCGGTCTCTGATAATACTCCTGATGGAAGGCAGGTTCAAGTCTTCGAGGATCCGATCGTTCCGCACATACCACGGAGCATTCGTTATCATACGCAGGACTTTCATTTGCGCCCGTTCCAGGACGCGAATGCTAGTCTTGCGGGTTTGGCCCCAGGCGGCTGAGGCGTATAAAATGACAGGTCTGAACATCATTTCATAAATCAGAACTTTGTTTTTCAGGGAGAGTTTACTCTTCCTGTTGATGAGTGGATATAATGTGCAGATCTTCTTTGCAATTTTGTCCTTAATAATTTTGACGTGTGGTCTCCAGGTGAGCCGGCGATCCACCGTTACCCCCAGGTACTTGACTTGTTCTGACCATTCTATCTCCCTTCCAGAGACAGACACACCCCTCTCCGGGTTGTTTCTCTTACGTCCCATCGAAATTGCCCGCGTTTTGTCAGGATTCAACCTTATCTTCCACTCCAGGTACCACTGATGGAGGTCGTTTAATGCATTCTGCAAGTGAACGACACCCATCAAGTGGTTGGCTGAAGAGGAAAGCAAAGCCGTATCGTCAGCGAATAGGGATATCTTCACGTGTTCACTCCTTGGAATATCGGATGTATAGAGGGCGTATAATAATGGAGACAACACTGCCCCCTGAGGAACGACGGCCTCAATTTCTCTCGAACCCGAGAGAGAATTGCCGACCTTTATCTGAAATGTCCCACCCATGATGAACGACTTGATCTACTTCACCAGGCTCCGTGACAGGTGGAAGTCAATGAGTTTGGAGAGTAAGCCCCCATGCCAAACTCTATCAAAAGCTTTACTGATATCTAACAGTATTATATGGGCACTGTTATTGACATTCAAAGATGTTATGGCGTCTTCCACCAGCCTGAGAACCTGAATCTCGGTGGAATGAGCAGGCCAAAGCCAAACTGCTCATTCGGTAGGACACTTCTGTCCTCCACTTCTTCGTCAAGCCTTTCTAGAACGACTTTTTCAGTCAACTCAGCTGAACTGCAAAGCAGACTGATAGTTCTATAATTTTGCGGGAAGGTCGGATTTTGTCCCTCCTTTGGAATCATAACTACGATGGCATGCTTCCACCTTCGAGGGAATCTTTCAAGGCGTAGAGAATTATTGATTATATTCAGAAGTGACTGCACCTGGTTGTCCGAAAAATACTTAATCATACGATCAGTAATTCCGTCATAACCAGGTCCTTTTTTGGGATTTAATCCTTTAATATGTGCCTTGAGTTCATCCATCGAAGCCGAACGAATGACATCATGATTGGGTTCTCTTAGAGAACGACGAACCCGATCTTCCAGCAAAAGTTCTCGATCCAGATCATCATCTGGATGCTCATTCAATCTAAATTGCCTCTCCATCGAGTCTGCAAAGGCTTGAGCTTTGGACTCAGGGTCATAGCACATACCGGCCTCACCATCAATAGGGGGAAAATCAGATTTTTTTGTTTTTAAATTTCGATGAAGTTTCCATAGTTGATCACTATTCTCTAAACTTCGAAGTGTTGTGCCAAATCTCTCATTCCTGAATTCTGATATGTTTTCTCTAACCTCCCTATTCAGTTCGTTAGTTCGGATTCTGTCCGCAGGGAACAGACTCCTTTGATAAGCCCTCTTCGCTCGATTTCGCTCACGAATAAGATCTTTAATACGTCGAGGAAATTCATCGTGAAACTTAGGAGCCGGTTCACTGCGAGAGGAATCCTCCAAAGCATTCTTGATGGTGAGTTCGTAACGCGCTATGGCCTCATCCAACTCAATTGGAGAATCCATTCTCTCAGGAGCGCAGTAAGCTGTCTCCAGGAGTGAACTGAATCTCTCCCAATCCACTTTTGTACACAGACGATCTGTTTGGGGCGATGGATCGCCCCCCAGTGATAAAATCACCGGGTTGTGATCAGAGCCCAACTCGGAGAGAACGTGGATGTCCCAGTTCCAGGTGATGTTCCTGGCCAGGGCAATGTCAAGTACGTCAGGTCTGAGGTGGCCAAAATGCGTCGGCTCACCTGGAGCCAACACCTGGTATTCATACCTGTCACAATGTTGCCACAGTCGCCTACCATTCATGTTGGTAACACGACTCCATTGTGTGTGCTTAGCGTCCAGATCACCCATGACCAAAACAGGTTGATCTGTTTCCATCAAGAGGGTATCAAGCGCCTCAGGAAGTATTCGATTGTTCGGAGGATTGTAAGCACTGATCATACGCAGAGGACCATTCCTCGTGTCAAAAACAATGCCTACTATTTCTATACCATGGGTATCATCATCGGAAATGCCAAGCTGAACATGCGGATGGCAACGTTTTACCAAAATGGCAACGCCACCACCCGGACGTCCGAGTCGATCATTTCTGAGCATTTTGTAGTTAGGAAATCTAACAGTTTCTCCTTCAAGACGAGTCTCTCGCAGAAAAGCAACATCAATGTTGTTATCTACAAGAAACTCTTGAAACTCAAGTCTATTCTGAAGAAGTCCGTTACAATTCCAACTCACTGCTTTGATGAAATTCGGAAGCTGCCTTTCACCCCTCAATTGGGATTAAAACCATGTTAAAATACTGCAGCAGCTTCAGCGAACTGTGCAAACAGCGCCCTCATTTGATCTAAAGAAAGAAAGAAAGAATGTCTCTGGGGCTGTTAATTTGAGCTGGCTGGGCAGGGGGGTTGTCACGGGCCGCCGTTGCATATGACACCCCCGCCTGTGTCCTGCCCGAGTTTGCGGGGAAATATCTGGGATTGTGATGCTCGGTGCCCGTGGGGTTCACCCTACGCCTTATTCGAGGACATCTGGGACATCCTCGATAATTCGCAGTGTGCTCCCCACTGCAGTTCGCACACGTTGCTTTTTCATTTCTAGGTTTTTGACAATCCTTAGTGATATTATTTTCCCCACACTTGACGCAGGCGGGGACGGCACTGCAGTTCAGCTGACAGTGGCCGAACTTCTGACATCTGTGACACTGACCCACAGAAGCCCTAGGCCTCTGCGGCTCAGCTGTCACACGGACATTGAGGATGTCTTTGATATTAAAAATGTCTCTCTGCTCTTCATCAATAATAACGAGGATTAGGGGCAGAGCCTTTTTCTCCCCATTTAATTTATGGAGTCGAGCCACTGACTCCGTGGCGAACCCCCTCTCAATCAGCTCGACTTTGATATCATCACATGTTAGAAATTCTGGGACGCCCCTAAATACGACCCTGAGCTTTTTATCTTCAGGAAGACTATATGTATGATATGTAATTTTTTGATCCCTGAAAATACTAGAGATTTTGCGATAGTCATCTGATGAATTTGGAGAAATTTCAATGCCGTCATAGACACTCTTTGCCAGCTTATCGAATTTAATGTTATGTGATTTGAATAACGAATTCACTGTGGCCCACTTATTTTTATCCCTAACAGTGATAGGGGGCACATTTTGTTTTTGTATCGTGCGTGGCGTCATTTCCGTTGGTGGTTGGTCCGTCATGTTGGTTGATTCCATGTTGACGTCATCTGTCGGTGTAATTTTGTCATAATTTTTATCCAGAAAGGTTATGAAGGGGTTACTTTTGCCCCCTGTACAATTTTGAATTTTGTTATTTTCGTTTTCTGTACCCGCATTCGAAATACGCGCAGGAGCTGAGTCCGCCCCTGGATTCGAGAAATTATCGAGCTGGGTGACGTTCATGTCATCCTCCGTCATATTTGACAGTTGATCAAATCTATTAGAAATAGCAATCGTTTTATCATTTTTACAAGCTGATGTACTAGGTATTGCTGATATACAGCTTCTTCGCATTACTTGAGAAGTAGATTGAGGTTTTACGATACCTCTGGAAACTGGCAGTGGTGGATAGGGGTTTGGTTTCTGTCTTTTCGTGGCAGGCACATTGTCACATGTTCCGACGTCGTTTTTGGCTTTCATCAGCGAACTAATAATTGGTATTCTCACTAGATCTTCGCCAATTGAGGCCAGCAAAGTCCCCAGTACTTCTAGTAGATCGGCCCTCGAGAGAGAGCCGATCCCCAGAAGCACCGATTCTTTCGATGCTAGATCGCAATTACCAGTGGGCCTAACGGTGATCCCAGAGGTTGGAAAAAGGTCTTCAGCCGTGGATGCTGGAGCTGCCTCCAATGTGGTGGACAGATGGGTTGTTTTTCTTACACCTTTTAGGTACAAGACCTTTAAGAGTTTGAAAAATTAACTTTAGTACGCTTTTTTACTTCAAGCGATTTGACGCAGTGTCGTCCGTATACTTAGCAGGACCGGACTTTTCTCTGAATCTCAGGATAGAAATATCTGCAATAAGAGACAGAAATCTGTAACATTCTTGATAGCCACCCTTAATTTCATTAAAAATAAAAAATGTCTTATCCCTCAAGATAGCTGACTACAAAAACATATACAATAGGTGTATGGCCTTCCCAAAATCCATCAACCAGGGGAACCTGCGAGATACCTTGCCAAAGCACTGCCACCTCATGCAGAGGAGGTCAAATCATACCGATCACTTGATATGAATTTTGATGTCACAGATCATCCAATCAGATGACATCCTAGTAAACTACGACGTCGTTACATCATTATTCACACAGGCATCTAGACAGGAAGTTCTGGAAATAATCAAGAACAAATATAAGCCCGAAGAACACATAATCACTTTGGAGACTCACTGCATCAAACCTATTCTATTTATTTGTTTGAAAGTTGTAGACGATGTGGTAACTTGATTACTATCATTTCGTATGTCCATCGTCTTAATGTATTTTGAAGGTTTTCACGACGTTTCGAAAGCTTGTATCTGCAATCGTCTTCAGGTGAATACTGACGAATTTAGGTGCTACTTACCAATTTATATGACTGTCGGCGCAATGATGCGTGCAATTCCGCCATATGCAGTGCGTGTAATTCCGCGCGGTGTGGTGGTGCGTGAAGTTTCGCGCCTCCGCAGCTTGCCAGAAAGAGCGATCAGGGGTTTCCATACGTTCTTAATCTCAACGCTTGGTTGACTGAAGGCGTTATTGGCTTCGATGTAGGCGGCCTCTTTGAACTTTCATTTGAACCAATGCTCCTCTCTATGTAGAACCCTTGCGTCGTCCCATAGAACTCGATGGTGCTCAGTCCAGGCGTGGTCAGCAATTTTGATGTTTCTCCACGTTGAGTCCATTTCTTGTGCTCATCCAATTTTACCGATAACGGTCTCTTTTTCTCTCCAATGTAGGAATCTCCGCATTCACATGGAACTTCATAAATGCAATTCTCACTGATTTCATTTTTGTTGTCAGGTTTGGTCTTGGTCAGGAAACTCCGTAAATTACTGCCGGATTGGAAGCAGCTCTTGATGATGAACTTGTTTCCGATCCTTCTGATCTTCTCGGAGACACCTCTGATGTACGGAAGGTAGATCACTGTGCTTTGTTGTTGCTCTTCAGATGTCTTCTTTCTCAGGAGTTGTTTCAATACTTCTTCTAGGAGTTTCTTGGGATATCCATTCCGGTGGAGGTCCTCTCTGGTGTGGTTTAATTCGGCATCTAATGACTCCACGTCGTTGCATATGTACGTTGCTCTCTCTACCAATGTTCTCACGATCCCTCTCTCCGTTGAACTCGGATGGTTGGAGCTGTAACTGAGGAACTGCCCCGTATGTGTCTTCTTTCTGTAGACGGAGGTGCGAATTTCATTGCCTATTCTCTCAACGTTCACATCGAGGAAGGGTAAGGCACTGTTGGTTTCCATTTCCATCGTGAATTTGATCGAATCCCTGATTCTGTTTATTCTTGAGGAGAAATCCTGGAGGTGTTTGTCTCCGTGATTCCATATAATGAAGGTGTCATCAACGTACCTCAACCACAGCTTTGGTTTGAATTCTGCCTCCCGTATAGCCAATTCCTCGAACCACTCCATGTATATGTTGGTGATGATTGGAGAAGGGAAAGATCCCATCGGAAGTCCGTCGACTTGAGAGGAGAATCGGTCTTTCTCCTGGAAATATGAGTTCTGTAGTTCTGTAATTACACGCACTGCACATGGCGGAATTGCACGCATCATTGCGCCGACAGTCATATAAATTGGTAAGTAGCACCTGAACTTGTCAGTATTCACCTGAAGACGATTGCAGATACAAGCATTTGAAACGTCGTGAAAACCTTTAAAATACATTGAGACGATGGACGTCCGAAACGATAGTATTTCATTTATGATAACAAACGATATAGACAAGTAAAGGGATCACTACTATCACCAGTCATCGCAAACATTATCGTGGAAGAAATAAAAACGAAATCATCCCTATCATCGAGCTTGAAAACCAAAACTTTGACTGAGATATGTTGATAACATTCTTGTGATTCGGCCCCATGGATATCAGGAACTATAGATATCTTTCAACCACTTTAATGAAATTAATCCGCAAATAAAATTCACTATGGAAGAAGAAGAAAACAACCTGGGCTTTGTAGACCTTATGATCATGAATAGACACGACGACACCCTGGGACACACAGTATATCGCAAGAAATCTCACACCAATCGATACCTGAACGCAAATTCCCATCCACAACAAATCCAGTAAGTGGCGAAGACACTAATAACTCGAACAAAAAAATTGGGGAAGAACGACCACATAAAAAAGGAGTTGGATAATATCGAAACGACCCTCCAGATGAATGGATATTCCAAGAGAACTATCAAAGCAGTATCTGGAGTCAAAAAAAAAACAACGAGAGGTTGAGGAACCACCGCTTCGCATACCATACAATGAACAGGATCAGCAAAATTCTTCACCGACACAATATCCAACTCTACAACAGACCGTACAATGAGATCTACTCTCAAAAATTCCAAAGACTGTAAAACACTAGAGTGCCAAAGAGTCTATGAAGTACCATGTAGAAATTTTAAAACGTACATAGGCTGAACAAAGAGAAGAATCAACATCCACAAAGAAAACCACAAGATTTGTAAACGAAACAAGGAGACCGCATCGTCACTATTTCAAGATGTACTAACATGTACACATCATAAACTTCAGTGGCAATTGATGAGAATATCAACTCGAGAAGCCATCGAAATCGAAAAACGACTACATATTATAACATTTAGGTTACCATACTAAAAATTCAACCAAACTCCAGATATGTGAATTTCGAATACACAACACGAACAATTTTCATAAGAATAATTGTAAAAATGTATGACAAAAGTGTCCAAAGCACAAGAGTTTGAGATAACGGTGTTTCAATTGATGAATGTGATCAAACTAAAGTCGGTCTTGTTTTTATGTTTTATGTGTTCTTCAACAATTTCAATCACTACCAACACAATTCTCGGTTAATTTTTCAATTGGAATGCTTTGTTCAAAGTTTCATAAAAAAATGCGATATAATTTGGTATCATCCCATTTCAAGAAAATTAGAAATGGAATTGGAAATATGTATGATTAGTAATGTTCACAATGAACTGTCAAATTTTGTTTTATTACTTTATTTTATTCCGGAGATTTAGTCGCTTTCAATGCATTTTCCATAGCGCCAATTTGCTGATGAATCATAACATGAAAATTTCACTTCAAAATTAATTTTCATATATAAGTTGATGATGGTCCCAAGAAAACAAAAAAAACTGTGGCAATAGATGGAACTTTGCCCCAATTCAAAGTCCGTATGTCGAAGCGTTTCTGAGTTATCCATACATACAATCAAATTATAATAACTCGGTATATCCTCCATGGAGTACTTTCACAACATAGCCAAAATAATTTTTTCAACAACTAAAACAATCGACATTCTTTACGCATGCGCTTTTTGGTTTTTATTCGATTCCATTGTTGTATGTATTTAATTCTGGCCCTACCGTGAGCAGTGTTCCACCCTAATTAATATTTCATGAAAATAATACACATCGGAAATGTACGCAATACCTCCTAATATATATGGACTCAACCAGGCATTCAAACTTCAAAGTTTTCCACCCACCAAACCTCCCTTCAATTAATTATATTTTCCACCTTTTGATTTTCATTAGTTCTTGGTGGCGTGTATACGTGATATGGAAGGTATTGTTCGAGAGCGTTTTTGTTGCACAAGCACGTTGAATCCTCATGAACAGACTCCTGTCAATATTATATATACTATATGAAATAGAAACAAAATCCCATAGAAATACGTACGCTTTATTCAGTTCAGCGGTTGAAACGTATTTCAGCGTGTCTATAACATACATGAACAAAAGCATGGATATATTTTGATGCTATTCCCTATGACGTACAATTTTCACACGTGAAATTCAATATGTATTCGAAATGGAAACTTCATTGTTAGCGATTTTTTCCCAACCTCTCAAATATATAATTTCACGTATTCGAGTTAATATAGGGAAGTTATGTTTTTACGAAGTAGAAAAACTCAAAGATATCTCCACAATTTAATATCGCAATCGATTAGTTATGTGATGGTGGATCGGTAAAAAACCATCGATTATTACATGTTTCAAGCCTCTATAGGTTCATCCTCAGCTGAATGTGAAATTCTATAACAATAGAAGAGAAAGGGGGTAAACCATAGGTAGTGGAGTACAATATGTGATACTTACATGGAGAAGAAAGAATGATGGGTAAAAACATTGATAATACAGGGTGTCCCGGGACTTCCTCTTTTTCCCTCGAGAATGTATAGATGGGGTCAAAATATCACCAGTACTTCATATAACTTTTGTTCCTGAAAGTCTTCGTTACGAAGTTACGGGCCCTCGAAGTTACAAAATGAAAAATGTTTTTTTTTTTTATAACTTCCAAAGTGAATATTCAAAATTATCTAAATTTTGGTGATTGACTGAACAAATGAATTCCTTCGATGAGCTTTCATGCAGGAGTCAGTTGTTTTGCTACAAAGGGCGTGTAAGCGGCAAAAAGCCGCCAATTAAAATGTTTTGCCCACCAAATAATTCCAGAAAACCGTACTTCTTTGCGGGCTTTTAGGTATTTGTTATTCGAATAATTAACCTCCTCCCAAAGTACGCCTCCGCTTATGGAATATTATTCCACGCTCCCGCCGAAGGGTTTCAATGCAACAGGTTTTCAGGTTCAAGTATACAAAAAACCCATTTACTCACCTACAATTTGAAAAGAACTACAACTAATCTTCGTGGTGCTTCCATCAAGATAGCACCCTCGGACAAAAATGCGCTTCCGGAGCATTTCATTGGCTTCTGGAAATTGTACAAATTTGTCCTGCAAGTAGGTCCCATAGTCCTAATATTAATCGATTTCTAGCGTACTCAAGTGAGTTGTTTTCGTACTGTCGCACAGACGGGTATTTGAGCAATCTGGGCGGCCAAAATTAAATACGTATTCATAGTTACACTTCAGGAAGAATTGGGTAAATTTAGGATACTTATACTTATATTTTATAGAAAAAGCAAAAATCCATCCATGAGCAGCCAAAATTAGCATATTCTAAAAAATACAATTTGGAAAAATATTAACTGGACGCATCCGATCCTTCTTCGTCTGAATCAATTGTTTCCTCTTCATCGTCCGTTGATGATCTCGACTGATTTCCTGCATAAGGTGAAGCCGGAAGTAACAAAGTCAATGTTTCTTTAGAAAACGGTTTACTCTTAGTTTTAGGCCTTGGTCTCATTCCCGTTATAATAGGATCTGAACTTAGCAATAACCTATTTAACACATCTAAATTGCAAGATACTCTTGAAAACTTCCTGGCAAAATTCTGGCGATAAATCCGGAAATGTTTATTACGTGCTTCTGATGCTTACTCCGATAATTGACCTATCGAAAGCAACGCTTTTTCGATAACCATTGGACCCTGAATTAATATCTTATGCATGGTGGGGGTCATTGGATGCCACTGGAAGAGCTGGACATAGAGCTCTGCAGTTTCTTTTGCATAAGCAGAAACATTTTCTATATTGACTTCATGTCCACTCGATAATACCTTTAAAATTATTTCCAATCTGTATATAAAATTTTTGTCAATTCCAGTAATTTTTGCTGCCAACTCGTAGTCCCCAAAAAATCTTCAACTGCTGTTACCATAACCAGGTTTAGGTACATCTACTCTTAGGCCCATTTTGTTCGGGAAATCATCCTGTATTTGCATTTTTTTTTGTTTTACTGCAGCTTTATTAATATCTGTTCTCAATTGCCATTTTTTCACAGGTTACTCATATGACAAGTGTAAGACTGACTCAAAGAAGCGGATTCACGCATATAAAATTGATAGACCAAAATGTAGGGTATCTGGATTAGCTTTTTTTTTTATTTTCAGATTATTGAAATCTCTGGAAGTTAAACCACAGATATAGCATCTCATTGTTGATGTTGTATTTGTAGCAGCATTACAGACTTTCACGTCGACCATGGTAAACATCATTATATAGTTAACACTGTAATTTTTATTTTTCGTTGCAACTTCAGTCTGTTGTAAATTATTTATGGCAGTTTTAACATAATCTATTTCTTGAATTGTTATATCGGTGGTTTGTTTAACAAACCTTATTCGTATGGGGCGGCAATAACGAGGTGAAGATGGAGTAGGATTCTGCCATATAACCTTATTGCTTTTGGTGTTTTTCAGCTGAAGGGGTACAAAAGAACTCTGAAATAGGTTGACATCAGAATCAGTATCACTACAAAATTTTTGTTTGTATTGCACTTGTTGTGCACCATCGCAACCCCACTTACATATCAAAACTAACGTATCGTTTATTTCACCATGTGATTCCAAAACTTCTTCTAAATGCGTTATCAATCGAATAGCAGTTTGGTCCAATGAATTTTGCAGTTTCACTTCGGCACAAGTGTCGTTTACTAGATCTGCTTCCTTGTTAGGGTAACACTCTATTTTAGCTTTTTGTAGAATACTATAGCAAGGAAATAACTTTTTCTGAGTGCTTCTTACTATTCCATACTGCGTCCTAGAAAGTCCCGCTTCAACAAACATGGAAAGAGCCTGCATAGGAGACAATTGAGAGGTGACACTTCCTTGTTGCATAAGAGAAAATGCTTTTTCATATTTCGTTGATCGTTTTGGGGTACTTATAATTCCTTTCAGAACTATGGAAGCATCTCTTTTTCCACTTTCTCCTAAC
Organism: Gonioctena quinquepunctata; assembly: GCA_018342105.1. NCBI lineage: Eukaryota > Metazoa > Arthropoda > Insecta > Coleoptera > Chrysomelidae > Gonioctena > Gonioctena quinquepunctata. The sequence goes on along the minus strand of JAFIRS010001254.1, from coordinate 140,477 downwards.
TTAGACTGCGTTACGTAGGTAAGCACCTCTAGATTAGTTGTTTCGCGAAGATTTTCAGTTTTTCCCAATCGATTTCTAACCTTTGGAATACTAAATGTTCCTTGCAGCCATTCCTTATTTTTCTCTAAGAAGTATTCTTCTTTTCTCAATGCTTTAGCCCACCTAGCCTTTACTTCAGACTTAAAACGTGAAAGATCATGCTTCATTACATTAACTTGATCCGTAGAGAAATCTTCCGATTGGAGAAGGTGGTTTACAAGAAATTCTAACTCTTCGTTCATGGTATTCAAATTTCGACGCTGCATAATCGTGAATAATTGTTTTCTGTTCATTACTCGTACATTTGAGGACCCTGAAAAAAAAAAACCCCAATCAAGAACGCAAACAAAAAATTATGAAATGGTTATATTTTTTCGATTTTGTATGTACTCAGTTATTTCAAATAGCCATAATTCACAAAATCGCACTTTTTCGCATTCCTCAAAGTACGCAGCCTAAGCTTCCGAAAGAATTCAAAATCAATGCCGGGAAATATCAGAAAATATAACTTTTTGCATACAAATAGAACCATTTTGAATGAAGTGTAAAAATAAACTATCAATCGAAGAAGCTAATTTTGAAATTAGCAAATCTGATAATATATCAAATAGTTGTGAAAACTAAATACACTTACCTGGTTATCCACAATCCATGGTTACCTATATTTCAGTCTAAATGAACACGAATCAATACTCAAGTCACGTAAACTAACTATATTTCATTCTAATTTGTCTGGTCAAGGCAACAGTCAGAGTCCAACTGACAACTGATCTTACAATCGTTGAAAGTGTGCCATGGGCCGGAGATGGATTTTATTATATTCGTAAACTATCTGTGCTTCTAGAGGGCTGGTATTCTGTACCTGCGGTAACATTTACAAAATTGATTTTTGGCCGTCCAGATTGCTCAAATACCCGTATGTGTGTCGGCAGGACTCTGTACGTTCTATCACTGAAGGTTCGAGGTCAATAAAGCAAACATCATAGGAAATGGGCGGAGATTCCTATCTATGTATTTAATTTGTGCAACTGTCAGTAATTACGGCTTTCAAGTTAATTTCTGTAACAAAAATCCCTGAAAAAAATAATTTAATTTATCTGAAATAAAAAAAAATCTCGAGTACAGTAAATCTGAACTCTGAAAATTCATGTCACGATATATATCAGGATCTTCTATCACTGTTAGTAAAACCAAGCGTAACCCCAAGGCTCTTGCTCTTTGGACTTCAAATAAGTGGGCCACAGCCATTCACGAATTTAGAATTTTGGTTGGTAAAGGACTACAGACTCATGTCACGATAGTCATCTAAAAAAAGGACCAATCCGCGGGCGAAGCCTGGTGGCGGAGCCTATTAGCGAGAATTCCGAAGGGATAAAATAAAGCACATTTTTCCACTCGAGGTTCATTGTTCACAGTTCAGTATTCGATCGATCGTCGATAAGCTGCTTTGAATAACTTCGATCAACTGGGATACGAATCATTTTCTGAAATTCAACGTTTTCAACGGCTTCGTGGCTTTCTCAGTACAGAGGTCCGAGCATCGAATGTTGCTTTCTGGATCATTTGGATATCCGTTGCAGGGGAATTTCATTGTGACTTTTCAACTGCTTTTGCATTATTCCGGACGGGATATTTGTTCATAGCTGTTTCGTGCGGGGAACATTAGGGGAATTTGGGATTTTTATTCTGGATCATAGTCGTATTTTCGACTTTCGCATAAATACTACTACTACAGAGAGCTTACTTGAACCAAGTGGACAACAAGCCACTTTGGAAAGAAATTCTTAGTACACAACTTCGGTACATGGGGGGCGTTAGTTCCTGAAGGAGTAGAAGCGTCCTCGAAGCTGATAAATGAAGATATATGGTAACATGGTTTCTCCTGTCACACCTAATCCTATCCTTCGACCGTGACTGTTGCCGTAGACCTTTGACAGCCGAGCTGAAATGAGGATACAGCCTGTCACAAGGCCTACACGGATGCTGATGTTTATTTCTCCGAGGAAATTCACATGCATGATCAGTATCTGGCGGCAGTAAATCGTTGCCACCCCCGCGAGGGTAAGGACGAGCCCTGATATCGTGCAGTAGATATATCAGTGCAAATAGGTCGCGAATTACTTTTAAATTGAATTTGTAGAAGACTTAATTTTCTGTAGAGTTTCAGAGTTTCGTAGATAGCAATTTGGAGTGATCCTTGGGCTGGAGGAAGACCCCAATGCTGAGTCTAAGGAAGATTTCATTTCAGCAGGGAAAAATAACTTAATTTTTGCTTTAAAAATATAAGTATTGGAGACTGAAAGTTTCAATCTGGGAGTGTTTTCTATTTCCTTGGCTAGTGAAGTTTTTGAAATAGAAAAAGAGTTCTTATTCAAGTTATTCTTCGCGAATGAAGAATCGCAAAGAATAAGATTCTATTCAAATAATTTTTGAGATTTATATGAGATATAACGAATATATACTGAGGGTAAAATATCCATATCGAGGATTTTAGTATTTTTCTATACTTTCATATAATAATATTGAAATTCACTAGCTAGAAATTGATGAGAAAATATATTAGGTATTTTGATAGTTAACTTCGTTCTATGAAGGTTTGTTGTAGAATTTTCAAGGATTGACAAGTTTGCTTTATTTACTCGTAATAAAAGGTGGATATGCTTTTCTTTTTTCATGCTCCACGTTTATGGCTAGCCGGCGCACTCTTTATTTTTTGAGAAAAATAATTGCCGAAGACTCATACTACAGTGCGCGGCTCCGATGATACCTACCCTGTATTGGGAACAGGCGCGTGCTAGACCACTGGGATACCGGGAACTTCCTGGTGGGCCTTTATGAAATTGTTTCGAAAGACCCATTGCTCAATTCAAAATAATCAACAGTTCCTTGAAGTGAAATTATTATGTCCCGCCTTTGTTCAACTGCGACATGATGTAGCGACTATTGAATAACAAACACCACAACCCCCACCAATCCTACCACTTCGATATCGTAAACGAATCTGGTATATCAATTATCAGTTGGATAACTCTCGTTCCGGACGTCCATCTTCTTAATTGATTCAAAAGGTTTTCACCACGTTTTGAATGCTTGTATCTGCAATCGTCTTCAGGTGAATACTGACAAATTTAGGTGCTACTTACCAATTTATATGTCTGCCGGTGCAATGATGCGTGTAATTCCGCCATGTGCAGTGGCGCGTGTGATATCGCGTGGTGCGGTGGTGCGTGAAGTTTCGCGCCTCTGGAGCCCGCCAGAAAGAGCAATCAGTGGTTCCAATACGTTCTTGATCTCAATGCTTGGAAGGCGTTATTGGCTTCGATGTAGGCGGCCTGTTTGAACTTCCGTTCGAACCAATGCTCCTCTCTATGTAGAAACATGAGTCGTCCCATTGAATTTGATGGTGCTCAGTCCAGGCGTGGTCAGCACTTCCCGATTTTGACGTTTCTCCACGTTGAGTCCATTTCTTGTGCTCATCCAATCTCACCGATAACGGCCTCTTTGTGTCTCCAATTCTTACTGATTTCATTATTGTTGTCAGGTTTGGTCTTGGTGAGGAAATTCCGTAAAGTACTGCGGGATTGGAAGCAGCTTTTGATGTTGTACTTGTTTCCGATCCTTCTGATCTTTCCGGAGACACCTCTGATGCACGGAAGGTAGATCACTGTGCTTTTTTGTTGCTCTTCAGATGTCTCCGTTCTCTGGGGTTGTCTCAATACTCCTCCTAGGAGTTTCTTGGAGTATCCATTCCGGTGAAGGTCCTCTCTGATGTGGTTTAATTCGGCATCTAGTGACTCCTCGTCGTTGCATCGCTCTTTCTACCAATGTTCTCATGATCCCCCTCTTTGTCGAACTCGGGTGGTTGGAGTTGTAGCTGAGATACTACCCCGTATGTGTCTTCTTTCTGTGGACAGAAGTGCGGATTTCATTGCCTATTCTCTCAACGTTCATATCGAGGAAGGGTGAGACACTGTTGGTTTTCATTTCCATCGTGAATTTGATCGAATCCCTGATTCTACTAATTCTTGAGAAGAAATACTGGAGATGTTCATCTCCGTGATTTCATATGATGGAAGTGTCATCCACGTACCTCAACCACAGCTTTGGTTTGTATTCTGCCTCCCCTATAGCCAATTCCTCGAACCACTCCATGTATATGTTGGCGATGATTGGAGAAAGGGAAGATTCCATCGGGAGTCCGTCGACTTGAGAGAAGAATCGGTCCTATTTCTGGAAATATGAGTTCTGTAGGCAGCACTGCAGTAATTCCAGTATTGCGTGGATGGAAGGGTCAGTCCTCTCGTGGAACTGGTTATTCTCTTCGAATTTCTTTTTGATGATACTAAGGGATTCCTTCATAGGGACATTGGTGTAAAGGCTCTCCACGTCGAAGCTGATGAAATGATCTTCTGGTCCAAGTTCAACATATGTGATGGTGTCTACAAAGTGCTTGGGATTCTTGAAGTATGAACTGCTATTTCCTTGTAAGGGTTGTAGTATCGGTAGGAGGTATTTCGGTAACTTGTAGGTTGGTGAGTTCCGGGAGCTGGTGATCGGTCTCAGTGGCATTCCTGGTTTGTGGATTCTCGGAAGCCCGTAGAGATGCGGTGGTTTGCTGTAGTGTGGCGTTAGATGTGATCGTTCGTTGTCTGGAATAAAATGTTCGAATTTCCTCAGAGTGTTGTAGATCTTCCTTTCATAGTGGATGTTGAATCCTTCTTAAAAAGTTTATAGTTCCCTATGTGGAGTAACAACTCTATCTTGTCATCATATGTTGTGGTGTCCATGACAACCGTGGCATTTCCTTTATCGGATGGAAGAATCTTCATGTATGAATCCTTCTGTGGAATTTTTAGGACCCTCTATTCCCCTGCAGTGATGTTACACCGCACCACCACATTGCGTGAAATTACACGCACTATTGCACATGGCCGAATAACATGCATCATTGCACCGGCAGACATATAAATTGGTAAGTAGCACCTACACTTGTCAGTTTTCACCTGAAGACGATTGCAGATACAACGTGATGAAAACCTTTGGAATCAATTAAGAAGATGAACGTCCGAAACAATAGTAATCAAGTAACCACATCGTCTACAACCTTCAAACAATCAGTTGAATAGATTTATCTTCAACTCAAAATAAAGGGATTCGTTCAAAATCCTACATATTATAATGTTGAATTATGAAGGAAAACGGAAAGATAAATGAATATGGATTCCCGTAGACCAAATTAAGTGAAAACTTTTCGCCTTGTTGAAACCAGTCGATAAGTTTGCTGACCGCTCATTGCACAAATCACCGTAAACCACCACATATCACTTCATTGGGTTTGGGGGTTGAATCTATTAGTACAACAGTGGTCTGGTGTGTCAAATAGAAGAACATCGGAAATCTGAGAGACGTTCAGGGTATTTCGACGAGACCTGGTTTGATAGTCATGATATGATTCGGTATGGATGGGTAGATAACCCAAAAAACTGTTATCTTCAAGCACCATGTTCTAGAGGAAAACGGATAATTATTGTACACGAGGGGAGTGAAAATAGTTTTATACCGAACGTATTGCCGTTGTCAGCTGAACAAACGAAGGAATGTTCAGCACATTATCATGAAAACATGACTGCACCTTTTTTCGAAATGGTTCAGTGAACAATTATTACCAAATATACCACCAAATTCTGCTATCCGTACCACTGACGTCAAAAGGTAAACATTTCCTCAAAAGCAAAAACAAATCATTGTGTTTTCAACCGCATAGAATCAGTTTGAGCATTCATAAAAAACCACTTGAGAAAATCCAATCAATGTTCAAATCTGAGCGGAGAAGTAGAAAATGTTGGGAGAATATGGAGTGAGGAATATAAAGGCAGATTGCATTTCATATGTGATTTCAAGAGAATGTGAATATGTTTTTTTGCCATCCATTCAACCCATAATCATAAACATGAATGATTCGGACGATTGTCCTTATGATGATTAAGGGTAGAAATGCGTTTCATTTTCCACGCATATTGAATTTTCTTGTTTTTGTTTCACTCTCTCAAATGCTAACAATTTTATCCTGTTTGTCTTCTTTTATTGATTTTTCTTAGTTTCATACCTATTCAAATTTCGTTCATTTAAGTCATTTTTCAAGCTTAACTTGCTTCGTTCGTATGTCATTCTGTCATTAGTTCGTTCTGTCATTCGTTCCGGTTCAAAATTTGTAATCCATTTTTGGAGAACTTGCTGACATCCGATTGAGCTGAAATTTGGCAGGTATTCATAATTCCGGTGACAATGCTCATTAAATGTTTCCCAGAGCAGAAAACAAAATGGTGGCTCCAAAATAGCCGACGAAATTTGTAATTATGTTCCAATTTGATTGAAAATTGGTATGTGCGGGTTTTCAGGGTCGAAAATTATGAAATTTTTTCCAAAATTCATCAAATCAAAATGGCGTCTCCAAGATGGCCAATGATCTCTGTATCTATGGCCCGATTCAGAAATTCAAGATGGCGGACGAGTTTTGTAATTATGGACTGATTCGATTCAAAATTGGTATGTCGGGGTTTTTGTGGTCGGAGATTATGAATTCAGTCGAAGGTTATTGATTTTTGGTTGAAATTCATGAATTGAAGATGGCAACTCCAAGATGTCCTCATTGAAGGACCAGATAGCTCAGAAAAAAGCCCTCATAATAACGATGCTTCAACAAAAATGCATAGATTAAGGCGTACTTAAGTACTAAAAAGCACAAAATAAAATAATCGATAAAATACCTCTTTAAAGAAAAGCTTCCATTCAAATGCACTGAAAAGTTAGAAATAATTGCTTTGGACGTGTGTCGTAGGTTATTCCGTGAGTTATAGATTCAATAACTTGCCGCGCAAAGTTTTCAGATCGAATACAAAAGCGACAAGCTTTTGAATCTATAACTCACGGAGTAACCTACGTCACAGATCCAAAGCAATTATTTTTAACTTTTTATTGCGTTTGAATAAGAGCTTGTCTTTGATAGAAACTTCTCAACAAAAAATGACACTGACGAAAAAAAAGCTGAAAAGCAAAAAATAAGTAAACCTGCTTAGTTTTGATGATAACTGAGCAATAATGTGTCAAGCCCCATAATTACAGAAAAACTCTCATTGCTACAAAAGCAACATGGTATTACTGAATACGAAGTCTATGGCCCGAAAATAAATTCCATGGGTATGAACATAGGTTTTAAATTCGAATAAGCGACAAACGCTGATAAGCACGTTCCCGTTAAAATTGTGTCGTTATCCGAAAACAATTAAAGAAAAATAAGATAACTCGTCCATCCGCCGACCCCCATAATTTATTAAAACTACGAGGCAAACAAAACCATTACTTCCAAGATCGGAAGGGAAATTAAAAAATGTCCTGATGAAACACTTTATTTATAAAGCTATTAACGTCCAAGGATCGATATACTTGGTAAACACAATCATAACTCCCAAAATTGTTGACATTGCGTCGCGATATGAAATATCATGAAATTTTGTTTATTGAATCATAACAACAGACATACGCGACAAATCTATAGATAATTGACAGCCATTGAAAATTTACTCAATAAAACTTCATAGTATTCATTCATGCGTAGAGAAACAAAACAAAGCCATTAATTATTGTGGAAGATGATTATAATTGCTAGTCGCGGTTAGACCAATTATCACGTGATTCGATAACGGGTTATAAAAGCGCGAGTTTTCAGATCAAAATATTCATTCGGTGTCCAGTAGCCAAGCCAGTCATATCATAGTCGTTACACGGTAATATATTTCTCTCAAAAGTGAGGTTGGAAAGTCCGTCGAATCACAGTATCGTAAACTAATGAGGAGAAGTGTACCAGTAAAATCGTCAATGTAGTGAACTTCAGAAAACATTAAACTAAGCAACTGCAAACCAAGTCAAAACCAAGTATTGAACGATCCAAGTAAAGGCACGAGTAAACAGTAGTTTTTTTCCAAAAATTGCCTATTTTCGTCAACGCTTCCAGAACCGAGTTCAGTCATTGGGAAAACCGCAATTCCATAGTTCATGATCTCTAAGAGAAACCATAGCCATATCGCGCTATACTAATATACCGGGCGACTAAAATAAAAGAATCAATTGACGCGGAATTAATCGAAATAATAATAAAATCAAAACTAATTGTCGCTTAAAAACCTACTCCAGTGAATAAGTGTGGAACAGGGTGAGTCCAATGTTTGTTTTCTGTATTTATGTTTATGGCAAACCCAAACCTTTATAATGTGCATGTGTCTGTAAAAGTATCTCATAGTTTCAAGTAACAAGATCTCAAAGAGAATTATTTCTAGCCGTTTGTGACAATTGATGAAGATTGTTTTTAGTAAATCTATTTCGATTTTGTAGCCAAATGTTGAATCAGCTGCCAATAAGCTACACTCTTTTTATTGTATGAATATTGTTTCATATTTCGTCTATAGAACGAATGGAATAATTGTGTTTATTTACTAAATATATATGTACATTCTTAACATTTTATGAGTGCATTTTTATTTTTTATGAATACTTCTCGAATATTTTTAAACTCCGGTAGTACTTCCTGGATAAACAACTCACGTTCCGGTATTGAAAGGAAGAAATTGGTCTATGTCGACCGCTCCATAGATCATATCCGGTTCAACTCTATTCAGATAGTCGATGCTTTTAATACTGTTTTCCCAATCTAACGAATAATGTCTGGTATTACAGGTGTGGTGTATTAAGTCATAACACCCCGAAGTCCGGGCATAAACAAATGGTCACAATATTTTTGCAAAGATACAAAAAATTATTTCATTGTCAACCTTCGGACCGTCTCTTTTTATCACCCAATAGGCCTACCAAAGTTGTTATTAGTAAAACTCCCTTCTGAATCCTTGAATAATCTCCTTTTCTAGATAGTTTACTGAAATTCGTTTTAATAATACCCATCACAGACGATCACAATTTTGGGCGAGTGATTACCGAAATGATAATTACCTATATCAAATGATGTTTGAATTCTTATTAATTAGGAAAGTTAATTGAATTTATTTCTAGTGTATGTTAGCGTGAGAGGATTAGAATGTGTCAGTCAAACATTAATTTACCTCAATTGAGATATTCAATCGTAAGACTTTGTAAAATTAGATTTCAAAATATTTGATTGAAATCAATAATTGAGCCTGATAAACTACCTGTGACTATTGGAAGCAGATCATTCGAATCACTTAAAATATTTCGATAATTTTTTCATAACTTGATGTCAGCGTGTTTGCATCTTTGATTTCATTTTTCATACCTATTCAAATTGTATCTATTCAATGGTTTAGTTTTCCTATATATTATGTTGTAACTGATCCTGATTGCTAACTTTGTAATTTTTATGAAGCACTGATGCAAAATAAATACTTCAATATTATTCTTTCAGAAATGCTTTTAATTTTTTTTTTAATTTTTTATCTTCAATTTTAGATCGCTTAATGATAACATCTGCCGTTCCCCAGCCCGAAAAAATAGGAAGAATTTTATGGGATATCAAAACAACAAATTATTGGAAATTAATTGGTGTGAAGTTATCCATAGATTTCTAGCCACACATGCTGACGTAGTGGAAAATTAAAATATGTGGCTGGGTTACATATTTATCAGTAACCGGACTGAAAATCTGTAGCCGGAAATATTCAACATTCATATGTGATCTGGAATTCAACAGCTTTCGATATCATTATGATATTAGTTGATATGAAACCTGGAATCATGAAAATTCATATTATGAAAGGGACCTCTCAAGATGACGTCACTTTTCTACGGAAATGTTTCTGTCACTAACAGACTTTTTGATCAAATGATTTTTTCAATGGGGATCGCGTCAGTTCTTGCCACCCTTTGTTAAATCAGTACCATAAGAGGTGCGTTCATGAAAATTATAAGAATTATAGAATTTCAGGTTGATTACCGTAATGGAATCGTTTTTCTTGTCACCCTTACAGTTTTCGCGAAAATGTCTTTTTTATCGAGTAACAACAATTCTTCACACCCCTTGTGAAATCCAAACCACACGATGTGCGTTCATGAAAATAATCCCAATTATGAAGAATTTGATAATGTCCACCGTAGTGAAATCGTTTTTCTTTGTCACCCTCACAGTTTTCGGGAAAATGACTTTTTTATCCGTGAACATCGTCAATTCTTTACATCCCTCGTAAAAACAGAAACCCAAAATGTGCGTTGATAAAAATCATACCAATTATGGAGAATTTCATGCTGATTGCGGTAGTGGAATTGTTTTCTTGTCACCCATACAGTTGTCGCGAAAATGTTTTTTTTATGGAGAAACAATAATTCTTCACACCCCTTGTGAAATCCAAACCACAAGATGTGCGTTCATGAAAATCATACCAAAAATAAAGAATTTGATGATGTTCATCGTACTGAAAATTTTTTCCTTGTCACCCTCACAGTTTTCGAGAAAATGATTTTTTTATCGAGCATCGTCAATTTTTACACCCCTCGTAAAATCAGAACTACAAGATGTGCGTTCACGAAACTCATACCAACTATGGAGAATTCGATGATGTTTACCGAAGTGAAATCGTTTTCCTTGTCACCCCCACAGTTTTCGAGAAAATTATTTTTTTATAGGGCATCGTCAATTCTTTACATCCCTCGTAAAATCAGAAACCCAAGATGTGCGTGAATGAAAATCATACCAATTATAGAGAATTTCATGCTGATTGCGATAGTGGAATTGTTTTTCTTGTCTCCCTCACAGTTTTTGAGAAAATGATTTTTTTATTGGGCATCGTCAATTCTTTACATCCCTCGTAAAATCAGAGAAGTGTGCGTCAATGAAAATCAACCAATAATTATAGTGGATTTCGTGAACGCACATTTTGTGGTTCTGATGTTACGAGGGGTGTAAAGAATTGACGATGCTCAATAAAAAAAACATTTTACCGAAAACTGTGAGGGTGACAGAGAAAACGATTTCACCACGGTAAACAACATCAAATTTTTAATGATTGGTATGATTTTCATGAACGCACATCTTGGGGTACGGATTTTACGAAGGGTATAAAGAATTGTTGTTACTCGATACAAAAATCATTTTCTGGAAAACTGTGGGGGTGACAAGGAAAACAATTCAACTACGGTAATCAACATTGAATTCTCTATAATTTGTATAACTTTCATGAACGCCCATTCTGGGGTCCTGATTTTACGAGGTATGTAAAGAATTGACGATGCATAATAAAAAAAACATTTTTTCGAAAACTTTAAGGGTGACAAGAAAAACGATGCCCAGAAAAAAATTCATTTCCTCGAAAACCTTGAGGGAAACAAAGAAAACGATTTCACTACGATAAACATTATCGAATTCTTTATATTTGGTATGATTTTCATGAACGCACATCCTGTGGTTTGGATTTTACAAGGAGTGTAAAGAATTATTGTTACTCGATAAAAAAATCATTTTCGCGAAAACTGTATGGGTGACAAGAGAAACAATTCCACTATCGCAATCAGCATAAAATTCTGTATAATTGATATGATTTTCATCAATGCACATTTCGGGTTTCTGATTTTACGACGGATGTAAAGAATTGACAATGCCCGATAAAAAAATCATTTTCTCGAAAACGATTTCACTACGATGAACATCATCAAATTCTTCATATTTGTTATGATTTCAATGAACGCACATCTTGTGGTTTGGATACACAATTTCCATAATTGAGTTATTTTATGAAGACATCTTGGGTTTGGATTTTAAGGGGGGAAAATTTTCATAAAGAAATTATTTTGCGAAAACTGTAAAGGTGACAAGAAAAACGATTCCACGGTAATCCACCTGAAATTCTATAATTCTTATATTTTTCATGAACGCACCTCTTGTGGTACTGATTTAACAAAAGGTGGAAAGAATTGACGCGATCCCCATTGAAAAAATAATTTGATCAAGAAGTCTGTTAGTGACAGAACATTTCCGTAGAAAAGTGACGTCATCTTGAGAGGTCCCCTTCATAATATGAATTGACATGATTCCAGGTTTCATATCGACTGATATAATGATGATATCGAAAGCTGTTGAATTCCAGATCACATATGAATGTTGAATATTTCCGGCCACAGATTTTTAGTCCGGGTGCTAATAAATAAGTAACCCAGTCACAGATTTTAATTTTCCACTACGTCAGCATGTGTGGCTAGAAATCTATGGATAACTTCACACCAATTGAAAATTATGATTTCTTCGACACATTCAGCTGACTTCAAAAAAACATATTCAAACGAACAAAAAAATAGGCAAAGTAACATTTGAAGTAAAAGAATGAATCTCCGCCTATGGCATGTTCGGTCAAAGCGGCAAATCCTATCATGTTCTGCTCGAGTTTATCAGCCCATCTAACTGAAAATGGATATTCTATACTTGGAACCTACAGGCATCCGCCATCACAAATTACCCCTGGTTTATGAACACATCATTTGTTTGCGTTATTGTCCATAATCTCGCTCTGATTCGATTTATTTTCGTTGACGGGGTTGAAGGTGATTGAAAAAAACATTACTATCGGTTTGAAATATGACATAATTTTGAGTTAAAATACAAATATGGGAAAAGGGAGCTTCCCGGTCATCAAAAACGCCAGCTTAAAAGGTAGAAAAAACCGCAACGCGCGGCATTTGATACGTTCAAAGTGATTTGTATGGAATCAAGAAATATCACGAAGCAAATGCGAACCATGAAAGCTGGTGGGGTCTTGTGACGGAATATTTTCCAGGCCTTCCAAATCGCCCCAGCACGAGCCCGATTGGAAAACAACCACACATTAATAAATTGTTCATTAGTTATTCCTGTCTCCCACTCACCCTTCGGCGAACCCCATATACGCAGCTAGGAAGTGGAATGAGTTATCAGCTTGGAACAGACGAAGGGTTGTTCACATTCGCAACGGCCAACGCGTCATACCGGATACAAATAATGCCTTGCGAAGTAATTCTACACTATTGAATAAACATAACACGCATTGTTCAATATTCATTTGCAGGTAAAGATATATACAGCCGAAATTAGATCTTAGTGCATGCTGCGTATGCTCCGGGGCGGCTTCTATCTATTTGAAACTCATAGAGCTGATTTCATTCCGACCTTTGAATGGGTAATAACCAAATTGAATTGAGTTGTTTTTCCATATATTTGCATGCAATCCTCCATATTGATGAATGATAGTGTTTGAGAAGTTTTATTGAATTATATCAAACTATTCTATTCAATAGGATCAAGGTATGAATAGTGAAAGTATATTTCAATGATATTGCTATTCGCCTTGATTTGACGAATGCACTGAGACTTACAGATTAACGGTAGCAGTATGAAAAAAAAATAATTCTGTAACACGTACCATTTGATCTACAACTGTAACCTTTTCTGCAAATCCCAATAGAAAACGAATTGCAGAAATAAACAAATTCGACGTGTGCTTTAGACCACAAGACTGAAGTAAAACTTCTTTAGCTCCATCTATATTATATATATATATATATATATATTATATATATATATATATATATATATATATATATATATATATATATATATGTATAATATATACATATACATTTATTAATTTTCTAATAACCTATATTTTCATTATTTTAGTTTGGTAAATTTATAAAATTATTATTAGTCATGAATGATTATAAAAATAAAATGAAATTACTTTACCTAACTCCAATAATTTGTCTCGGTTTTTGTACATGATCCATAGTGGGATTTTCATCATCAACTTCCATTTGATTAATGGCATGTTCAATCACGATGTCACCAATTATTTGTAATGGGACCTCTACAATTAATAAGTATTTTATTATTCACGTATTAGTATATTTTATGTTATCCTATAACATTACAAGCTTTTATTTAGTTTCACCTGTCCCGATGTTGTCATCAAATCTTGCAAATTAAATTTGATCCACTTGCATTGCCCGATTAACGTAAAATTTTGGCAGGTGCATATGCCCGAATTTTTGGAAAAAAGGTGATTGACTAAAATTAGTGGGGGTTTTGGGGTCGGAATTATGTTTTTTCGAAATTCACAAAGTCAAGATGCGGCTCTGAGATGGCGGTTTTTTGGCCTTAAAATTGGGGGTTTTCGGGGTCGGAAATTATGAATTTTCTTTCAAAATTCACAAATTCAGGATGGCGGCTCTAAGATGGCAAACATGTTATGTAATTATGGTCCGATTCTATTGAAAATTGGTATCTGGAGGTTTTCGGGGTCAGAGACTATGAATTTATTCTTAAAATTCATGAATTCGAAATGGCGGTTCGATAATGGAACGTTTCTATTCAAAATTGGTGTGTCGGGGTTTTTGGGGTCAGAGATTATGAATTTAGTCGAAGATTATTGTTTTTTTGTCAGAATTCATGAATTGAAGATGGCGTAGGAGTTGATCTTCAGATGGTCTCCTCATTGAAGAACTAGATAGCTCAGAACTCACAGGAAAAAGGCCTCATAATGACTATGCATTAACAAAAATGCATAGATTAAGGTGTACTTACTAAAAAGTACAAAATGAAATAATTGATAAAAAAACTTTTTTAAAGACAAGCTTTTATTCAAATGCGCTAAAAAGTAAAAAATAATAGCTTTGGATGTGCGAAGTGGGTTATTCCGTGAGTTATAGATTCAAAAGCTTGTCGCGCAAAATTGTCAGTTCGAATTCAGAAGCGACAAGCTTTTGAATCTATAGCTCACGTAATAACCTACGTCGCACATCCAAAGCTATTAGTTTTCACTTTTCGGCGCATTTGAATAAAATATTGTCTTTGAAAAGGTTTTTTATTAATTATTTTATTTAAAAAAAATTCCGAAGTAAATTGTAGAACCGCGAGGCCGAGTACCAAGGAGAAAGAGAGAGAGAGAGAAGGACAGAGAATCAAACGCGCCCAAATGTCGAGAGTAGAATGCCGCGTATTAGTAGAGGGAGAAAATAGACAAGGAAAAAGGAACGCTGCATATGACGCTACGTCGCTAGCAACTAGTATGAGATACCCACTCACCTTTGTCGAGACCGTTCGCCTCACCCGATCACACTTTTTGTAACGCTCTCGTTACGCATTCACCAACCTACTCCCCAAGTCAAGCGTGCGTAAAGAAGTTTTACTTCTAAAAAATGTTTGAACCGTCTCTCATTCTTATTGGGAGGAAAACACATATAAACATTCCGACATCAAATGTTAGGACAATCCTAATCAAATATCGTCAAGTGAATTGTCAGATGAACGGTCTCAAATTTTAATTTGTTAAAATCTAACCATTTATACACCCACAATTCGTCAAAGACTGAATCAACAAATTGCAAGGTTTCAGCATATCATCAAAAACATAAATTGAAATAAAATATTTCATATGACGACGATTGCTGTTATGTTGTTGAAAAAAAATATATAGGGCGTGCTCTTCTATATGGAAGATCACAAAGCAAAGAAAGTTTTTGTAAAAAAATAAATATTGAGAAAAAAAAAAACAATAATTTAGTATTGCAAATAATTTGATCGAAGAAGTTGATATATGTGTTTAGTATGTGTATATGTGTTTAGTATATGTGTTTAGTATATGTGTTTAGTGTATGTAGTATATGTTTTTAGTATATATCTATATTACCTCATCAAATATGAACTGTCTAATTATTCAAAAAATAACAAAAAAATTGACAAAATCATTATTTGGCAAAAAATCATTTTCTCAGCAGATCTTTCTCAATGTAGGTAGCAAAATCAATATATAATCGGGTACCCAGATTTCTTAGTCATTTTTATCTACAAAAATATGCCCTTTCTCCAAAATTAGGTAGTTGCTGGTAATTTTTGTCTACATGACTGTGTTTAAGTATCATCCAGGAATTATATTTCCTACTGGAAGCCCAAGAATTGATTAATGAAGGAAATTTTTAAATTTTGATTGAAGATATTGAAAATGAATTTTTTCAAAAAAACTGTATTTAATTATTGGAATATTCTCCTTTCTGGAAAATAAATGAATAAAAATATCTTTTTATACGGCTATTTGAAGGAATATGGAAATCATTTATCAGATATCGTTAATGATAATCCAGAAGGAAATTAATATTTCCTTTCCACATCATGCCGTTTTCAAACTACTAAATGTAGTGTAGTTTTTGAAGCTTTCTAAAAAACTTATTCTGGCCTCTCATTAAACGATACTCAGTACGTAGGTACAGTTTTGTAAGAAATTCATTTTAGATATCGTTGAATTTCAGAATCTATAGATATGTTCCAATGCAGACATTTCTAAATGTACAAATGGTTTTAAATATCCCGACCAAAGACGTTTTCGAAAAATATTTAGGAATTGACCCTTGTGACAATGTTCAATATTCCAACTCTATATTCCATGTTCAGTACAATGAGATGAAATTTTTTTACGAATTTCCACTTACTAGTGAAGTGATAGCTGAAAATTAGTATGTTGATGATTTGTTGACGGGAGCTGATTCAGTGGGAGAATTGTTGAAAATTGATATTGTCTAGTACTGGTGAAATCTGTAATAAACCTACTAGCTTGATTTCCTACAAAATTCTCCATTCAAAAGTTACAAAAAGTGTTGATTATATTTGGGATTTATAAAAAAATTAGGTAGCAGCAAACCCAGTGCGGTCCACTCATCTAACAAGAATGACAGATATCATCAACACTCCAAATGGAATCTTTGTAAAAAAAAAGAATATGTGCATGGTGCCTAAAAACTCAACGTACCATGTGGAAAATTCACCAAAATGCACGGTAAATTATTAATTTCCTTTTCAAAGACTATGGTGGTCCATTTGCCATCAAAGCTAGAAAATATAGCGTCGCTGAAATTATCAAAAGTTCAACGAATCTGTTAGACACTTCTGGAATATTAGGTATATCAAAATGAGATTTGGTATAGGTAAATGGTATGTGAAGAGGAGAGTTTTCGCATATTATTCACTCACCGGTCATTTCAGGTTTCACCGGAAATGGCTCCGGTTTCGAATTTTTAAATGGAACACCCTTTATATTGTAACATTTTTGGATTTCTGAGATAATTCTGGATCAGAATGAGACATTTTGAAAACTTTTTATGACTATTCAATTTTTTACTTTTAATATTGAATCTAGGCGGCCATGATCGAAGGTGAGGATCTTAGGTGATGTCAGAAAATTTCAATCGCAAAGTTTCAGTGACTAGTATGATAGCTAGGAATAAGACAAGTTGGAAAAATTACATTTTCGTGTTTAACTATTATTTTTCAAATGGCGACCATTTTTTGACAAGCACTTTCCGAAAAAAAATTTTGACGAATCTAACAATACTAATTTATTTGCGATCGGATAAAAATAAGAACATAAATTAAATATTACTATGAAGAATACTGGATAATAATTTATTTACTTTTGTCAAGTGTACCATGAATAGCCATGATGCATAATATTTTGCAGTTATTTTTATCAAGTCTTATTTGGAAAACAAAACACTCACTTAGGTAATGACAGTGACATAAGCTTTATGAGCAGATAGTAAAAGTTTCTTAATTTTCGTTCAATTTCATTAATTTTTCTTTAAATAATGTATTCTCAAATAAAAAAGTGATATGTTATAAATATTTGGAGAATGTCATAAACATTCAAGGAATGCTCTGAGTTGTATGCTCAGAGATATCCCAATCGGCAACACCAGCCCATCAGTTTTTCCGTATGTTGAAAATCGTTTTAGTCAAGAGGAAATCGAGAGGCGGAACACAGGTTGATCATAAATGAAGAGACTGGGACTAACGTTCTTGCTTTGGCTGAGGTTGATAAAACGGTTTCTTTAAGAGAAATTAGTCGAGAAATGCAGATAAGTCACGAATCAGCAAGAAAAACACTGAAAAGCACGAATATCGTGCATTTCAATATCAGTTACATCAACATGTGTGCTGACGATGGCGATAGACGGGTAGTGTTTTGTGATTGGCTGCTTCAAAATCATAGAGTTAACCCAAATTTATCAACCTTATTCTATTTTCCGACGAATCACGATTTACAAATAATGGTGTGTTCAATAAGCAAAATACTCGGTACTTGGCCCAACAAAATTAACATGCAATGAGAAAGGGCTATTTTCAAGGAGGGTTTGGCGTCAATGTCTGGGCTACTGTCGTTGGAAACAGAATAATTGGGCCAATATAATTTCAAGGTCAGTTAACAGGAGTTAGGTACTTTGGTTTTCTTCTAAATTAAATCGATGATCATCTTAATAATCTACCTTCAGCAGTTTTACAGCGAATTTACTTCCAACAAGATGGAACACCCCCTCATAATACCAGAGAAGTTCTCAATTACTCAATTGAGCATTTTAATAATCACGTTATTGCAGCCAATGGTCCAGTACGGTGGCCAGCTCGCTCACCGGATTTCACTGTGCTCGATTTCTTCATTTGGGGATATGTTGAGGAAAAGGTTTACCATGCAACAGCCCAGCCACTCTTGAAATCTTAGAAGAAAGAATTCTACGGGCATTTAGAAGTGTAACGCCTCAAATGTTACGAAACGTGTTGAGAAAAACAATTGAACGAGCTGAAATGTGTCTTGAACAAGGGGGCATGTACTTTGAAAATTCACTACAGTGAAAGTAAATAAATTATTATCCATGACACACTTGAAAAAAGTAAATGAATTATTATCCACTATTTGCCTCAGTAATATTTAATTTATGTTTTTTTTTAATTCAACCGCAAATGAATTAGTATCGTTAGATTCGTCAAAAAACACTATTTTCGGAAAGTGCTTGTCAAAAAATTGTCGCCATTTGAAAAATAATAGTTAGACACGAAAATGTAATTTTTCCAACTTGTCTTATTCCAATATATCATACTAGTCACTAAAACTTTGCAATCGTAATTACCTGACATCATCTGTGGTACTCAGATTAGTTTATTCACGATCATGGCCACCTACACGAAAAAAAAGGTTTCGTTAATTAAATCAAATTTGTTTGGTCACTCTTATTGGCTTGACTCGAATAAATAAAATAATCCCAAAACCCAGTGTAATCGTTGATGGAATCTTTATATTGCAGTGACAAAATGATTTTCAATCAATGTGAGATTTATTTGATTTGACTATATGTTCATCTATCGAAACAATCTCCAACTCATATTGATTGAACATTTGTTTCAACACAAATATAATATTTATTTGAATCAAACAACGAAATGGATTGAAGATAGTATATTGGTTGAATATATGTGTTAGATGGCGAAGCTTTCGCACAACTGACCCTTGGGTTAATGTTATCGAATCGACATTATATTGAATTCATCAATTCGACAAAAATATTTGTTTGAATGAATATTTTTGTTAAAGCAATCAGCAAACAATCGATTCAACAAAATAATTACATGGTTGAAACAACATTTCTGCCAGAACGAGTTATGAATGGAGTTGGTAGAAGAAGATATTTGGTTCATGCAAATTAGTTGATTGAAACTTAAATTTGATCCATAACCAAGAAATAATTCCACCCATTTTGAGATTATATTGTCGCCATATACACATTCTATTTGTTTGATTCAATAATTTTATTTGATTCAACAATTAATTTTTTCCTGTGTAGATGCAATTTCAAAAGTACCTAACTATGAAAAAATTAGGCGAAATCATATGGACTACAAGCCCAAAGCATAGGACTGGCAGAAGAAGCCGGCTGCTGGTTTTGCCAGACATGAGAAGAAACCTCCATCCATATCCTCTGCGAATGCGAAGAAATAGCAAGTACAAGGTTTCGACAGATGGGAACGGAATACCCATAGGCAGAAAGCTACGAGGAAGAGCCACTTCCAGAGATTCTAAACATACTTGAAGGGACGCAGCTCGCGCAAGTCATCTAATTATCGATGAAACCACAATCTGCAAAGGTCGCAGAAACAGACTACATGGCCACATTTCTTACATATTTCAACTGACTGATATAAAGAGGGAAAAATTCCACCAGAAGAAATATGTTTTATTTACATTCATAGATTTTGGTTCATGGAAGATAATGCAACTCACGACCTTTATCTCCAATATTCCGTAAACTTGACTGCCTCAACACCAACCCATTCTTTGATTAGTCGACTATTCACTGAGTTTCTCCAGAACATGTTCCTGGATACGATGGCAAAATAAATACTTGATTGATCTTCAAACTCGTATCAAATTTAGATAAAATTGAACCCATCAGTTTGTCCATAAATTACTATGCTCTAATTTATATGCCAAAATTCGTACATAATGCTGAATATCAGAGCTCCGTAAGAATCCAATTATGTTGGCAAAAAAAATATATTTTCATGTTTACTTCAACTTTATGTCTTTTTAAATATGATTCATACGATTTTATTGAAAAGATATGATGGCGTATTTACGTTACTAGTAAGTGTTACCATTCCGAAAAAAAAACTGGCAGCTGGAGGATTGTTGGTGACTGCAAAGTATATCGAATATCGTGTGAGGGTTATTTGCATCACCAAAAAAGTTTCATTTTTATTTAAAAAATCGTGGAATATCCTAGGTTACTGACAAACTGGAACGTTTCTCATAATTTTTTATATATTCAATACTTAACTGCAGTAACATAATGGCACAAATTTACTATTTCTTCCATTGAAAACATATAACTGATATCTTCCAAATCCTGGAGAATAGAAAACACAGAACACCGAGAGAGATGTTTCAATACAAAAAACAGACAGTTTTGGAACGATGGAAATCACACACATATATATAAATACTTTCTGAATTCGTTATTCTTCTAATTCTAAATTGAACATTTTGTAAAACTTTCATCCTCATTTCTTGTTCGCGTGAAATGAAGCTTCCGGAAACTTGGCACTCCTGGGATGCAATAACAAAGCAGGAGATTCACTTTGTCCGCTCTGAACGGTTAATTTCAGTAATGAGAAAAGTCAACATTAACTTTTATCCTCGCCATCGATTGTACCTTCTTTTCTTTTCGGATGTTGAACTTTTGTTGTAGCAGTTCCATCCCACTTTTCTTCTAATGAATACATCCCATCTGTAGAAAATTCCCATTGCTAGACCATTATTCGATGGAAAATACTCGTCTACTTCTGCTCGAAGTCTGAATTTATTCGTATGGCGTTTTCAACGATGAGTCGTTTACTTTGCCTTATACTTCGGAGAACCATCCTGAATTTGTGCTTCGTAATTCAATTCAGATGATAACTTGTTTCAACACTTGAGAATGATAGGAATACATAGTGGATATAGGTGGGTCGAATATTAATTAGTATTTTACTTTTCATATTCATACATTGAAATCACTACAAGATTATATCCTCTGCAATATATATAACCACTATAGCAAACTATAGACATTTTGATTGGTGCTTGACATCGGAATGACTGTAGCCCTGTTCTGAAAATAATATCTGATGTATATTCTTACCAGAAACATTTTCAAAAAATAATAGCTTAGTGTAAAGTACCAAGCTGGCCACCACACTTCCAAGAATAACACTAGGTCACAAAATTCAACTTGTGTGTTGTCGTGAATTTTGTGGTTGATAATGTTCACTAATGACATGTTTTTTCAAATCTATCCTCAAAAGTTTTTGAACAGCTCAAAGTATTTATTTTTTATTTTTATAATTTATGCGTATTTATTCGCTGATAACGTGCAAACTTCACTGTGTTAAGACTATTATCTCAAGATTTTGTGACATGACTAGTTCAAGGAGACGTTGTTTGAATAATCCAAATCATTTTCGCTACATATATGGAGAATATGGGCGATTATAGAAAAGTTATATCAGAGTTCGTTAAAAGTACCTATTTTCTATATTTTGCTATACTCTTGGATAAAAATGACTAATTTTGGGTTCTTGATTATGTTTGTAAATCGTGTGTTGAATATTTAAGATTATGGAAAAATGGCAAAAGAAAGTGCTTTCTAATTTGGAACACCAACCATTTGGCGAGAACCACAAAATCATCTCGATTACTGTTACTTTTGTAGTGTCAACATAAAAAACATAAACGCTAAAAATCGAGCTAAATAGCAGTACCCAAGTACTACTTCTGTTCAGCGTCCAGTGCAACATTCACCTGACTCTTCAGTGCCTGAAAATATATTTGACCCTTAGTACAAGAAAATAAAGGACCAAGCTCATCAGAAAATTAAACTGATTTTGATGTGAACTGATGAAGATGTATCAAATCAGCCAAAATGCTTTTCACAAAACGTGTTAGATGATCTTGTGAAGATTTGAATCTTTCTAAACAAGCTTCAGAATTCTTTGCATCAAGAATGAAACTAACGGGCACTGAAATCACTTTTTTTCTGTTTTGAACGTAGATATCTGAAACTCCAAAACTAGAGCTGATAAAAAAAGTCTACTCATATTCTCGAAATTAGCAACAGATGTCTGTAAACTAGTGTTATCATTCTTACAATATATCCCACTGGCATATCATGAACTGTATCAATACAGTTCTATGGAAATGTATGAATACTCATTCGTATAATATATCTTACTGGCCCGTCATGTGATGTATGAATATACTTTCTATGGAAACGTAATTTGGTTTTATGAAAGGAATATCAGTGTGTTGAATAATATTCTCATTTTCCTTGTTTCCGCGAATGTCTGAAAAAACCCATCAACAGGATTGATTTCAGTAAACCACACTAAAAACCGCCATACTGTATCACAAACGCAGAACAATAATGAACGTGCTGGTTTCTCAACGTAATGCAAAAAAACTAACCACAGAGTAGCTGTTGGTGGCACTTGAGATCATACGCACTCAAGGTAGTGACAGGGTAACTCAGTGTTGAACCGGCAAACATTTAGGATTGGTTTTTCACGTAAAAATTGAAAAAAATCCCACAGGCATGTGTACTAACCTGCTTCGTTTTCGAGTTACGGAGTATCAAAGTTATTAGAAAAAACAGTTTATTATTCATTACTGAAAGACTTTTTGGATGAAATTTGTCAATCTTATTTGCGGTAATGAATAGCTTCTTTAAATGTAATCAGAATGAAATTATGACGTCCCAGAAAGTAATCTAATTGATTATAGTCCAAATCACTGTACTCCACTTTTTTTGTATTTTTTTTTTGTAAGCAATCAAAAATATTTTTTTTGTTTCCCAAATTTTCATATTTTGCTTCGTTTTTGAAACAAAAATTAAAAACTGTTTCCCTGCATGTAACAAGAAGAAATGATGTTATTAATATTAGGACAAATTGATTCATTTTATTTTATTAGGAAACTTTATGATTTACAAAAACTGCTCAAAATGACCCCCAACTTCTTTAATGCTAAGTTCGCACCTACGGATGACATATTCTGCAGCTGCACAGCACTCTCCTGTTAAGATCTCTTGTGGTGTTGGAACAGTCTTTTTCCGGAGAGTACTTCCATCGTTGATGGGCTCAGCATGAACTTTGTACCCCATACAGAGAAATCCATAGTGGTTGAGTCAGGAGAGCGTGCATGCCAAGGAAAGAGACTGTCTTGACCGCTTGTAATGAGCAGTGCATCCGTCCAACTGAAACCATCTGTTTGCTCTGATAATTATAGACATGTCATCTAACATTTGTTCAAAATAATTTTCTGGAAAATTGAGGTGAGATGGATCATTCAGTCACGGAGGCAGAGAATATGGTACCACAGAGGGAGTCGTCGTCCAAGACTCAGTTTCCTGATGTCTGAGGGCATTCGAGGAACTTTCTGCTGTAACGGCACTCTCTGATCTATCCATTATTTTGAGGTGAAACCTTGGAGGACAATGTTTGGTCAGCAGTCTCGTTACCAGTTTCAAGTCTCATTTGTCCAACTCGAGGAGCTGCTCAGCTTTCTTTGGCGATGGGCTCAGAAGCCTTTTCGCTTGTCTTTGCCTTGGAACCTTATTCCTGTGGGTTTTAATTTGGTCAGCTTTGGAAAGATCACAAAAGGGTTCTGGGCCAGAAAATTGAGTGTTAGCGCTTTCCTCGGCTTTCTTGGCACCCACATCTGAGTAATCTGATTGTTCGCAGCCAGTTGTCTTAGGTAGAGTTTGCAGTCCCAAGTCAGTCTAGACTAACAAGTGTGTGGCTTTACAGCTTTTAGTGCTGCTTGGCTGTCTGATAGGATATGTATATTTGCCCCTTTCCCCTGAAGCCTCTCTCAAAGCTTTCTTGGGCGCAAACTTCTATAGCATGGGTTTCTGCTTGAAAAACTGTTGGGACTTTGCCTTGATATTTGCCTCAAATCCCATTACTCCCACTTCAGCCCTTTTGTCCATTTTGGAACCATCAGTATACCAAACTGATGCATTCCTTTCTAGTTGAGGCCCGTTTTTGTGAATCAATGGCTGTTGATAACCAATTCATAATTCACTTTAAAGTCGTGCCTAGCTGGCATAATATTTGATGGCTTCTACCTGGTTTCTACGGAAATGTTTTCCAGAATCTTCAGTTCTCCAATCATATTTCCAGTCTTCAAGTTTTGATGCTTGGTGCCGCTCCTTTCATCACACACAAGAGCAGTGACGGAAGATTCAGCATTACCTCCAGTGCTGCAGTGGGGCACATGAATATTACCCCTGTGATTCCCAGACAGGCCGAGTGCTGTTGAGTTTTTGGCCACCATACCAATCCAATCCAATATAATTTATTATTCAATATTTGTATTACATGTCATGCTAAACCTACATACTAACTATTTACAATTATATACATATATATATATATACAAGTAATGAGTGTGTTTGTCGTTACATGTTTGTTTGAGTGTGGCTTCTATCGACCTCCTACATATTGCTTATATCGATGTTTTAAGTTTTTACTTTGTGTTTGCGTTATGAGTTATTATGTTTGTAGTAATTTCCAGGAAGACTGTGAATTAAAAAACCTGGTTAAGGGGTTTGAGTTATATTTGGGTGATGTTCAGTGCTTGTGTGGTTGTTCGAGTATTTTAGTTCGGGTTGTTAGGTTTGTGTATTTTATTTGAGTAGAATTTCAATTTTTGAGGGTTGTTTGTGTGATTTGAGTATCTTGTTTGTAGTTTTCGTTTTTGAGTTTGTATTTGTATTTGTATTCAACCTGCCGTTTCTGATCGCGCCGTCAGCCCCTCAGGACATCGTGAGGACGTTTGTGGCCTAAACCTACGTCCCCACGTGTCCCTTGGGGCCACCATACCAATGAGACATAGGTGACCATGGGTTTGATAATCGTTTGATATGACCAGTATACTATTTCGTCTCCGAACCCCATGTCTTGCCACAAACTCTGCGGCACGTCCAGGTAGCTGAGTTCCATTCATGGTTGGTGTTTCCATGTCATACTCACACCTCTTTGTGAATGAGTCTAGCAGTGCTTTGCTAGGATCTACATTCAGTCCCTTGCACACTAGCTTCTGATCATATTTAGGCCTGTCTGCATGCATGTGTTCGTCTGCTGGACGTCTCTTACTCTTCGGTATGAACACTAGTTCAGCCTCCCTCCAGGTTTTCGGTAAGAAGGGCTCTATTATTTCAAAGCCACTATTCGAAAGGTTTGAAGCTTTAAATGGCCCATTTGATCTTTTGGGTGGTCAAGATTTGCCCCGCTAGGCTCCTGCTGGTTCTGTTGGGGTTGGTGACAACTGCTTCCAGCTGACAACTCCTTCAACAACCTTTCCGTCTAGTTTTCTGCATATGCCGTTGATATGTTCTTCAGAAAGGACTTTCTGGAGGCATTGAGTTGGGGCTGATTCCGTTATCCCCTCCCATATTTGCATCCATGTTCTCCTTCTAGATTTTCTTAGTTCCTTGTTGTACTCAGACAGAGTTACATTGTAGTCACCCCAGTCACCCCAGACTTACAACTCTATTGAAGAGTTCATCAACTTTTCCCTAAGTTTCGCTAGCTCTGCATTCCAACAAGGCACGTCACTATTGACTGCCTCTTGTTTTTCTGGGCAGCTGATTTCATATGCTTTCATTATAGCATTTCGAAGCAAGTCGGTCCTCCAACTGCCTCTCGAGATGCTCTCTATAAGCATCCCCGTTGGTCAATTCCTATATCCCTCGAAGCGTGTTTCCGATGACTCTTAGTCGAATATTATGGCTTGATGATCCGACTTCGAGTAGTCATCAGATACGTGACAGTTGTAAATGTAGTTTGTTATAAATGGAACAGCAAGAGTTAGGTCAAGAACCCTTTTCTGGTCGCATTTATGAAGGTCGATTTGTTACCTTTATTGACAATGGCTATATCAGTCGCACACAAATATCGTGCGTTTATGTCTGTGCTTCCCCCTGTGAGATGATGGCATGCCTGTTTCCTCTTTGATACCATCTGATGATACTTTCGACTTCTTCTGGATGTGGGTGTGACAGCGAATCCCCTTGGAAGTAGACCGAGACAATTACAATCTGCCTCTTGCCTGTTTCAGTTGGCACTTCCACGATGGCGGTTGCCACATCTCTAGTGATGAACTCTGGAACAGGAGTTGATTTAATGTTGGGTGTGAGCAATATGGCTGCTCGTAGTTTTTCATGAGTATTGAGAAACAATAACTCACATGATTTTATTGCGAGTCCTTGTGTTCGTCCTCTATTAATCCAGGACTCTTGGAGCAACCCTATGCCAAAGTTTTCTTAAATGAACTCCCTTCTGATTACACTCGTGGTTGAATTATGAAGGTTTATTCGAAGAGCCTTGAGCTTTTGGCTCATCTTGGTAGAAATTTCACCAAGGTTTCGTAGTGAGAAACTTCTGCCTTTCCAACGATCCTCAGTTCCGCATCCTCAAATGATTTTTATGGAGTATTCATTGCCCTGTTTGCCTTGTTTTCAACCATTACAGTTCCCACGAGAAGCTGGAGAAAAATAGTCACCTGCCGCAGGAAGGCAAATGAAACCGGGGGGTGCCAGATATCCCGGAATTCGCATAATCGTAACTAGTTCACCCCTTAGTCATGCGGTCTTCGGCTTATGCTGTTTCACCTTGAACTTGGGAAGATTGTTATTGTAGTTCACGTCTACTCGACCGGCCGGTTAGGGCAAGCGCCCACGTATATCTAGTATCACTAGCGGTCTGTACCAGACAGGTTTTTGCGGATGGTTCCAGCTCTCCGGCGCAGCAGGACTGCTCCGGACATGACTTCCAATCGCTCCCTCCATACCCCGAAGCACAGTTTCAATCCTCTACGTTTCCTTCGTTGGGGTGAAATTTCGTTAGGAACTAGCAACACCACGTATGATCTTGCTATTTCCTATATAGGCGTGCTACGTGGAAGCAAACACCCGATGGCTACATTTACCCGTCATTCCACGGCCCGAACTCGCGTACATGTAGTAGTTCACAAGCAGCGGCCTCCACTCCGTATTCATGACACAAACAGGCTCAACACCTTCCATCAGTTTTTAATAATTAATATGCATAGAAATGCATGCAAATCAATTGGATAGATAACCATACATTCACATTTCAGCCTCATTACGTATTTGATTGAAATAATATTTTCAGTTTTGTGAGATCGGTAAAGTTTCTGAAAATATTGCGAAGTCACAAAGCTATAGTTGATATCACTCATTATGGAGAGAGTATGAACATTTGATCGAAATTATTAAATGGAAGCAGAACGGTCGAAACATCTTTTTTGTAGTCGAATATAAACACCACAATTTTCCATCACATGTCTATGTACCAAATAATTCATGCGGCACCATAATTATTTCAGCTTTTGCGTTTGAACAAACTGTTTTTTTTCATTCCTGAATTCCTGATCGACGTGTGTTGGAAGTTTATTTTTGCTATGAACAACATCGCAGCCTAATATATTGTTCAGAATCACGAATATAACTGCCGTTTCATTTTGATTCATTTTCCGGAACATGTTTTCGTTCAAAATATCATGTCCATTTCGTTCTACGTTGTTTTCAATGGCGTTTATCAGGACATGAAGAATATTGTGAAAAATGTAGTTTTTTCAACATCCACTCTGAAATCACAGCGGTTATATGAATAACAATTATTTTCTTTGTCATAGGAGAAGGAATAACATGCATGTATCCTACCGAAAGCCGATTGATGCATCGAAATGAACAATAAGCTTTTGTTGAAGTATAATAAATGCCAAAAATTAATATTTCTTCAAATAAAAAAATCCATGAAAAAACATGATATATTCCGCTACTTTCTCTGGAACTCACTAAAATGTTGACTTTAAACTTGAAACTGATATTTCATATTACACTAACATAAGCAGGTCTTCATAGATTTTGCACTCCTTATCAGCCTATACTATATAACGCTATAAAGACATAATACGTCTCTTCTGATACATACCAAGTTTAATCAATAATAACAATGAGGTGTCGACAAAATTCGATGAGCTATCTTTCAGACTTTGACTCTCTGATGCTGCGATCAGCCAGCATCGTGTAGTAGAACGCGCAGTATTCGTGACTTCCAATCATCCTTCTCGTTTTTAGCTTTAGAGAAACAGTTCTCAGCGGAAAACTAATATTTATTCACAGTGGTGAAAAGTCCAATTGAATTCGCAATCGTTGGAAAGCTGGTGTAGATAAATTTGAGATGAATCTTGTGGCGTCTCACCCGGTATAGAGAAGAACGAGAACAGGTCGAATTTTGAAGTTAAAGTCAGATATTGTCAAGTATTTTCAATTTTGTATTTTTATCTGATTAAAAGCGATAAAAACTTGATTGGAACTATTGTACGAAACGAATCTCATAGCCAAACTTCGATTATGAATTTTGGAAATAAAAACTCATAGCTTGAACCGTTTCTGAGAAATTTCTTGAAGAAAATTATTTAGTTTTTCGTTCATTATTGGAATCTATATCCTGCATATCGATTTTGTACTGTTTACTCCGCCTATTTGAGCAACAGACTCGATACGGAAGATTTAATATGCCAAATCAACATCGTGCCGCTCTTTCTGCTCTCCACAAGCATACGACGGATGCTAAATGAAGGTATTATTTTAAACCTGCCAACCCCAATCCTAGTGCCCTCCAATATCACCGTGAAGTGAACCTGGTTGGTTTCCGAAGCCTACTGGATATCATCTCTCCTTGAGGCTGGCAAGAGGATCACCAGAGCGCCTGCTCTTTGACCGTATTCTCTGAGGAGGATAAAGAGGATATATACCAGTGGTCTACACTCTCATCAACGATAGTTCTCCACGTGGAGTTCACACGATTGAATTTGACTCGAGACGACGGTAAATCGTCTGCATCTTCGGAGAATTGCCCGGTCATAGGATCTCCGCGAATCTTTCTCTCTGTGTATCGTAAGTTAGGGGATCGATAAGGAACCTCCTATGGCCTGGCCAAACACCAAACGTGGCGCCCTGGGTTGTTGTCTTTGGCGATAAGTGATCTCCTTCTTCTCACTCAGGATAGAAATACAAAATAAAACTGACTAACTGACTGCAAGACCAGCGGTGTACCCTCTCATCAACAGGAGATTTTCAGGTGGGGTTGACGCCATTGTACATGACACGAGGCGACGAAAAATCGTCTATATCTTCGGAGGATTGCCCGTCTCACGTCATCGGTCATAGGTATTAGGATTACCGCGAGTTATTCTCTTTGTGAATCGTCAGTTAGGATATCGATGGAAAACCTCTAAGGGCTTTGCCAAGCGTCAAACCTGGTGCCCTAGGTTGTAGTCTTTCGCGATTCGGAGATCTCTTCTTTCTCTTTCAGGCTAGAAATATGGAATAAAAATAGCTGCGAGACCAGCGGTCTACCCTCGTATCAACGGTAGTTCTCCACGCTATTGCACTTGACTCGACGCAACGGTGAATCGTCTGCATCCCTGGAAGATTTCTCAGTCCACGTCGTCGGTCATAGGTGTTAGTATTTCTGCAAGTTTTTTTTTGTATGTAGTTAGTCAGGACATTGATGAGAAACCTCCCAGGGCCTGGCCAAGCGCCAAACTTGGCGCCCTATGTTGTAGTCTTCCGCGATTCGGTGATCTCTTTTTTTTTCTGAGGCTAGAAATCTGAAATGAAAATAGTTTTGTTGAAACCCGTATGGTCGTACTGTGCTGTTTATCGAGACTTTGGAAAAGTCGAATAAAATTCGAATTCCAAAATCATTTCTATTTTGAAATAAACAAATTTCCAATGCAGATTGCATAGAGAACTGTTGTCTTCTTTATCATTCCCGAGTAGCTGTTGTTTGGAAAAATTTCCAATTTTTCAATATTTTTTTCGCGCTTCGATGGACCCAGATTATAGAGCATGGCATGAACGAACGAAATTTCCGTTATTTCTCCAGACCCATCGCAAAATACTACTTTATGGCACAAAGAGTCGAGTCTCTAGCACGTGCTGAAGTGTTGCCACAAAATATCAAAGGGTAGTTAGTTTGATTCAATTCCAAGAAAACCACCACCATTCATGATTTTCCAATCATCAAGACCTCTATGTGGTCTTCTTCGAAATTGAATTCAATCATAATACCAGAATTCCGGCAGAAGAAACATATGTGAAAAACACAAATTATGGATGTGACATCTTTACGAAGTGAAACTCAGCCTAGTGCTATGGAAAGTTTTCTACACATCGATAGGTATCCAACCACCATTTATATATACCAGTCTAGGGCACCAAAAGTCATGCTTCCAGGACGTCCTGAGTAATTCCACAAAATAGCGAAGGAAAGTAATTTGGATTCAATTTCGAGAAAGCCCACAGCTGTGCCATTGTTTTTCACGGACTAGTCTATACCAATGATTGTTGGATATAGTGGAGGTGCTACATGGCTCATTGAGATGATTTAAAAACTGCAAATTGTGTCCTGAAGATTTTTTTTGGTAAAAATGTAGATAACAATGAATTGAAGACGGGTAGGCATCTCGAAAAGTGGCGATGGTAATTCGAAATGGCATCATGCTATGGAGTTGTGTGCAATTTTCTTACTATCCACAACATTAAATAGTGTTTGGTGCATATTTATATGTATTTTCAGGCCAACAATTTCATTTGTGATATCAGAAATATGGATAGAATCAACATAGCAGACTCATCGGAGTTGTAGAGTCACATTTAGAGAGTAAAATTGAGGGAGAATGAATGCCAAAGATTATTAATCCCTACTTATACAAGATAAATCTCTACTAATACAAGATTTCACAAAAAAATATTCTTACATTCCAAGTAACATACTTTATGTACTTCAGGTTCTATCATTTGTCACACTCGTTCTTGCTGTTGCATAACGAAGCGCAAGATAGTCCAACTTTTCCACAGCCACACTTATTGTTACAGATTTTGCGCATTCATTTTATGAATTCTTTGAAATTATCTACAATTTCTGGTAACTCTGAGAGTTTAATTTCCCATGATTCATCATCCAACCAATGAACCCATTCATTTGGAGAAGGTGTCCTTATTTGTTCTGCTTGTCCCCAAATGTGCCCAGCTTGGAAAGCATCCCGTAGAACATGTTGTTGTATTTTACCATTTGTTGATAACAGATTTTCAAGAGGGCAATTTTTTGTCATGAAAAGTTCTTGACTGACATCATTCACACTTTGGATGTTGAGTGATTGTTGAACAGTACAATAATACTACAATTCTTTCAAAAATATTCGATATATTGTCAGGAACGGATGTTTGTGGTTTTGATATGAATGGAAATGCAATAGTAGCTTCTCTGTTGACTATTCCAAGTTGACTATTTTTACTTTCCCGTGAAACCAGAATTGCTGTCACAACCTGTGAAAGCGTGTAATCCAAGCCTAAGCCTTTTCTCTTCCGATTGATGCACTCATAGTATGAACGGTAATGAATCTGTAGGATTTTATCTGACTGTTCAAAGAAGTATGTAATTGCTGAAACTTAAACATCCCTATCTACAGAGCGGATAACAATATTTTCAAATCCATTTTCTACCATGTGTTTGATTGAGATGGCGTATTATCATTGAATCTGCTTCTTCATGACCAGGGCAAGTAACAGCAGTGACATTCCCTCCTTTTTTATCACCTGAAGTAGTAATAACTTATGTTTTGTTTTCGTTATTAATTGCTGATGATCCAAGTAAAAAAAATAGTTTCTTTTGATATTTGAATTTATGATCTTACCAATTTGTGGGTAATTTGACATGAGGTAGCACTTGTATCCTGGTTCCTGCACCCCTCTCCTGTTTGGTTTCACCTTCAATGTTCGGAGTAATGTATGTGTCTCGAATCAAATCAATTCTACGGCAGTCAGAACTCTCAATGTCGTTACATGTCTGAGTATGAAATGTGTTAATTTAATAATCATCAAACGTCTTTGAAAACTGATGAGGCGTTAGAACGTTGGCAAGAACTGCACCAACATAAATTACATCAACATAGGTTCCTGGAAAGACATTGTCCCTCTTTTCAATAATTTCTTCTCAAATATGCGCTAGATCAATTTTATGACTAGGTATACTGAAGAACGCAGACGGAAATGGCTGATTTCTTCTACATATTATCTTGTTGACGATTCTGTGCAACTATTAGGAGCCTTGGAAAGGGCTGAAAGTCTATTTCAACATCTTCAAAACTAATTTCTTCGTGCTTATACTTTCTGTTTTGTGTTGGAGAACTGGAGAGGCGAATTTTGTTCCTTTTCAAAAGCTGAAATGGTGTTGAGGATTTTTTTACCAGGTGTTCCCCAATGAAACTGTGGAAGTGTGAAATACCAGTTGATATCTTTATCAACGATTACTCTGCTGTCGATGACAAGCAAGTTCTTTCCATTTTATAAAAATGAGTTCCCGAGCTCTTTTAGGGTGTCATAGAGGGCTTGAACCTTAGTGACAAATTTGATTCGAAATAAGTGGTAGTGGTTATGCTGTCGTCACTTTCTTCGAACTTTGTCTGAATCTCATACTCAAAACCTTGAATCAAGTGACAAATTTCCGGTCTCCTTCCACTATATCATTGTTATGCTCGTGCGCTTGATCTATAGCTGGAAAGAGTTTGTTCGATTTTCTATCACAAACTGTCAAGAAGAAAATGCATGATGTACGTCTGGTAGATTGATGTCGGCATCAAAAAGATCATGGAGATTGATTGGTAACCAACGTGAATAGTTTCAGACAGTCACGGTACATTGAATAGTTGGCTTCTCTGATTGGGCGAAAAAACGAAGTGATTAGACAAGTTGGCCAATATTCGAACAAAATACTCCCTTCTGCTGGTTTTCCACACCATAATTCAAACTCAAGTTCACTATTGCTTTCGTGATGAGCATCAAGCAACAAATGATACAGTGCAGCAGCAGTGACTTAGTGGATATCCCTCGCTTATTTTCCATGGGTTACTTCAGGAAAACTTTCAGCAGCACTAGAAGACGTTATTTTGGCATGAACAATTGCACCATTACAACCACTTCCTGAAATCCACTCACCTAAAATACGAGGAAAGGCTTGCTCAATATAAAATGCACCAAGAATTACCAAAAGTGTGTCTTCTCCATACACGGTTGGGTAATTCCAAAGTATTTTCAATATGAAAAAGGAACTTGTTGGTCTGAAAAACATATAAATTGACACCAAACACACTTTTGTGCGATGGATTGTAAGAAAATTGCAAAATTCCATTGATTTTGAATTCTAGCCGCCATCTCGAATCCTAACGACTTTTCGAGATGCATCTCCTTCCTGAATGGATTGTATAGTCAAACTAGATTTCTGCCATAAGGGATTTTCTTATCACAATTTGCAGTTTTTACACGGTTTATATTAGCTTCACTTGTATGTTTGTTTGTAACCGACTCCTTTGGGCGCGATTTTGACCCACTTCTAGACGTACGAATGATTTGAAATGTGGCAGGTGTACATAATCTTGGTGACAATGCATTGAGAAATTTTTGTTTGGAAAAAAAAACAAAATGGCGGCTTCAATATGACGGACGGTTTTATATTCAAATTGGTACCTGCGGGTTTTCCTGGTCAGAGATTATGATTCTTTTGTCAAAAATGAAAAATTTGAGATGGCGGCTCCGAAATGGTAGACGAGTTTTGTGATTATGATCCGATTCTATTCAAAATTAGAATGTGGGGGTTTTCGGGGTCCAATATTATGATTCTTTTGTAAAAATTTAAAAATTCTAGATGGCGGCTCCAAAATGGCGGACGGGTTTTGTGTTATGGTCCAATTCTATTCAAAATTGGTATGTGGGGGTTTTTGGGGTCGGAGATTATGATCATTTTGTCATAATTGGAGAATTCAAGATGGCGGCTCCAAAATGGCGGACGAGTTTTGTGATTATGGTCCGATTCTATTCAAAATTGGAGAATAATAGTTAAAAAAATTGAATAATAATAATAGTAGTTTGAAAAACTGAAAAACACGCTTTAATAGAAAACAAAACTAAAAAGTTGAAAATAAATAATAGTTTGAAAACTAAAAAAACACGCTCTAATAGAAAACGAAACTAAAAAGTAGAAAATAATTTTAAATGAGTTTGAAATAAGAATTAACAACAAATTTATTTCATCGTAAAAAAGCGTGGGGTGCTTTTTAAGATATTTTCATAATGATTCTACTTTTACCAATATCTATCCATTAAATATCAACAACAATTGACATCAAGCACCCCACGCTTTTTTACGATGGAATAAATTTTTTGTTATTCACTGTATTCTCATTTCAAACTCATTCAAAATTATTTTCCACTTTTTAGTTTCGTTTTCTATTGAAGCGTGTTTTTTAGTCTTTAAACTATTATTTATTTTATACCTAGCACCTCCACTAATACCTATTTATGAGTCGTGAACTTTTCGCCTTTGAATGCCATGGTACTAGGTTGAGTTTCGATTTGCGAATTATTGATGTTACCATCATCAATTTGTTGAATTTCACATACTTTTGATTTGTCGGAATGTACTACTTCTCCGAGTGATTGGATTCAATTTCGAAGAACCGTGCTGAT
The DNA here is from genome assembly GCA_018342105.1 of Gonioctena quinquepunctata. Lineage (NCBI taxonomy): Eukaryota > Metazoa > Arthropoda > Insecta > Coleoptera > Chrysomelidae > Gonioctena > Gonioctena quinquepunctata. The sequence goes on along the minus strand of JAFIRS010001254.1, from coordinate 105,482 downwards.
GATTGAAAAACCATGAATCAGCTATAGGCGGATGGTGGATTTCTCGAAATTAAATCAGAATCACTTTCCTCTGATACATGATTTTTTAATGAAAAATTGAAGTCCTTTTGTATCGAGAGACTTCACTCAATCGAAGTTTGGCTGGCAATCCATTTTGCACGGGACCGCTCAGTCTATATCAATTGAAAGCAAAGAGAACACACTTCAAATTGAAGTCAAGGAATGGATTGGTGAATTATATGTTTGACAGACTTTTTTGTTTCAGGTGGTGAACTTGCTTAGGAACTCCAAACTAAACGCTGTAAGTAACTGAGCAATCAATAGAAAATAATAGTTGTTTCTTCAGTACTTGGTTGCTGCACTAGTTGCATTCAGTATTCTGAACTGAAAAGATTATCTTTAAAATATGAACAACTTGATTGTAATAATAATATTAATATTTTCCCATTATCACTCAAGAGAGAGGGATTTCACTATGAGAAAAATAAATCTCAAATAAAAACTTTTTAGCAAAAAACTAAACCGACGAAATACGGAACTGAAAAGTAAAAAATATAATAAACCTTCTCAGACTCAATAACTAGGCTCCTGAACTAATGTAAGTAACTAATTTTGAGTCGGCGCCAAACAAACAAGCAAATGTATTAGGTGAGGCGTAAAATGATGGCATCGAGTTGTGCGGTGACATTCTGATAATTTTTTTGAAGTAATTTAATGATCTTCGTTGATTGTTTGTTTGACGCCGACTCAAAATTAGTTACTTACATTAGTTAAGGAGCCTAGTTATTGAGACTAAGAGGGTTTATTTTATTTTTCACTTTTCAGTTCCGTATTTCGTCGGTTTAATTTTTTGTTAAAAAGTTCATTTTTTTCAATTTTTTGTGGCTGGAATCTACTGATTACTACCTACTTGATTTTTTATCACTTCCAAAATACTTTCTTACCCACCTTACTTCAACTATTACCAGTTAAATAATATGATTATCTATTTTCACTATTTGTTGTAATATAAATTATTTTTAATGTTCTGGTTAGTTTATTTCATTACTTTGTATATCATTCCATCCTCTCATAGAATATAATTATTGTGACGGATGTGGAATAATGACAGTAGCGATATGTCATTGTCAACTACATATGTGTGTGCCAATGTTCACAAGCGAAAAATCAATTATCCCCTATTTTTCTACGCGTAAGAGTTGATAATTTCATTTGAAATCCAAATATGAGGTATACCCTATCTATTGAAATAAGAATCATCCAAGACGAAGAACCCAGTATAAAGTTATGCCTGATAGAATCGGTTAACGAACCAGAATTCAGAGGGTGAGTGATCAATATCCTTCATTTTGCTACCCTTAGGGGTAGATTTCATCTTTGAAATTCGAATAGGACCAACTTCGAAGTACACCCTATCCATTGAAGAAAGAACTATCGGAATCGGACGTCTCAGTGAAAAGTTGTCTGATCATACATAAAAAAAAAAAAAAAATATATGCGTCGACTAGAGAACCTCCTCCTTTTTGGTTTCGTCGGTTAATAAAAATACATACCATTACATGATGTCAGACTTCAAAAAATCCTTACAAAGTAATCGCATATAAAGAAAGGCAGACTAGTTAATTTTGATAGACAATTATATACAGTGGGTTTCTTAAAAGTATGTGGATGTCATACTTTTTTTTTTATTTCACTAAAAATTATCTTTTTTTCAATACAAGTCCTGGTGAATTAACGCCATAGGATAATGCTGGATTCACTCACTGACACATAATGGCAAGTTGCCATAATACACCATCAAACATACTGTCATGTCTCATTTGTAATTTGTTATTTTTGGTTATGTTCTAACCCAGAAAATGGGAGGCGTTCGCGAAAACAATTATTATGGTGGACATAGTTCCTTAACAACTCATGCACAGAAAGATTTATGTTTAAAAATAATCCAAGACTATTTTTGATTATTCAAAAAGGTGTCATTATGATAAAGTGTTCGAAAGAACAAGATGAACTTGCAGGAAGGACTCATGCAAGAAGGACCATCCATCCAAAATGACTGAAATTGAGAAAGCAATCAGAAAATTTGTCAAGATAGAACCAATAACTAGAATCTAATAACGATGAATCAACAAAATGTATTTTGCAACAGACGAAGTGACATTTGACGAATGGAGTGAATGATTACAAACACAATTTGGACAGTCGAAAATCCTCACGCTGTACGACGAACATGTTTCCAGCGAATAACGTGATAAAAAGGCCGTAGAAGTTTTCGTAGACAAACAATCCATTTAAGTAATCATTGTACACCCTTGACTTCTACTTCCCACTCATAGGAATATTGGAAATATAATCAAAATTGGAAAAAATCTTAGATGTGGAAAAAAAATGCTTTAGATAAAAAATGGCTTTCAGATACAAAATGAATTTCTCAACACATTTTGTTTTCATTGTTCATCTTCTCTCCATAAAAAATTACTTTGTACACGCTCCATAAAATGACTACTTTGGATACTGAAAAGAGTCCGCAAAATACCACTTTACCTGTCTAGGCCGTAAAGTACTCAGGCACACTTATCTACTATTGTTTATCAGAAAACTAAATTAACATCTTAAAACGTTCAGGAGACGCAATGAACTATAGATTGATTATATTTTGTAGTACAGCACACTTTTTCTTCGAAATATATTTTTTTTGGTTATCTCATGAAAAATCAACACCAGTATTTGACAAATGTGTCAAAAGCTTGCAAGAATTTTGCAAAACTTCCTTACACTTGGAAAGCAAATACAAAAAAATATTGTTTGCAAGTGGCTTCAGCGGACATATCTTCATATTCCGATTCGTCCGCTAAAGCCTCACTTTGAGAATTTGTTACATAAACTACTATTTCAGTATATCAAACGATTATTGTTAATGTATACCAGTATCTTAATAGGACCTTTTTTATCGGATAATTTTGGTAGGAGACCCTGCTTGAAAATATGCTTCAACGTTGAAAACACACTTCATTCACAATTGCTTTAAAGTTTGAATCTAATAGATATTTTTTTCCTGAAAAAACTATGTAAAAGCAATACTTGAAGGAATTCCAATTGAAAAAAAGAATGAATTTCAATTTATTATATATTTGGATAAAATCTGAACAGAAAGAAATATGTGCCTGAATTTCCAGAAGCAACAGAGATGAGACAACAAGATTTGAAAAAAATATGAACTCTAGTGGTAGTTAGGAAATTCGGGCAGAAAGTCGACACCATGATAATTCAATTTTACACAGGAAAGGAAAATTCAGGACATACTTCCAATGATTGAACGTTCATCTCCAGTTGGAGGTGGAACAAAATTCATTTTTACGTGAAGAAATTCAAAAAATAAAAAAAGGTCAACGGGCACGGCGGCTGATCATGTTGATGACAGGCTATCGATATCTGAATTCAAGCAATGCTTAGTGCAGTTAGTACCTGGATGGGTGATCGTCTGCAGAAATGGCCGACATTAATTGAATAAAAAGGGAGGTCGTTTATAATGACATAAACTATGTTCAGAAACAAGTTACGTTCCTCGATGATGGAGACAAAAAGCTAACAATAACTTCATAATTGACATTTCTATGTGTTTTTAATCGTTTCGAATCTTGGCACAGAACCTTATGAATAAATTTTTTTGTCATGATATAATGGAACGAATTGAATAAAAAAATGGCGTGGGTGGAAGTGAATCAGAAATCCAAAATAGAGCGGCATTAACAAAAGTTATAAAATGACCCCCCATGTTGGGTTTCTGGTTTGCTACCTAACCACGCCATGATATAGCTCAATTTGTTAGATAATTATTGCAATTGTCAATTTTATTTATTGAAGCTCTACGCCTAGATTTAAAATTGTGTAGTGCAATATATTGATGTTGATTTTTGGAGTTGCTGCTACCTTCTTCTCTCTATTGATGAAAGTAACCTAAACTCAGTTCATGTTACTATTAACCACTTTATATCCTCTCCAAATATGAATTTTGTACGAAACAAGCCTTGAATTTTCTATTCTGTGGAAAAATACATTGTTGTGGAGGCGAGACTTTATGCCTCCATCTCAAAACTATTACACACCCGATAAAACTTAAACTCTCACGTCTCAACTGGAATGCACAAGTTGGGAATGGAAATCAATTAGCAGAAGCAAACAACCAGATTGATCCAAATAATTACTCTCGGTTCATTTCATTTTGTTTGAGAATCAAACCAACAGTCGGGTAATCTTTCGTATTATTCAACACTTTTCAATTGAACTTCAACCACTCATTATACCTCCATTCATTTATAACGAAACATTTCAATTGCAAATGAACTTCCTCCACATGAAAAAGCCATTGTGTAGCAAAACACATGTCGTACTTTTGTGAATCCAATTTAGTTCAAATTGAATACCTTTCGGGTGTTTTCCTTCTCCTTCATTTCCACAGTGAGTATTCGGTAATGAAACAAAATCATTAAGAGAAAATCTTTTTTTGGGTTCTGGTGCTTTGTTGCGGTGCCAGGCTTCCAAACGACTTAATTTAGAAAATTTAATCAAGTGTATACTCAAATTCGTGACGAAGATCCGAAGAAAACTCTTATGAATATATGAGGTTTTTCAAAGAAAGTGCTGAATCCAGATATTTGATTTGTTGAAAATATAAACAGGATGTTCATAAAATCAGATGTGGAATCATCTGCGACTGAAAGATAAACTTTAGTCACTATCTTCCATCGTCAAGATTAAGATACCCCAGATATTTCTACATATTGAAAACCACTTGTGGGACCCCTTTAGATACGTAAATATCAGCCCTATTCTATGCCTAGTTTGGACGTTAAATTTTTTCTGGAATAATTGTCAGTTGCGCTTCAATCTGATCATCCATGATGTCCACGAATATAGTTCTAATTTTTTTTAAATGGTATCATTGTACGAGAGGGTAATAGGATTGTTGGCAGCTCTCAGAATACAGAGACGTTGGATATTTCAGAAATCACAAAGTTATTTCCAACAACTTTTCGAATGAAATATCCTGTATATTTAATAATCGTATAATTCACATAAACGCACATTTTCACACTATTATCATAAAAAAATCATTATCATTGACATAATTTTTATCTCGAAGAATAATTTTTCCAAAGGAAGTGGTTGGTTAAGAAAAACAAAAGCTGCATAACCGAATACTGTCCGACACAATTATTCAGTAAGAATTAATACACACTTTCTGTCCCTTTTTCCAGTCCTGGATGGCAAAATCAACTTCAATATACAGTCCGTATTTTTTATGTCGTACCACTATTGGCATCTTGAAAACGGTAAATGGTACGAAGTTGGTTGAATGAGACAAAAGTTGCCTATTTCAGTGAATAATGAAATGATGTTCTCAAATCGGAAATATCACGAATCGTTTACAAAATATACGGGGAAAATCGAAATGACCCTTTTTTGCGCTTCTATTTTTAGGAATATGAAAAAAAACTTTCTTCTCTGTTTTTGTACGCGAGAACCTATTATTTGCGGACGTCTAAAAAATGCATATATTGCTCTATATGCATTTTGTTGCTCTCTTTCCGAAGGTTTTTCATTTTCGGGGCAGCGAGACTCACTCATTCGCAAGGAGAGATTGTTATCTTTCGAAGCAAATCCATGGTGAGTTCAAAGGATGCACATTCAACTAGAATGTGTGGCTGAGATTGTTTAATAGAATTCAGATTTTCATTGATAATTCTGGCAACACTGTCAGTAAAAACACACTATCCCACAGTCGACAGTCTACACGTCTGAAAGCCAATAAGTTATGCTTGAACGTCAAAAAAACTGACACAATTACTTTCACACTAAAAGAGCTAAAGGACAGTCAAAAATCCATTGAGTTTTTGGGGGTAATACTGGATCAAAAACTTAATTGGAAAGACCACATAAAAAATCTCTCTGCTAAGCTGTCCAGCACTCTTCACCTGCTTCATAGAATCAATGAATTTGTTCCTTTTTATGTTTCGAGAGCTGCTTACATGGGGTTATTTCAGTCTAAGCTGTCATAAGGATTGGTTTTCTGGGGACTTTCAACTGATTCGGAAAGGATATTTATTCTACGAAAAACGGCTATTAGAATCCTGGGAAGGGCAAAACGGAATGACAGCTGTGGACCTCTATTTAAAAAAATTATTATATCAACTATTGCGGCTCTTTATATATCTCGAAGTCTCGTCTATATCAAAACACGAAATAACACCCCAAAAAAATAATCGCAACCACGAATATCTGACCAGAAATGGCCACAATCCTCTTATGCCACAGCATCGACTAAATTACCCATGAAAGCTTCCTTACTGTGGCGATAAGGCTCTTCAACCATCTACCACCATATATGAGGAATTTACATATGAATAAATTCAAAAAAAGTATAAAAGGGCTGCAGGTTGATCTCTGCCCTTATGGCATTAGTGAATTTCTCAACTGCAAGTTTTAATACTTTGCCTTTTTGATGTGTCTGTTTTGTACTGTATTTACTTACCTCGACGATGCTTAATCTATTGTACTGATAATAAGCAAATAAATTGATTGATTGATTCATTGAACTGTTGCTAGAGAAGTGGGGCCAACTTCACATAATTCAAACTATGCCATTTTGAAGAACTTTTGGAGCCTTAAAATTACCATCTGAATAGTTTTTCTCAATAATGTACACAAAAAGATGAAATGGTCGTTGAATATCATTAATATTTTTCAATTAATGCATATTTTTTGATGCTATTCATGTTTCGACACATAAAAGGTCGTTCGTCTATCTCGGTTGTCAAACGTTCATCTCTCTCCAACTCACCTAAATCATCACTCTTTTTCTTCCCAGAATTTGAGAAAATAAGTTGATTAATAATCAAGTATTATGCTAGGATGATTGTTGAACGTCAACAATTTGTCGGCAATGAGTTATGCATGTGCTTGTTGAAAGGGGTTTCGAGAAGCTACAAATATTGCAATGAATGAAATCTATCTTGTCGACTGGAATCCTTGTTTCTTCGACAGGGAATACTCATTACCCCGAAGATGACTTCAAAAACGTCAAAACTTCGGAAAGTGGTATCACTTATTGGTCCTCACCCTAACAAAATTAATAATTTTTTCTATAACGTTTGTTGGGAATTACATGAAATATCTCTGAAAAGTTAGGTGAGCGAAGCAGGAAAAAAGTGCTAGTAAAACTTTCCATCATTTGCCATTCTTCTACCTTCCGAATTTTTTATGCCATCCCTCATCAAATTCTCGAAAACCTAATCCAGAATTCAGATCGTTCATATAAAATTGACAGACAGTAACACGTAAATGGGGATCGCCTTTCCACATCGATGCTTATGTTACACTTCGTTTCATGATAAAAAAGTAATGTTTTCTTGCCGTCAATCACCTCGGCATATCTGGAAACTTATATCATTATAGAGAAGGTGCTATAAATATTTACAACTCCACAAACTCAATAACACTATCCGAGTATGGAAGAGAGCCAATACAATTCCATGTGTGGATGATTTTATCCTTTTCATTGTCACATTTGAAATAGAATCCCTGGGCGATCTATTTCAAATGAATAATTCAAAACATCAAATTCATTGTATAAACATGTTAAAGTATGGGCTCGAATTTTTCAGAATATTTAGAAGTACCAGGGTGACCGAAATTTGCTTGGTGTTTTTTTTTGTAAATTCGTATTTTTTCGGAGATATTTATTCAGATAAACTTGAAATATTCGGATAATGTTATAACGCCATCTCATATAGGTGTATTTCCTGAAAAAACGCGATTTTACACAAAACACATTTTTTATAACCTAACCTAACCTAACCTACGGGTATTCCAGACGTGGTAGTTGAAACTGGTGGATTCGCCCGTTCTAACCTAACATACCATAAACAATGTGTTTGTGTAAAATTGCGTTTTTTCTGGAAGGACACCTATATAGCTAAACTTGAAAGGCAGAACCCTATCTAAATACAAAATTTCATCCAAATCGTTAGAGCCGTTTCCGAAATAGCCGAAATATATACCGGGTGTCCACGGAAGGTGGCTCGCCCCTATAACTTTTTTGTTTTCGGAGATAATGGAATGAAATTTGGAGGATCTGCTTGATGCATAAAACTGCATTTTTTTCACAAGTAACTCAACTTCATGCAAATTCCAGATTCACCGGAAGTGACATAAACTTTCGATTTTTAAATGGGACACCTGGTATATTTTCAGTTTTTTGTCTCTTTATGACATTTAGAATACAACCATGTATCATCTGTTACTGTTTGTTACCGTTTTTTCATTTTATTTTCGGAAGAAATTTCAATTCTAGAGGGCTATGGATACGTTCAAATAACTAATTTCAGTCCTAGAATGATTGTAAAAATACGACTTCACTGTTTTCGATCGAAATGTTTAAGCTATGTGACGTTTGATTTTAAAATTTGTATTACTATTTTTTTTCAAATGGAAACATGGTGGCTCGGCGGGTTAGAAAAAAGAGCATTTTATTACGATTAATTTGATACCGCACTCTATTAGGTTGTAAGAAAACTTTCGCTGAAAAAAACTGGAAATATAACGTTAGAACTTTCGTTGAATGAAGAATCTTATTGACATTAAAATAAGATTTAAAATAATCGAGTAGCCTGTGACCAACACAACTGAAACAAAATCATTAAATTGTTGCATAAAAAATTGACGTGTCGATATATCATTTTACATATTTTCTACTAAGTCAATTATGTAGTTATTGTGTACCTCATTGTTTGAAAATAACAATATTCATACAAGAACTGAAAAAATGTATATGTTATTAGTTTTGGGAGAGTGTAGGCAGAATTCAACCGATGCTGCACGTCTCTACGCACAGAGATATCCTGATCGGCGTCACCCGACCCTGCACTATTTTCCAAAACTGGTTAAAAAAATGCGAAATGAGCCTGATAATTATGGAAACGATTTGTTTGTTGTGAGTGAAGAGAAAGAAATAGATGTTCCGGCATACGTTCAAGTAAATATTAATACGTCACTCAGGGAGATCGCAAGTGAATGTGACATTTCGAAGTCTTCTGCAGCTAACATTTTGAAGAAATATAATGAAATGTTTTTTTTTCTAACTGGACGAGCCACCATGTTGCCATTTGAAAAAAAATAGTAATAAAAATTTTAAAATCAAACGTCACATAGCTGAAACATCTTGATCAAAATTTTTTTAAAAATTTTAGGATGAAATTAGTTATTTGAACATATCCATAGCCCTCTAGAAATAAATTTTTTTTCAAAAAAAAAAATAAAAAACGGTTACAAACAGTAACAAATAATACATGGTTGTATTTTCAGTATCATATAGAGACAAAAAAGTTGAAAATATACCAGGTGTCCCATTTAAAAATCGAAAGTTTATGTCACTTCCGGTGAATCTGGAATTTGCATGAAGTGGAGTTACTTGTCAAAGAACTGCATGAGCATTAAACAGATCCTCCAAATTTAATTCCATTATCTCCGAAAACAAAAAAGTTATAGGGGCGACCCACCTTCCGTGGACACCTGGTAAATACAAGAATATCTCGTTTAAAGATATAATAACGTAAAGGCCAATTCAGCAAGTGACTTGAAACTTCAGACAGATCAGAACTTGATGACAATGCAATATTCACCCCCTTTCTGGTATGTCTGTTCGTCTCTCTGTTATAAGTAATGTTAATAATAATATTGAGGAGCAAAAAAAAGGAATGAAATTTACTCGCCCTCTTCCTTGTCTTTCTCACTCTCTTGTTTGTTTATTTGTTCGTTTGTCTGTAATAATAGTAAGGACGAATTGATTTTGAACTAACTTCCGAAGTTTAGGGAATAGAAACTTCATACATAGCTCAGAACTGGATGACAATGCAATATCAACCCGCTCTCTTGTCTGTCTGTTTGTCTGTTATAACAATAATAGTAAAGAGCAATCGATTTTGAAGTTACTCAAATTGTTCGTTCCTGAATGGAAAAACTGGAAGTGGTTTCGATTCAAAGAGTGGACAGTATAATAAGTATGGCTTGGTATGCGTAGTTGTGGCAGCACCAAACAGAGAGAGACAGACTTCCGGAGGTAGGTCGTTTTCTTGTCGAGCTAGCTCTAGGGGTATATCTCATCCTTGCTTGCACGGGGACCAATGTCACCAAAATAAGCAGAGATAGTAGATCTCAAAAATACTGAAAATCTGTTAGCGTGAAACCAAATATAGTCAATGTCACGACTCAATGTCGCCAAGGCTATTGTCTCTTCCTGCTTCTTTGCAGGACATGCTCGCACATAAAGCCACTGCTTTCTGTACAAAAATACGACTGATGCGACATCTTGCCCAAATAAACATATCTGAATACCACAATCGAACACGAATAAACCTGAAATTTTCCACATGTCTCTGTCATAAGATAATATACATTCATTTTCTTCTGAGTCAATTACATAAATTGTATAGGACTCGTTTTATGGATACAAAATTCCGAATAGAAGTACAGTCTATCACTACGTATCAAAAAGTTCACCAACATTATAAAAACACTTGTCAAGTAACAACAATTCAACCTGTTTTTTTTTAATTCGTATATCGTTGAAGAATTCATCAGACTTATTGGCAGCTCATTGAAAATTCTCAGTCCAATATTGTTGGGTGACTTATAGGATAGGTTAATTTCACATGTCGGAACGTGATAGTCATTTTTGTGACATATATTGAAATTATTGATGCTTTTGTTGAGCCTGAATTTAGTATGGTTTGAACAATCTCATACTCATACTTCATTAGGATATTCAGTTTTTTGGAATACACTTTAGAGGACACTCTTCGAGATATTTGTGCGATAGATCTGATTACTCGTTTTTGTGCGATGAATACATCGGACGATGAAGTGAACATACCTCAAAGACATATACCATATCTGATCTTGAAACCAACTTGTCCATGGTACAGACTGATCAGCTGAGCCTCTGATAAAATAGAACGTTAATTCCTAAACAAGTAGCATATTTTCATATTATGTTTCAACAATGTTGTTACTACGTTGGACAGCTGTCTATAGTCATTTCCAGAAATTGTACTACTTTTTCGTTGATCAGTACAACTTCATTGATTTTCAAATTCGGGGCAGTTTGCTTGCCAGTTATGGAACCTCATAAAATGAGTTTTTCTATATTGAAATATAATTTATTTGTGGAAAAATGTGATACATTTTGACTCATTTTTCTCAGATATAATAAAATAATTGTCATCAGCGTACATCACAAAGTTGGCCTTGTCGTTTATGAATAATATGAAAAGCACCGGCCCTAGGACAAATCCTTGCGAGACGCCATGTCTATAATGGCAATATCTGACTGCATTCTTCAAAATATATCGTCGCTTCTATTGGTAATGGATACAAATTGACTGCGCTTTCGGAGAAAAGACTGAAGCCATTCCCGAGCAACACCTCGACTACCATAGATAGATTCGGTTAGGAGTAGTTCAATATCGATACAGTCGAAAACCTTGCTCAAATCTGAAAATGTCCCTGCTGGGCACTCCCCTATCTCAACATATTACTGGCTCTACAAAGCGTGTCTAGAGTTTCCACCACGAAAACCGCGTTCACTGTCGGTTAAGATATTATATTTACCAAAAAAACAGATAAACCTACCTAGGAGAGAATATTCGAATATTTTTGAGAACCCCAAAGGAACTGTGACGGGTCTATAGTTATATATGATTTGGGTGTCTTGTTTTTCATGTATTGGGGTTACTTTACTTAACTTAAGGGATTCTGGGAATCTTCCCGTTGAGAACGACTAATTCACTAGATATGTGATTGGTTCAATTATATTTCATTACGTTAGTTTTTTTATCAAGAATGAAGGGATTTCGTGTGGACCAGAAACAGTTTTTTTAATGTTGTCGTTAGCAAGTTAAATAACTCATCATTGGTGAATGGAAACAAAAGTTGCCATCATGTGTTGCTATTATTATAATAATCTCATCATGGTGTTTGAAATCGATGGCTGTCATTTCCTGTATATACAGAGTCATTTCAATTGGGAAAAAAACAACAAAATATATATATATATATATATATATATATTTTTTTTGTATATATAATGTTTATACATATATATATATATACATAATATATATATTTATATATATATATATATATACATAAAGTGGTCACTTTTTTTATGGTATTGGTAACTTTTAAACCAAAGGGTTGAAGGTCGTCAAAGGGGAGAAAAGTTGCATTCTAAAACATTTCGAACAGTTCAAACAAATCAGATTATCAGGGCCGGTTATTGAATATTGAAAAGTAATTCTGCAGATTTTTTTTTTTTTCCCTTTATTTCGAATATTATCAAAAATGTCTGGGAGTTTTATTCAACAGTGAATTATCCTCAATTTGACTCAATCAGATTTCATCCAACGTTTTTACCGCTCTGGGCCACCCTCCCTCATTTTTTTTTAATAGTTTCATATTTTATGACACTTTTCGACATAACTTTTAACCTCAATTCAAGTATATCTAATGTCATTTAAAGTTGATTTTCAGGTGATTTTGACCCGTATCCAAATTTCTTTGGGTGGATCTTATTACAAAGATTTGTTTAATTAACAACATCAATACATTTTCGATAAGAAATAACATATCTTAACTGAATGGAACGTAACAGAAAAGCAAGAAACAAATTAATAATTATTTACAAATTTCAAGAAAAAACCTAATTCATAATAATTAAACGAATCTATCATTTAATGAAAAAAAAATCAAATGATTATTCGAAATGATAACATTAATAGTAAGTGTTCGAAATGCCCACCATTTTGTAAAAGCCTTTGGAACCCATACTTCTTATACATTTGTTATTTCGTCTCCTTGAATACCTTCCAATACATTCTCAATCTTCACGCGAAGAATTCTATTGTCGGGTTTGTGTATCTAAATTTTATTTTTGGTTCCCCACAAAAAAAATCCAGCGGATTCAAATCCGGAATCTGGCGGCCATGCTACTGGACCTCTTGTTAATTGAATGGGGAAAAGTTCGATTTAGATAGTCTGGATATTCTTGAGTTTGTGGCCACCGTCTTGTTGGATGATAGGAAAATTAACATTTCTTCTTTTTCTACATTTTTTGCTCCGGTTAGGTTGCCTCAATAAAATGGGTCCCAGTAATTTTTTTTAAACCGCACCATATGTTCAAGAAAAACGATTTGTTCTAACTTCAGGTTAAGTGAGGATTTTCTGTGGCAAAAATGTTTGTTCCTTCGATTGCATGCCAGAATTTGTGAATGCGTTTCGTCTCCCCAAATGATATTTCCAAAATTGTTGTTATTCCACCCTTCCGTTGAAACCAATTACAGAATTGCAACCTTCTCTCAGGATCATTGCGTATAGTTTTTACACGGCGGTATTTAAGTCTGGTATTGCTCTTGAGTATTTTATTAACACCGTGTTGCATTCATGGCCATAGTTCTCGATTCTTTGGATTCATTCTTTGGGCCAGAACATTGATGTCTTGATAAGGCTCTTTCGTCGTACATGGACCCTAGGTTTGATGAATGTTATGTGCAAGAACGTTGTAGAAAAAAACGTCGAAACATTTTAATATTTGGTTTCCGGGTATAATTCACCATACCTTTGTTGTGCTTTGAACGTTTCTACATTTATGTACACTTCGTACATATTTTCTTCTTTCTTTGTGTATCCACCATATGAATAAGTTAAAGAAATTATAAAAAAATATTTAATGACAAGTTTTTTTGGCACAATAATAACAAGTGACAAATAATATGACTTTCTTTTTGTTTTTTTTTATCAACGGCCCTCGAAAAAATAATTCAATAAACCTAGAGTTGTTTATGTAAGAAAAAAACAAGTCATCCGTATCTTTCTGCCCAAATTCAATTGAAAGAAAAAAATCGAGCTGGGCCAGTGTCAATTTACTGAATAAAAAAAAACCAGATCAATGATTTTAAATTTGAATAAAGCCTTCAAAATTTCGTTGATCTCAAAATTTGATTCTGTAATTTTTTCAACAACAAAAAAATCAACAATAATGATTCCTCCGAAATATTGAGAATGTATTGGAAGGTATTCAAGGAGACAAATAAACAAATGTATAAAGTATGGGTTCCAGAACGGCAAATGCATTTTACAAAATGGTGGACATTTGAACCTTACCATTAATTTCATCATTTACTTTCGAATAATCATTTGTTTTTTTCATTTTAAATAGTTTCGTTTTAATTATTATGAATTAGGTTTTTCACCTCTTGAAATTTGTAAATAATTATTACTTGTTTCTTGCTTTGTTTGTTACGTTCCATTTAGTTGAAGATGGTAAAGTTGATTTTCTTATCGAAATGTTTGCATTTTTAATTAAACTAAGGTACCTAAATGTAATAAATCCGACAAAAGAAATTTGGATAAGGTTCAAAATAACCGAAAATCAACTTTGAATGACATTGTATGATATATCCTTGAATTTAGCGTTAAAGTTATTCCGAACGTTTAAAAATATCAGGTCCGTATTGAAAAAAAAAAAGGGTTGGGGTGGGAGCGTGAAACGATGGATACAAAACGTTCATAGGATTTTACTGTCAAATAAAAAAAATCGACATTTTTTGATAATTTCGAAAAAAGTGGGAAAAAAGAAAAAATTTATTTTATTTTCATGATATCTTAACCGGCCCCATGATCTCGATTTTTTTTAACTGCGACAATGCTTCTATGAATGCAACTTTTTTTTCCATTTGAGACCTTCTAACTCTTATGGTTTAAAGTTCCAATCAATCCCATTAAAAAAAGGCCCTCTTTATATATATATATATATATATATATATATATATATATATATATATATATATTTTTAAAGGTAAAAAAAAATTTTAAAATTTTAAAAATAACAAAAAAAAAAATTAAAAATAAAAAAAATTAAAATAATTTAAAAAAATTCCAAAACCCTTTTTTAAAAATTTTTTAAACTTTTTTCAAAACCCCAAAAATTTTAAAATTTCCCTTAAAATTTTTAAAAAATGTTTTAAAACTTTCTTAAAACCCCTACTTTAAATTTTAAAAAAAAAGGCCCAAAACTTCCAAAATTTTTTGGGAATTTCAAATAAATTTATTAAACCCCCCCCTTTTTGATCTATTTCTTTTTTTTTTTTTCCGGACATTTTTGTAATAAAAATTTTAAAAAAATACGTGGGTGTTGGTTTTTTTTGGGAAAAAAAAAAATCCGTTCAAAATAATTAAAAATTCCTTTTTTCAGAGTCAAGCCTTGTACAATTATTTTTCCGCCACCACTGACATATTATAATGGTGGAATATCCAATGTTGTTTCATTTAACATCTTTTTGTTCTCCTGAGGGTTTTTCATTTACTTGTACGGTTCAGAAGCTAAAATGAAAAAATTAATGCCAACATGTTTCCAGTATCGCATAACATAATGGAATTTTTCTGCTCTTGTAGAGAAAATGTAATGTTATGGAGCACCCATACATTTTTCATCAGAACTCAGGGTGAATATGTATTGCACAAAAATGATTATTATGGCAGAAGTAAACTCCAAAAACTCTTGGAATTTTTTCATTTTGATTACCCTGTACCTCGAAAACCAAGACGTTTGAGATATACAGTGAGCATCAGGAGTGTTACCCCCCCTATGTTACTCGTTACAGGACTCTTGTTAGGAAAATCGCCGAGACATGTCGACTTTTGATTTCTACAATGTACATTTTTGTATGAATAGTTTACTCCTAATTTCATCCCTTATTGGAGGGGAGCAACCCCTTCGAAAAATTCAAATAGCATGAGTGATAGCTCATCTGAAAGAATATGTTATCCTCCATTCAACTGTGAAAAAATTTGAAATTTGCTTCATTACGTGTTGAGTTATTGATATTTAAAAATAACAAAACACCACAAACAGGAAGGCAACTAAACTAACACTAACCTTATCTGTTATTACAATAAATGTTCAAAATGTTTCCCGTTGACCACCTGGCAGAAATAAAGTGCATTTTTAGTTTCAGCCCTGATGCTTTTCAAAATTTCTCGAGTAATTGTTGCACACACTTCCGCGCTCGCGCTCGCAACTCCTGAATAGAGTGACACTGCGTCTCGTAAACTTCAAATTTTTGGTAACCCTATAGAAAAAAAATCTAAAGGGGTTAGATCTGGTGATCTTGCAGGCGTTTCACAGATCCTTGGCGCTCGATCCATCGTCCTGCATAAACAGTATTCAAATAATTCCTCACAGCAACTGCAAAATGGGGAGGAGCTCCATCTTATTGCAAAATAATGTCCATGTCAAATTCGTCTTCATTATTTTCGGCAGTTGCCACTATCAGTGGAACTATCACTGTTTCCAGTATTTCCAAATAGAGGGCACCAGTCAGATTTTTCTCAATAAATAACGGAACTAGAATGTGGTCATCCAGCATTTCTGCCCACACATGAACTTTTTGTGGAAACTGAGTATGAGTTTCGCGAAAAAGTAGAGGATTTTAATCGGACCAGTACCTCACATTTTGTCTATGCACGTCACCGTTTGGGAAAAAGTAGCCTCATCACTGGAACAAATGTGTTTCAAATAGCTGGGATCTTGCAAAATATTATAAGATACAATTTCACAATATTCTAGACGGCGGTCTGGATCATCGTCCGTCAGTTCATGAACCCTCTTTATTTTATAGGGATGAATAATTTTTTTTCAGAATTCTAATATAGTCATCTGCGAAACCTCACAATTCAAAGCAACAGTTCTACTCGATGAGGACGGATTATTCACAAATTAGCCCTTGTTCATCTTCTCCAGTAGTTGATCGCCCAGAACATTTTTTATTTTGCACACTGCCGTTCTCATAAAAAAAATCCACTAAATGTTTGAAATAATGTCTATCAATAGGGCGATCTGGAAAACGTTCATTGAACATTCGTACAGCCTCATGATAATTGCGATGAGCCTCACCAAAAATAACAATCGCTTCGCATTTCTCATTTAATTCACGTGGTGCAACCATTGTTTGAAGATGAATAGCAATCAAAACTTACAGCTACAATACAAATGAATTGATATCAAAGCCCACTCTGCTATTTTTATGAATTGGAATTGATAACAAAATTTCTGCGTTACTGCAGAAGAAAAAACAAACTATTCTTCTAGAAAAATAGTAGATTCCAAAAAAAATTCAAGAATTAATTTTTGAATAAAACTGAAATTTCCGATAAATCTGTCTTCTACACGAACAGAAAAATTTCATCAATTTACTCCTTCGGAGGTTCATAAAATCAAATGTAGACTCAACTGCGACTGTGAGATAAACCCTAGTAACTATCTCCCATCGTACAAGATTACCTTTTGAAAGATTTTCAATGTTGAATAGGAAACATTCAATTGAAAATTGGAAAATATATTTTTAGAATAAAAAAAAATCTATATGAGTTCTCTATCAAGACTGTATGAAAAAAAATTCAATCAAATATCGGAATGAAAATGCAAATTTTTACTATCAGAATTATCAGGTTGAAAGTCAGGGTTTTCACAATATCTATAGATGTTGTTCAATATCCAGCGTGCCGCAGAGGCAGGGAAGTAGTTGTTTTCTGTTCGATATCACAAAAATTCATTTTCCTAATTTTTCTAATTCTAAAAAAATAGTTTTCCAATTTTCAATTGTGAATCATTAATTCTCAAATTTTATTATGTTTTGCGATACTGGAAAATGTTTGCATTCATTTCTTCACTATAGCTTCAAAACCGTACAAGTAAATCAATATTCCTTTCTTGGCGACGGAAAAAAAAATCTGAAGGGTTGAACAAGGCTTGACTCTGAAAAAAGGAGGTCCATGTGAATTATTTGAGGAATGAATTATTTTGTATCGTGCGCACTGTTGAATGGATTATACTTGCCCAATTTGAACTGATTATTGTCGAAAATGTCGAAGTAAACTCCAAAAACTCTTGAAGAAAATGTATTTTGATCACCCTGCACTTTGGCTATTGCTCTACAAAAAACTGAAAATGGTGCATTTGGCATCTTGTAGTACTATTCATCTTCGTCCACAGAATCGATAGTTTTGTTCCGTTTTGATTTATCTTTGGTGAAGAAAATTAATGGGCTCCTTTATATTCTCTCAACACTGCGACTATAATGATATATAATAATAATTCGTTTGCTCAACTAATTGTGATACATCAATGTCACACATATTTATCGATGCAAATGAATTGAGGTAACCCACATAAGGAAAACCTTGATTGAGGGATGCTTAAGTATATGAGTTATGAATATATGTTCCCCTGCAGCATTGTTAGCAGAACACACACCTACTTCATTAGCAATTCTCAATACAATGCCATCGATTTCTGATGCAGGGTGTTCTTTGCTGATCAACTTTTTTATTAATATTCAAAATACTTTCCTCCGTATTAACATCGAACTGGATTTTTTTAGTTATTTTTCTACATTCAACATTACCTCCATCGGTTTGTATCTGTACTAGACATTTCAAAATGTTCTTTCATAACAAAATAAACTGAACTCTCTCAGCCCCAGTTGTAAAAAAATTTAAAACGTATAATTCAAACAATACACATTTTTAAAACACAACACCATTGAATAATAAAAGAACGTAACAATAACAAGATCTATGCATAAACTTAATACCACCCTGGTTGAAACACAGTGCCGCTACTTCGAGGGTTTTATAGCTGATCAGCCAATAGAGCAGCAGATTTTGCAAATCATGTGCCTATCACGCCACGATCATTGTTTGTTTCCACTGAATTGCGGATTCAGATTTAGTATTCTAACCTAATTTTTCTTGGCCTAATTCAAGGTGGATAATCTCAAAGTTGTCCACACGGCATTCCTTATTGCCTATTCCTAACACCTCATAGGATTTTGTTCCCAAAGTCAAGAAATCGTAATAATGGTACGCGGGAAGATCCCTAGCCATTTGAATGGATACGTGAGTGAAATAAAAATGTAGCTATTTGGATGTAGGATAATCATTAGGCCCCTTCCATAAAGAATGTATTCTTATTAATGTCTAGTATGTTGGGCCTTACTCACAATAGTGATATCCATAAACCCCAATGACATTGATAAAAAATTTAACTCAATTTGAAGGCTTATAGATTTAGTCGAAATATAAAAGTCAGTAGGTACTCAATTGTTTCTCACCCGGTTTGGAAATATTTTTAATTCGATTTTCGGTTCAAATTTCTTTTGTGGTAGAAGGTTTTCCCCATCAATTATTGATTAAATCAAATAAAATTTTATTGAGTCCGTATCCCATTCACAAAAAACAGATTGGACGGGTCATAAAAAACATCTTGCATGAATATGCTGTAAGGAATGTGTATGAAAAAATATATACAGTGTCCGGCATAAAGTTCGCAGCATATGGAATTTTTTTTATTATTTATTTCTCAAAAAAATCATTTGTGATAAAAATCTGCTTCATCCCAAACCTGCATTGCAAACACAAAGTTGAATTTTATACAACCCTATACGAGGGAGATAGAAAAGCATGCTTTGTTTTCAAAATAATATGATCACATCACTTTATTTCTCACGGAAGAATTCAAATTCATAGGGAAATATTGTTCAAAATCGAATGTTGATCCAGAAATTCGAATCATATGACCAATTTCATATTTCAACTTTTTTTCCCATTTTTTCCTTATCGCCCTGTACTACATAAGGAATATTATGCTAGACGAATAGTATATTGTTAGATATGATGATATCACTCTCTGAATGTTTTCTCATTTCTCCCTCCCATTGGAAAATCACATTAATTGAATTATGTGACGGAATTTCACAAAATCTTGCTGCAAATAGTAAATAAAACTGAATTGTCTCCAAGGTATGATGCCAGAATGCCAATTAATTCATTTTCACAATGCAAATAACATTTTTTCAAATAAATATGTCCCATGCTTTATTCTACGTGGAGTCCTCCATTCTCAATACACGGCGGTGCATTGCAACATGAACATTTCTTAGTATCTGGGGAGCTATTCCCCGAATACAATGCCTGATAGTATTCTCCAAATGACGTATATTTTGAAATGGTTTTCTTGAATATACCTTCTGGTTGAGATATCCCCATAAGAAAAAATCCAAGGAAGGGAGGTCCGATGACCGGGCAAGCCAAGCGTTATTGGAATATCTTCCAATCCATCGATTTGAAATGTTCCGTTTAACCACCTCCTTATTCTAGCGCAGAATGAACGGATGCACATCTCGTTGGAAATACATTCCAGCTCTCATGCTCAGAAGAATATCATCTGAATAATTGGAGAGAAACGTCTGCAGCATTCTTAAGTATCTTGAGAATTCAGTGGTTGTCTGAAAAATACTGGTCCAACAATCAAATCATAAGAATTCAGCACCAGACGTTAACTTTGAAGTGATTTTGGTCTCTCCATTGTATCCTAGAATGGGGATTATTATCTGCCATCACCTGTTATTCTGGGAGCTGACAACCCCCTTGGATGTGAAGGTTGACTCGTCGCTGTAAAGATTTTTTTTCGAAAACTGTCTATTATCTTCCATCATAGACTGAAACCAGAAACAGAAATCCAAGCGATCATCCGGATCTCTCGGTTTCAGAGGCTGTATGAATTTTGATTTATAAGGTTTGAATTTATTATACATAGAACTCTCCTCATTGATCGATCGAATATACCAAGATTTTCTCCTCTTTGCAATAATGACATCCTTGGATTTTCAATCGTAGACAGCATAATATTCATAACAGTTCTTTCATTTTCAGTTATCGGTCGTTTATGTGTCACTTGTATTTTTTCGAAACCAATCCAGATTTCCTGAAAATTCTTGTAATTGTCGAATTATGAACGTTCTTACCTGGATGTCTTTCATTGAAAATATTGGCAGTGTCTCTACAAGTATGATAATTGTCACCATGTATCATTACAATCTCCACTCTCTCCTGTATACTCAGTCGAGCAGCCATGATTAAATTGAATAACTACTGAAATTACTCTACAGATTTGTTAGTTATTCAGCGTCAAAATGTTTTGTTTACAATTAGAAATGAATTTGTTTTAAAAGCCAACTGTGATCGGCAAATGTTCTGTATCTCAATCATTAACAGCCAAATTCAAAGAAAAAACTATGGAAGCAGGGTATTGCTATCGAAGTCGAATGTAACAACTAACATATTTCTAAATTCATAAATAATACGCGAATAAATTTTTCGAGTGAATTGGAACCTCAATTTTGTACGTTGAATTCTGCAAAAAATTCAATGAAATATTGTAGATGTATTCTGATGTCTTGCTCTTTCATTACCTTTGTATAGGGTCGTATAAAATTCAATTTTGGTGTTTGCATTCCAGGTTTGGGATGAAGCAGAGGTTTTTATCACGAATGATTTTTTTTGAGAAATCAATAATAGAAAAGTTTTCCATATACTACGAACTTTATGCCGGACTCCGTATATAAAAGTGTCAAAATGACAATACTGAACCTAAACAAGATCTCAAAATCAAGGGAATAATTCGGCGTTGAGAGAAAGTAAGTTTTAAAAATAGAGTAATTACGTGATAATAGTTAATTACTATTGATATAATTTTCAAACTCTTCTACAGTGTAAAAGCATTCTTTTGTTAGGAGTTTTTTGAGCCGGCATTTGGAAACCTCCAAACATTTCGAACTCTTCAAGAAAGAAGGAAACATGACTTGCCCTGACTTTTTTTGAAAATTGACAATAATACAATAATGTCGTCTTACTCGACAGGAAATAGATTCTCTTATCTAGTATTGTCATATTTCCTCTCGGCTAGAGAATGTCGTGTCAAAATTTTACAGCTGCTCCATTCCTTGAAATATTCTGGAAAACTCTTGTTTTGATTATTCTGGTAAACTGCATTCTGTACTTTTGTATTTATTGGTGTCCCATGATTTTTTATTCATTTGAGAAAGAGAGATGAAATTAGGACTTTTTGTCACAGGCAATAATGTTTCATGAAACCAGCACACATATCAATCAAGTATGAGGGTGATTCACGGTAATAAGGTCAATAAAATGTCATTATCATGGTCTGACCCATTCTCAGATTTCAACAACTTTTTGACACGCATGTTGAGCTGAGGTATCGACCATTATAATCGTGGTTTGAATATTTCAACATGTCTGAGAACAAATTCAAATTTGGCAAGTCTCCATAAGCAGTGGAACTCCAATTATAAAATTTCTATATATTTCTTGAGTAGTTAAACCATTTTTCAGGAATATGCTTTTTTTCAAGGTATCCGTGAATATGATGTAAATGTTAGCGATGTACATATTGGTTAAAATACAGTGGCCCTCTTACCTCACTTTATCTCATCTCAAATGACCCATCCTTATGTCTCTCCTGGTCTAGATTTGTCCAAGAAAAAATTATCTTTTCGCTACGAAAAAAATTTAGACAATATAACTTGAGAATCTCCTGTCTTGGTGGCATCAGCATTCCCGTTGAATAACTCTAGTTTCAGCGAATGTTCTAAACCCCGAAACAACCTTGGGAAAAGAAAAAGAAAACTGCTAATAGTTTCACGGTGTGTTTTCAATATTTTGCTTTTTCGAATTACTCGCTTCGCTATCTCACACCAAATTCACTCTACGAAAACGTCTCTTGGAATTTGCTACGCTCCAGTTATTAGGGAATATGGCTTTGAAATATTAATGAAACTTTCAGCCACTGAATCCTCATGAAAGGATTTGTTCTATTGTTTCAGAAAAGTTAATGCTTGGAAGTGGTAATTGTGGTAGAATTCAAACAAATTGAATTATTTTGCAGTAGATTTGGAAGTTAATTGTGTCTCCCTAAAATGTTGTTCACTCATTTGTGGGTCCCACTGTGGAAATCAGATGAAAATTCGGAAAATATATGATGTGAGTAAATTAGTTGATTTCAATGAAATACATGATATACTCCGAAGTAGATTTCACCAATGAATTACGACAGAACACTGAAGAAATTATATTGTATCCCAACTCCAACAACCGGACTTCTTTACTTACTACCAGACGATGAAAAAAAAAAGATTGTTGGTAGCTTTTTATATGTTGCGTTTCTCATATTATTATCAGAATGGATGAAACAGAAACCAGTGAAAATTGTACTATCCAAATATATATGACACTTTGGCTTCAGAGTTCCAGGAATTGAATTTCAACTCCAAATGTATAATCAATGAATAGGGTACAACCGCTAACTTGGTAGGAATTCCAGGTGAAAATACTACTTTTGGGGTGTTTAATTGGGTACTCATTAAATTCGTTCTATCATTACATGATTTTACACTCTCTAAGAGTTGATCTGCCAGATATTCTACCTGGAATTCATTACAAAACTATCTTTGGTGGCATTGTGTGATATTTGTACAAATTCGCTTGCTAGATTTGGTAATGAAGTAGCATATAGTTGATGGAAGGTTATTCCGGTTATTTCTGGAAAAAAATTCGAATTCAAATGAACTGAAAATCAAAACTGTATTAACTATATATTTTAAAAATATTTTTTCAAAGTTCTCAGTGTAAAGTGGTTAACAACATATTCTAATGAATTTAAATCTTAATATCTTAGTTATTAATAATGTTATTTTCTTGAAATTTTGGTGGTGAGTGTATGTTAGAAAATAAAGGTATTTGGCATAGTGAACATTTTCATTTACCATTGGCGTGTGGTGTTGGGGCGAGGGGGGTAAAAATACATTTTTTGGGAAAAGGATATTTTCTTATCAGATTTAAAATCAGCATTCTCAAAAACCGCTCAATTCTCATTTTCAAAATCTCAAAAGCTGATTTTAGCAGATTTTTTTTTAATTTTAAATTCATTTTTTCTAATAGGTTGTTTATTTCTCTCCCAGTTCAGAGGTCTTTTTTGGGAAAAGGATGTAAGGGCTTATTTCAGATAAAACCTTTCCTACCAGAATCAGAATCAGCTTCTACAGCTTAATTCATATTTTCAAAATCTCAAGAGCTGATTTTAGCAGAAAAAAAATTAAAATAAAATTACTTTTCCTATAGGTTGTTTATTTCTAACTTTTTAGTTCGCATGCCCTAATCCTATTGCACCTCCATACCGTTCCATTAAATTTAGTATCCTGGCAACTGCCCTTATACTGCGATTTAGGTTTTTTCGAAATTTTGCTAAGATACGCGTGCTCTGTTACCGTTGGCATGTTGACCTGTGTTTTTTTAACAAATTAATCAAAGAGTGCTTTGAAACGAATTGGTAGACACCTATGAAGTTTTTGATGTAAATTCATATGGAAAAATTATATCAGAAATCGATTTCAAAAGTACCAACGATTATTTGAAAATATTTCACATAAATATATGTAGTATAGCGCAAACTATAGATGAACTTCTAATATTTATAGAAAGTCTCCCAAATGAATTCGATATCATTGCTTTGGGCAAAACATTTCAAATAAATGATGTAACATAATATATCAAATCCCTTTTTAATAATAATTATACCTATGAAATGAAGAAAATTGAATAATTCAATCCCCTGAAAGTTGACATTAAAATGTTCAACAAAAAAATAACACTCACAGCCGTATACCGATCACCGTCATCTAATGCGAAAGATTTCAACAATAGCTTGATCACTTACTTGAGTGGACTGGAATATCAGGATGTGGAAATATTCATCGGTGATATTAACATCAATATCATATCTGCCAAACCAGATGATATCATCGAGGAATATTTGAACGTTCTAAATACAAGTGGGTAAACAAATATACACGTCCAGCATCTAAGACTTGTCTAGATCATTGTTTCGTTGAGGCAGATGAAAGTGGATTACTACCAATTGTCTTCAGGCAAAATATTACAGACCACTCACTAATAATGACACGGATGAAATTGAAACCAGACAGAATGAAACAACAAAGGGAAAAAGCCCAAAATAGGTATTATATTGATCAAGTCCCTGAAAAATTACTAGATGAATGAAAAGTGGCGAATGAACAGTAACGTTAGTAACGTCAACATAGCATTTTGTATTTTAATTGAAACGTTGAATCCCACTTAAGTAATACACAAAAGCACTGAAAATAAAAAAACATAAAAAAAAGAAAAGAATGGATAACTCGAGGATTACAGAAATCAATACAAGAGAAAATTACATTCACATGAAACTTATAGAACAACCTGAAAATGAATACTTGATAACCAAATATAAAAACTATAAAAACACACTCGCAAAATTTATTGAAAAAGCAAAAACAACTTACTTCCAAAACATGATAAATCGAAACAAAAATTCATCAACAGGTCTATGGAATACGGTAAATGTATTATGTAACAAAACCAAACGGGGAAAACAAATGAATAATATAGATTTAGAATCTGAGGAGACAATACATGACAAACTTGATATCACAGATAACTTTAATCATTATTATAGTACATTAGGAGAGAAACATGCTAGAAATATTGAAAAACCAAGAGACATCAAGAAACACACAGGGACTTTAGAAAACACCATGTATCTGTATCCTACCAACGAAGAAGTAGATCGAGTAATAGACAGTTTGAAAAACAAAAGAGCCCCAGAACAAGATTAAATAACAAGTGAAACGATGAAACGAATAAAATCCAATATTATTACCCCCCTCACGCACTCAATAAATAAGGTATTAGATATAGGTTGTTTTCCGACATGTCTCAAAGTTGGAGTAATCAAGCCACTTTACAAGAGTGGCGATAAAACATCAATGAGCAATTACAGACCAATATCACTCATATCAAATTTCGCCGCCAAAATAGTCGAAAAAATTATTCAGACCCGAATAGTAAAATTCTTCAACAAGTTTAATGTACTTTCAGAAAAGCTGTATGGTTTTAGAACTGGTAAATCTACTGAGGATGCAATATGTGATTTGACTCTATCTGTTTTCATCGATCTCGCCGAAGCTTTCAACACGGTTTGTCATGAGACCCTGTTGAAAAAACTGAAACTTTACGGTTTTAGAGGCGAAGTGTATGCTCTTCTGAAATCATATCTGGAAAACAGAGTTCAATACGTTCAGATAGACGACACCATAAGCTCCCCAATGAATGTCACCTGCGGGGTTCCCCAAGGTACAGTACTTGGCATACTCTTGTTCTCTGTATATATAAATGGACTTCTAGAACTTGATCTTAGAAATAGAATCATAAGTTTTGCTGACGATAAAGCAGTTAAATACAGTGAAAACATCTGGAAAATCATTAAAGGAAGTGACAGAAAAAGAAAGAGAACTAATCAAAAAATGTTTTAAACTAAACAATCAATTACAATAAAACAAGATACATTGTTTTCGCATCATATATAAATGCCTCACCTGACTTTGGTATACTCTCAATTGAAAACGCACTTATTCCAGAGGCTAAACAAATTAAATACCTAGGAATCATAATCGATCAACATTTGAAATGGGATCTACAAATTAAAAATGTAGTCAATACAATCAGAGGATTCTTATGGAGATTCAAATATTTTAAAAGCTTCCTCGACACGCAACAACTAAAAACACTATACTTCTCTTTAATTCAGTCTCAAATCAGCTATGGCCTACTAGGATGGGGGGGAGTATATGATACATACTACAACAACTTGGATATAATTAAAAAATAATGGATTCTGAAAATTTAATACAATAAAAACCGTGGATATTTCAGTGATATGATCTTCCAGACCAGTAGAGTTTCAGATGCTGTATAACTGTATTTTTGGAAAGCCTCAATAAATGTTTTCAAACAAAAAATTAAAATAAAAAGAAATACTCATTTGCATGGAACTAGGAATATGTCAAAAAACTATTATCTACAAGAAGAAATAAATCTATAGGTTGTAGGTCGTTGTCATATCTGGCACAGATAATCTAACATATTATACCAGAAGAAGTCCAGAAAAGCAAAACCCAAACCACTTATGGGACTGGCTAAATAGCCAAACAAGAAAAATAATTCATGACTTGATAAACCAGAGGTGAACACTGAAAAAATGCAGATTTGTTCTTCATACCACTATCATGAATATTTTATCAATTTATTCATTATATTTATATTACATTCTAAATTACATCTCATTACATCACATAATATTACATTTCATATTTATATTGTAATCTAAACTAGATTCGCCACGCACAAGGGATATTTTTTATATTCTTTTGTGGTATTTCTCTTCTCGTTTATTCCCATTACTAGTCTTTTTTCATATCTATTTAATTAAATTCTATTGTACTTTACTGTATTGTATTCTCTATTTATATTTTATTGTATTGTATTTTTTACTGTATTGTCTCTTTCTCTAATGAACGATATTACTATTATTAAACAAAAGTTTTTGTTTGACATTTAGTAATCCATAACGAATTGTCAATGAGGCAAGCAGAGTTACTTAACTGTTAATAAGATGGCACAAATCCGAAGAGTAGTTCTACAATTGGAGAAAAAGTTTAAATTATCCGCTAATTTGATAATAATGAAAGATCCACCCGTCAGGTTGCTGGAAAATTCGATGAAATGAATTATGATCGGGCACCAATTTCTCACGATACCGTGCCAAAATCAACAGATTGTTCGTTGTTGTTGACCAAGGAGGAACAATTCAAATCAAAGACACTATCCAGACGACGAACATATTCCAGCAGAATTTGAAACAACCCAAATGGTAGTATATGGGCGTTGCGAGGATACTGAATTGAAGAAAAACATATTATGGAGGTGTTTGAAACGCAATAGGATTGGGCATTTAAACCAAATTTCTACATACTCTGTTAAATGGTGATTTTGAATTTTGCTTATGGTTGCAAGCTATCTGAACGACACTTTTTCTAAGGAATATGATGTTCACTGACGAAGCAACGTTTGCGACAAACGGTGTAGTATCTAGTCAAAATTATAGGTTTTGTGCAGTCGAAAATCCGAATTGGTTAATTAATTGAGAGAACCAATACAGTGAAAGAGTTCACGTGTGGTGTGGCATATTTAACGAACGAATTATTGGCCCTTTTTTCCTGGATAACCTGAACGGACAAATAATTTCAATGATTTTTTCATGGAATTGCCTTTAGCACAGTGACAAAACTCAATTTTTCAATTGGATGGTCCCCCTGCACATAATTCTCTGATAGTTAGGAACTCCTTAAATGCAACTTTCCCTATGAAGTGGATAGCTAGGAATTATCCTTTAGAACCAAGGCCCCCCAGGTCCCCGGATATTACCCCTTGTGACTTTTTTCTGTGGGGGCACTTGAAAAATAAAGTATATGATACTTGGCCGCGTAATAGAGAGGAACTTTGCATTGGAATTAGGCAAGCGTGTCAGGAAATTACTACCCAAACTTTAATAGAAGTGAATGTACGTTTAAGACGAATTTTTGAAAATGTATTCTTTTAGAAGGCAGTTATGATGGAAGAACAAGAATCTAAAATAATGTAAATCGTTATTTTGTTATCACAGTTACAAATAAAGAACTTATTAAAAAAGACCTAAAATATTTGATATTTTGAAAATATGAATTGAGAGGTTTTTTCTGATTCTAAATCTGACTGAAAAGTTATCTAAAAAAGTCCTAATATCATTTTTCAAAAAAAAATTTTTTACTCCTCAACACCGCACGCCAATGGTAATGAAAATGTTTACTCGCCATATACTTCATTTTTCTAACATATATTCACCACCAAAATTTCAAGAAAATCGCATCATTAATAACTGAGACAGAAATAAACAACCTATTAGGAAAAGTGAATTAATTTTTTTTACCGCTAAAATCAGCTCTTGATATTTTGAAAATATGAATTAATGGGTTTTTGGGGATGCTGATTCTAAATTTGATAGAAAAGGTTATTTGAAATAAGCCCTAATATCCTTTTCCCGAAAAAAACTTTTGTACCACGCCAATGGTAAATACAAATGTTCACTATGCTTTTATAGAATGATTGCAAATATACAGGTATTAATGTTTATGTATGAAGCCATATGAATCGTCTGTCCAAATATTGGTGTGCACTCCTCAAAAGAACTATTGGTCATAAACATATTATTATCGTTGGTATATACAGATCTCCAAGAATTATGTGATTATGTGATTGGGGGATCTTCTCTCACAGATGCAACTAGACTTCTAGACATAATTTCTTCGGAAAGCTGTAAACAAGAGTTACTAGTACAGTAATCAATATTTCTCCAAAAAAAACTATTGAAAACATTCTGCTCGAAATGCATTACACCAAAAAATCGAACATAATAAAATACATTTAATTTTCCAACACTGAAATTATACAACTTCTGACGTTAACAAAAAATTCCAATGAACAAAAAATATGTTAGATTTTGAAAGATACAAACAGAAGAAATGAAGTGATGAATCTAACAAGAGTAAATCTCTGTTTTTTCACTACTGTACTTCCAATTAGTAGCGAATGAAATAAATATGTTCTGTTCTATTAACATCGAACAATATGTATGCGTATATCGTATATATCCATGAACCAACAGTGATTATCTAACCTAATAATAAATGGTATATTATGGTATACTTTGATGCATTGAGTATTTACATCACATATACAATTTCCATGAGTTACGTTTCATCAACGTCGCAATTGTTAGCCCAGTTCATTATTATTTCACCGAAGCCATTAGTGTTCAAAAGCTCCAATATATTCAAAAACACCAAATGATTTTGTTCGAGCAAAACGAGGTCAACCCTTTGACGGGCTGATTATATGATTTATGGTGTAAATGGTGGTAAATTTTGGTGAAATGCATTGTTGGTCCGAAAGTTCGAAGATAGATATTCGGTTTCGCATGACTTTGTAGAGAATAAAGAACTCAAAAAAGTTGAAACTTGTTACGTAAAAACTTGTATTGCTGGACACTCTATATATGATTATATATATATATATATATATATATATATATATATATATATATATATATATATAATGTGAAAGTGGGAAATTATTGTCCGAGATAAATCATGAAGAAGGAAATTGTGGCATAATGGACAGATTATTGAATTAAAGAAAAAAGCATCCTCAAGTGGGACTCGAACCCACAACCTTATGTCTCGACGGCCAATGATGAGTACGTTCGATTTTTCGATTCATTCCAACATTCACATTAAATTATGGAAGTAAAGTGTTCGCGAGTGTGTGTCGATTCCTATAGCCTCGATAGCTCAGTGGTGAGAGTGTATGTCTGAAAACATAAGGTTGTGGGTTCGAGTCCCACTTGAGGATGCTTCTTTCTTTTATTTAATAATCTGTCCATTATGCCACAAATTCCATCTCCATGATTTCTCCCGGACAATATTTTCCCACTTTCACATTATATATTTGGCTAAATATTATCAGTGGTTGGATATCATCTTCCTAGATCTTCTACTTAATTCGTCAATTCGACGATGATGTTGGGCAATAGGTATCGGGCTCGACGGCCATTGATAAGTACGTTCGATTTTTCGATTCATTCCAACATTCACATTAAATTATGGAAGTAGAGTGTTCGCGAGTGTGTGTCGATTCCTATAGCCTCGATAGCTCAGTGGTAAGAGTGTATGTCTGGAAAACATGAGGTTGTGGGTTCGAGTCCCACTTGAGGATGCTTTTTTCTTTAATTTAATAATCTGTCCATTATGCCACAAATTCCTTCTTCATATACATATATATAAATATATATATATATATATATATATATATATATATATATATAGTGCGGTCCATAGGTATGGAATAAATATATTCTTAGCGTTATTAGGTATTTGTTTAGAAAAACCTGAAACAGGTCCATTTCTATTGTCAATTTGACAATTTACAGTATGAAAATATTACCCCGTTCTTGCACCACCTCTGAATTATGAGCACCCCCTCAAAAAAATTCCAACATGTACCCAACTATAACCGCTCTCGAGTTATTGATTTTTTTATGAAAATGCTAGGTAAAATTGGAAACTAAATAACATCGAAATGTATAGAAATCATCCCTTCGAATTCTGACCAAGCATGAAAGAGGTTTTGGGCTATTGTTTCGATAAAACCCGTTTCTCAATATTATTCAGTATGTTCAAAAATCATTGTAACTTTTTTATAATTTCGGACAAAGATAACTTTGTTATTTCAAATAGAAAACCCTGTATTCTTTTGATCTGAACAATATGAAATTCAATTATCTTTCATTTCATATCGGGGTTCCCTATACCTAACCTAAATAGTTTCTCAGATATTGGCTTTTTCAAATAGTAGTTCTTATTTCAATGCATTCTTTGACAGAATTCTTATCGACAGTTATTGCGTTTTACGTTATTCAAAACATTCACTGAATTATTAGCGTCGAAAATGAAAACTTATCCCATTCAAGAGCGGATAGATATGATTTTAGCGACTGGTGAGTGTTTAGAGAATTGCCCTCTGGCGTCGAGGGTGTATGCCCAAAAATATCCAGACCGAAATCATCCAAACAAGTTGGTTTTCAAACGATTGCCACATCAATTTTGTAGGACTGGAAGTGTAGCTTATGAAAAGGCAAATAGACCAAAACCTATCATTGGAAATGAGGAAAATGAATTTCTTTTATGGGATCAATCATAGAAAACCCTCATACGAGTCAACGAAAGATCGAGAAAGATAGAGGGATAAGCAGACGGAGCATTTCTAGGGCAATAAAAAAATACAAATTACACCCGTACCGTATTCAGATACACCAGGAATTATATGAAATAGACTTCCATCGACGAATCGAGCTTTGTCTATGGGTTCTGGTCAAGTTTAGTGAGGATGAACATTTTTTGGATTTCATTTTATTTTCTGATGAATCTACTTGTGAACAGACACAACTTCCATTATTATAGTGTTGTGAATCCTCATTTTTTTCGCACTCTGGATCACCAGAATAGATGGTCTGTTAACGTGTGGGGAGGAATTATAGGTACACAAGTTATAGGACCATACTTTTTTTATGGAAACTTGAATGGTCAAGAACATTTACAATTTTTACGAGATGATCTGCCTGAGCTTCTGGAGAATGTTCCGCCAAATATCAGACAACGGATGTGGTTACAATTGGATGGAGCTCCGGCACATTTCAAATTCAGTGTCAGCAGTTTGTGAATATGTGCTTTCCGAATAAATGGATTGGTAGGGGAGGACCACAAAATTGGCCAGCGAGATCACCAGATTCGATTTGCCTCGATTTTTTCCTATGTGGATACGACACACCTCGAACCACACTGGTAAATATGAAGAAAAGGGCTGCTTTTCGAAGAGTGACGCCTCAAATGTTATTTAAATGTTGAGAAGTCTTTCATAGAGAGAGTGGCTCTTTGTAGTCAACAGGATGGTCGTCATTTCGAGCACCTACTTTGAATCAAATACATTTGTTTTTATATTTTGTTGTTGTTTCAGTTGAATTATAAAAAAAAATTGTTTAAAGAACTACTGTCAGAATATGAATGTATGAACAGTTAATATTTTCGATGAAGTGAAGTATAACAACTGTCAATGAGAATTCTGTGAGCAAATCAAATGAATGTCGTTCCAAAGCTATTTTGATTCAAAGAATGCATTCAAATAAGAACTACTATTTTAAAAAGCCAATATCTGAAAAATTATTTAGGTTAGGTATAGGGAAACCCCAATATGAAATGAAAGATAATTGAATTTTATATTGTTCAGACCAAAGAAATATAGGGTGTTCTATTTGAAATAACAAAGTTATCTTTGTCCGAAATTATAAAAAAGTGACAATGATTTTGGAACATTCTGTATAATATTGAGAAACCTCTTTTATGCTTGGTCAGAATTCGAAGGGATGATTTCTATAAATTTCGATGTTATTTATTTTCCGATTGTACCTAGCATTTTCATAAAAAAATCAATAACTCGAGAGCGGTTATAGTTATATTTTCCTGACATATTCAAAAGTGTAACGAAATACAGGGCATTCCATTTAAAGAAACACAACTTCGATATGTCACACTTTTTTGAGCCACCCTGTAGACTCCAAAACAATTTTCTTTTGCAGCCTTAATCAATATACATATAATGAAATGGAGAAATTCCCGAAAAAATTAATGGTTTGGTTTACCAATAATATCAAGTTACGTTTTAGATGAACTCCTAGAATATTGCACGAATAAAATCACTTTCGACATTCCTTTCCTTAGGAGATATGTAGATGACCTTATTCTTTCTGTACCAAAAAACTGTATTGATGAAACTCTTAATATTTTTAACAGTTTTATCCCAATATTCAGTTCACTGTCGAAAAAGAAACCGATAATTCAATTCCATTCCTTGATTTGAAACTAATCAGAACCATCAACAACAAAATCATTACTAGATGGTACAGAAAACCAATAAATAGTAATCGTTTCATAAATTTTCACTCACACCATCCCATGAAAATCAAACTCAAAAAATTTTGGAAAAAAAAATTTTTTAGAAAATTCATACCGAAATCATTAGTTAATTAAATTCTATTACCCTCCAAAGCAGATATTTTGAATTCAAACCAATCACCAGAACTGATCAAATTGCAATTTATAAATCTTTACCTCATATAGATAATTTGACACCAAAACTCATACAATTGTTCAAAAATGAAGACAATGTTAAAATAGCTAAAACCAGTTTGAAAACTATATCACAAATACATTCAAAATTAAAAACTCCTATACCAATCAAAAATAAATCCAACATAATTTATGGAATTCCTTGCAGCAGCTGTGATGAAGTATACATTGGTCAGACAAGTAGAATGCTCAAAGATGAAATAACCTCCCATAAAAGTGACTGTAGAAGGAATGTGAGATCTTGTTGCCTTGCTGAACATGTAATAGATAAAGATTATGTAATTGACTATAATAATGCTAAAATTCTCGATAATGAACAAAATCTCAATAAGCGTCTCTTTCTTGAAATGGTTCATATAAACAACAATAAAAAACAATTAATAGAAGAACAGATATTGATGACCTCAGTACAATATATACATATTTATTATTTTTTATGTGACTATTTATATAACTTTCTACATTTTATATCATTATCCTCTGTATCTCTTCCATTTGGAATTTTGATTATTTAGGTATGTGACTGAGTATCTGTCATGTGACTGTCATCTTGTCATTTTAAATTGTAACACCGATGTTTCTTTTTGTGTATTATTTTTTCTGAATTTCATGTTAGTAAGTATCCTCTAATTATGCAATACCATCATATGATCATGTATTAACTTTTAGTTACGTCTTGAAGAAGAAAATAAAAAATTTCGAAAGCTCGACATAAAAACGAGGAAATCGGAAGTACGGTCCTGATAAACCGTACGCCTGTGTCTATTTTTCGCTCCCGAAAAAACCCGCAAAAATCAGTGTTTCCGAAGCCAACCAGCGTCTTGTACGACGGAAGGCGAAAGAACCCCCCCCCCCCAGCCATCCACACCATTGGAGATTACAAGAAATTCCACCTACTCAGCGGAATCCGATCGGCCGACTGGTGAGTGCAATTTGGCTAACAAGGAGTCGTTGCTTGCAGGGATCGGTTCTCTCGATAGAGCCGATCTCCTGGAAGTACTCGGAGCCTTGTTGGCCTCTCTTGGCGATGACCTTATCAAAATCCCTGCAGTCAATGCCCTAGTACAATCCAGAATCTCCACACCGGATACCCAAAACGGGCAAGCTCCAGCCAAAAGGCACCGAATTGATTCATTCCCGGTACTTCCAGTACCGAAAGGTAAAGTAAATCCACCCTCTATATCTGAACGTAGAAGCTCTAGAATAGTAGTAACTACGAGTCCTATTATAAAAAATCCAAATTTCATTCCCATTTCGAATAAATTTCACGAACTGTCAAAATTGTCAGATGGCGATATGCGCGTCCCCACGATCGAAAAGTCAGCTATTCCAGGACCGGAATCAGCTCAAGTGAGAAACATTGAGTCCTCCACCATTTTCTCGAAAATTTCAAATTCACCAAATTCAATCGAAAATTGCGATTCAAACGTCCCCCAAAATTCCAACAATGACGACATTACGATGGAACAGACTGACGTGACCAATATACCACCAACGAAACTGACTCCACAGACGTTGAAAAGACAGAATGTCCCTCCCATCACCGTTAGGGATAAGAATATGTGGACAACAGTCATTTCGTTGTTCAAATCCAATAACATAAAACTTGTTAAACCCGCTAAGAATGCCTTTGACGGAATTAAAATTTTTCCAGACTCTCCTGAAACTTTCAGGAATGTAAGTAGTGTTTTCAGGGACCAAAAAATCCCATTTCATACTTACAGCCTCCCTGAGGACAAAAAATTACGGGTAGTCCTGAGAGGCGTTCCCGAATTTATTTCTTGCGAAGACATTAAAGCAGAGCTGTCTGAAAGGGGAATTGCCCCGGATTCAGTGGCTCGAATGCAGAAATCTGATTCGAAAAAAACCCCTTTACCTCTTGTCCTTGTTCTTTTAAACAAAGAACAAAAAGAAATTTTTAAAATCACTGACATATTAAATGTTCAAATCACCGCTGAACCC
The DNA here is from genome assembly GCA_018342105.1 of Gonioctena quinquepunctata. Classification (NCBI taxonomy): domain Eukaryota; kingdom Metazoa; phylum Arthropoda; class Insecta; order Coleoptera; family Chrysomelidae; genus Gonioctena; species Gonioctena quinquepunctata. The sequence continues at coordinate 69,879 of JAFIRS010001254.1, read as the reverse complement.
CGGAGACCTAGAGCCTCTGTGGGACAGTGTCATCGTTGTCAGCGTTTTGGCCACTGTCAGCTGAACTGCTGTGCCACACCCGCTTGTGTTAAATGCGGGGAAGAACATATCACACGAGAATGTCAAAACCTAGGCAAGAAAAGCTAGGTGCCGAACTGCGGTGGGGAACACACTGCGAACTATCGTGGTGTCCTAGATGCCCACGAATAAGGCCAGGATGGACCGCTTCACAATCGCAGAATCGAAGATATTTCCCCGAAAACAGGACACGAGCGGAAGTGTCATATGCGGCGGCGGCCCGGGACGCCCCCCCTTCTCAGACAGCCCTAATTTCCACGCCTAAAGACATTCTTAGTACTTTAGATCAAATGAGGATGTTGTTTGCGCAGTTCGCAGAAGCTGCTGCAAAGTTTTCAACTGGTTTTAATCCCAATTGATGGGTGAACGGCAGCTTCCGAATTTCATCAAAGCAGTGAGTTGGAATTGTAATGGACTTCTCCAGAATAGACTCGAGTTTCAAGAGTTTCTTGTAGGAAACAACATAGACGTTGTTTTTCTGCAAGAGACTCATCTTAATGGGGAACCTGTTAGATTTCCTAACTACAAAGTGCTCAGAAATGACCGGATTGGACGTCCGGGTGGCGGCGTTGCCATTTTGGTAAAACGTTGTTATTCGCATGTTCAGTTTGGCATTTCCAATGATGATACTCATGGTATTGTAGCTGTAGGTATAATTTTCAACACGAATGCGTTTAATCAGTGCTTACAACCCTCCGCAAAATCAAATAGTTCCTGAGGCACTTGCTGTGCTCCTGATGGAAACTAATCAACCTGATCTGGTCATGGGTGATCTGAACGCTAAGCACGTACAATGGAGTCGTGTAACCAACGTTAGTGGTAGACGGTTGAGACAACATAGTGACAGGTATGAATATCAAGTGTTGGCTCCAGATGAGCCGACGCACTTTGGTCCATATAGGCCTGACGTGCTTGACATTGCCCTGGCCAGGAACATCACCTGGAACTGGGATATACACGTCCTCTCCGAGTTGAGCTCCGATCAGAACCCCGGTGATATTATCACTGGGGAATGATCCTACGCCCCAATCAGATCGCATGTGTACAAAGGTGAATTGGGAGATTCCGTTCGCTTCTGGAGACAGCTTACTGCGCTCCTGAGTGGATAGATTCTCCACTCGAGTTGGATGAGGTCGTGGCGCGCTACGAACCACCATTAAAAATGCTTTGGAGGATTCCTCCCGCAGAGAACCGGCTCCTAGTTCCATGATGAATTTCCAATGAGAATTAAAAACCTCATTCGTGAAAGAAACCGCGCCAAAAGAGCGTACCAAAGGAGTCTGTTCCCTGCGGACAGAATTCGAGCTAACGAACTGAATAGGGAGGTTTGTGAAAACATATCGGAATTTCGAAATGAAAGATTTGGCACAATCCTTCAAAATTTAGAAAATAATGATCAACTTTGGAAAATTCACCAAAATTTAAAAACCAAAAAGACCGATCTCCCCCCTATTCATGGTGAGGCCGGACTGTGCTACGACCCCGAGTCCAAAGCTCAAGCTTTTGCAGACTCGATGGAAAGGCAAGTAAGATTGAACGAGCATCCAGACGATGATTTGGATCGTGATCTTTCGTTAGAAGATCGGGTTCGCCGCACCCTCAGGGAACCCAATCACGATGACATTCGTCCAGCTACGTTGGATGAACTTAAGGCTTACATCAAGGGGCTCAACCCCAGAAAAGCACCTGGTTATGATGCAATAACTAATCGAATGATCAAGTTTTTTCCGGAAAACCAGGTGCAATCATTATTAAATATCATAAACAACTCTCTGCGCCTCAAGAGATTCCCTCGTAGATGGAGGCATGCCATTGTGGTCATGATTCCAAAACAGGGACAAAACCCGACCTTCCCACAAAATTATCGACCGATCAGTCTGCTTTGCCGTTCAGCTAAGTTGGCTGAAAAGATCGTCCTGCAAAGGCTTGATGAAGAAGTGGAGGATAGAAATGTCCTACCTAATGAACAATTCGGTTTTAGACGTGCTCACTCCACCGAGCTTCAGGTAATGAGGCTGGTGGAGGACACAATAACATCACTGAACACCAATAATAGCGCGCATATAGTTTTGCTGGACATCAGCAAAGCTTTTGACAGGGTTTGGCACGAAGGTCTACTCGCCAAACTCATTGATTTTCATTTGACATTGGGTTTGGTCAAATGGTTGAAATCGTTCCTCTTAGGTAGGACATTCCAAGTCAGGGTCGACAATTGTCTCTCGGATTCGAGAGAAATTGAGGCTGGTGCTCCTCAGGGGGAAGTACTGTCTCCTGTATTATACACCCTTTACACGTCCGATATACCAAGAAGCGAACATGTGATGATCTCCTTGTTCGCCGATGATACGGCTTTGCTCTCCTCTGCAGCCGACCACTTGATGGGGGTCGTTTATTTGCAAAATGCATTAATCGTCCTCCAGCAGTGGTATCTGGAGTGGAAAATAAAGCTGAATCCTGATAAAACACAGACAATCTCGATGGGACGTAAGAGAAATAACCCGGAGAGGGGAGTGACTATCTCAGGAAGGGAGATAGAGTGGTCAGAGCAGGTCAAGTACCTGGGAGTCACTGTGGATCGCCGGCTCACCTGGGGTCCACACGTCAAAATTGTAAGAACAAAGATTGTCAACAAAATCTGCGCGCTATACCCTCTTGTCAATGGGAAGAGTAAACTCTCATTAAAAAACAAAATCATGATTTACAAGATGATGTTCAGGCCTGTCATTTTGTATGCCTCAGCCGCCTGGGGCCAAATCTACAGGTCTAGCATTGGCGTCCTGGAACGGGCGCAAATGCGAGTTCTGCGGATGATAACGAACGCTCCGTGGTACGTGCGGAACGATCGGATCCTTGAAGACTTAAATCTGCCTTCCATCAGAAGCATCATTCGAGTACGCAATCAGAAAGTATTTGATTGCGCAACAGCCCACGAGAATCCGCTCGTCAGGAAAGCCACTGATTATGCCATAGACGACCCCTTGCGTTTTAAACGTCCCAGGCACTCTTTAGAGTGATGGGCTACCTGCTAATCCATACTGGGTAGCAAAGCTGCATCCTCAATAGAAATTATTACTTTTCCAAATTTCATATCAAAATTCCCTCTCGGTCATTTTTCGAGAAACACCCTCATGGCAAGTACTAGAGACCGGTCTCTAGTGCTTGACCAGTCAAAATTTTATCAAACCGTGAATGGCTGAGGCCCACATATTCCGAAGTCTAAAGAGTAAGAGCCTTAGGGTTACACTTGAATAATTAACAGTGATAGGAGATGATGAACGAGGAAATCGTATTAATTGGTCTACCATTGACTGCTTCCCACTAATTTCTACATAAATTATCGAACATATATATATATATATATATAATATATATATATATATATATATATATATATATATATATATATCTTGTGAAATTGTCATGGTAACCATGTGCGCTTGCCAAACAAGGTAAAAGGCATATATGCATATATTTCTAATCTACCTTTTCTCTCAATTCCATCCCATTCAAATAGTAATTTTAAAATGTTTATGATAACGGCTCACACTCGCATCACGCATAACCGATTTGTGAATAACCGAAAATCTCACGTTCACAATATGAATCGAACACTAAAATAACAATTTATTCCGCCGCACTTAATAAAACTGCGGAATCCAACGCACTCTAAGGTCCAGAGCACATTTTTCAAGATAACTGCCGAGTCGTCCACTTCAGTCCCCTACATTACAGAAGAAAAAATGTTGGATTCCATCATGGTCCAACGCACACTCCAGTTTCTGGCCGGTGATTGAATGAGATGTGAAAAGGTGTGTTAATGGTGCTAAAGAGGTTTTATGTGTAATAGTTGCAGTTTCGAGAAATTTCCAGTCTGGTCTGCTGATCTTTTTTTTGGGTCGAATGAGAATGGGTATCAACGAGAATTACTCTTTGGATTTCGATGTCCTTTTTTCTGCATTGAAAGACACGTCTCAGGAGAATTTTACACGGTAAATAGATGAGAGGCGTTGCAGACTAGTGCCAGTTTCTTGAGTTGACTGGAATTTTAATGAAAACTATTTTTAACCGACGAAATAAAAAAGGAGGTGGTTCTCTAGTCGACGCGTATATTTATTTTAATGTATGATCACGCATAAATTTTCACAGAGTAGTTCAATTTCGATGTTTTTCCCATTTGAATTTGAAGAAAAATGTCACTCTCAAGGGTAGAAAAATAGGGGGATATTTATCGTTCATCCACTGAATTTTTACACGTTAAGCGATTCTACCACCCATAACTGGGTTATCCGATTTAGATGATTATTTTTTAATGGACAGGCTTAACCTTAGAGTTGGCTATTTTTGGATTTGGAAAGGAATAATTCACCCCTAAGGGTAGAAAAATAGAGGATTATAATTTTTTTATCTGTGAACCGATTCTGTTGGAACTTGGCACACATAGATATAGGTATAGTTCTGATGACACTACAACATAATGGATACCTGGAGTCAATTAAGTAGATAGTGATTAGTTGATTTTAGCCACAAAGAAGTCAAAATTGAAAAACTTTTTAACAAAAAATTAAACCGACGAAAAAATCAACAGAAAAGCAAAAAATTAAATAAACCCTCTTAGAGTAACTGATCATGAGTCGGCGCCAAACAAACAATCAACGAAGATAATTATATTACTTTGAAGAAGTTATCAAAAAGCCGCTGTGCATCTTGCTGCTATCATTTCACGCTTTACCTAATTCAATTGCTAGTTCGTTTGGCACCGACTCAAAATGAGTTACTCGCATTAGTTTAGGAGCTCAATTATCATTAAGACTAAGAAGGTTCATTTTATTTTCTGCTTTTCAGTTGATTTCTTCGTCGGTTTAATTTTTTGTTGAAAAGTTTTTATGTGATCATTAGTTTATCTTTCAATAATTTAATAAAAAAAATCCAAAGTAAATAATTTGGGAGCTACGGACTAAATTGATTTAATCAATTCACAGATTTCTCCTTAACCAAAATCAATGGGAGGTGCAGATTTCATTTCAATTGTAGTTCTATAACACAAAAAAATAATTTGTGAGGACTGCTGCAATAATTTTTATATTTCCTGCCTTATCTCCTGTTCTCAATACAAAAAATGCAAGGAAGTTGGCGGAATGCACTTCGATCATTCAATTCCTTTCAACTAGTCCTGGCATTATGGATACTTTTTTTTGGATTATGGATTTTTTCAAAGTGAATTTTTTTATTTTTTTATTCTGTTTGATTCAATTTTGTATCCGCAGTATACTTGATGAGTGAAGTACCCCAATTTTTCCATAATTTTTCGAAAAACATTCGGTGTATTAGGATTGTTATCCATCCGATTTTAGATTTGAAATCATAAACGGATTTGTTGTAAAAATTGGAATCTGAGGAATGTGTGTGATTTGAAAAAAAATACTTTTCACAATTAGTGGTTTTGGAAATATCAAACCGCCATAAGTACTCAACTAGGTGAAAAATACTGAGATATAATATTTTATACTAATCATTTATATCAATCAGATTGATTGAAGTGGGTCCAACGCCCTCTAGATGCAAACATAAAAATACTTCTGAAAATCAACCCTCAGGCACACGCGCGAATTTTCGGGACACAAACACACTCGGGGTGGATTAAACTCCATTTACATCTACTCATGAAATATTTATTTTGTATTTCTGAGAGAAAATTTGCAATCAGTATGCCAGATGTATCTCTCTTCTTGTAAACGAACTGATTTTTATAATAAAAGTTAATTTTAATTTCATTTTATTTTAAATACATTGACATTTTCGTTAGTAATATGTCGGTATATACCTTTTCTATTTATTTGGGAAAAAAAATGTATGACACTTCAATGACTGTTTTCTATAATAATACATTATTTCAAACATGAATAACCAAAATATTATATATATATATATACATATACATATTATATATATATATATATATATATATATATATATATATATATATATATATATATATATATATATATATATATATATATATATATATATATATATATATATTGTTATGTTAGGAAGGACCAGTGATATATTCTAATGATCAAAAAAAAATATCTTAAAATATCTACAAAAATAATAAATATTTAATGGTTAGTAACTCATGAGATATTGTTTTTACATTTTTTTTGAGATTATATTTCCCTCATGAAGCCCCTGTATAACATTGATAGGTGAATATATGCAAATACTATAATGCAATCATTTTCCTGCATTTTCAAAAATGATTACAACACATGATTGTTTGAAATACAACGAAAAGTCTAGATTTACAAAATTATTTTGGATTAAATGTGATCAACAAAATTATAAGGTTGAAACATACATTATATGAAATTGCATCTAACTAAAATAGCCAATGGGAGAACAAGAAACTTCTTGATGACAATAGCCAATCATGGAACAGACATGGTTAGATAAAAGATTTGAAATTGTGGAAAAGTAAAAACACAGAAACGTCAAAGATAATTATGATCAAATATTGTATTTAGTTTATAAGAAATGTAAAATATGTTAGTTGATAAGTTTTCTCAAATAACACCAAATTAGTGAAAGTGAGACGAGAGAATGCGCGATTTTGAAAATTCAAATAAAAAGACAAAACAGAAATGGTATCCAGGCGGAGAAAAAACGAAGCGAGGAGAGAGATTGATTTTTTTTTTAGAAAGAAGCCACGTACAAAATTCGAGAGAAAATAAATTGAGGATTGTCACTATTGATGAGGTAGTTTTTTCTACAATAACAAACCAATTCAACCACTGTATAATTTCGTCACAAAATAAATAAGGATAAAAGAAGATTACCTTTTTTGTCCTCCACATGAAAACTTGTCCAAGCTGATTGCGAGGATTTTGGAAGGTTCCTTTGTAATGGAGAGTTCCTGAGAGGAGTGGATGAAACAGGAATTCAGATTATGGCCAGGTTATGCATCAGCGACATTCCAGCTCCAGGTATAAACTCTTTTAGTGCACATCACAAACTGAATCACTTCAAAAAGGTACTCGTATATCTGAAGAACTTTATATAATTTGGTATTGAACTATAAAAGAATTCTTCCAGCTCAAGAGAAAAAAGTGAGGTTATATTTACAATATTCATCACTGTTTTTAATTATTTCATGAAAATTTGTCAATTGCTCATAGTTATAAATGTTATATTTACAATATCCATCACTGTTTTTCATTATTTTATGAAAATTTGTCAATTGCTCATAGTTATAATTTATCTATCGCAGCCAGGTTAATATAAGTTTTCCTGAATAAAGGAAATGATTGTTTTTGATGATTTCTGATTTACTTTCCACAATGGTATGCTAATATCTCACCTATAAACACTGAACTGAAATAGTTCGAATGAAATCAAGACAGGCAGTAGCTCTATTGCCAGTACCGACTCCTGAGGCGAAGGCGTTCCAACTGAAATTAGTCGTGGTAAGAAAAGGAAGTACAAAGAGTAGAAATAATAAAAATTTCACATATATTCAATAAAATTGTTATGGTATTGGGTGGAAGAAATAATTTTACAAAACATAAATATAAACAGAAATTATTATATTTTACCCAATCATAACAAATTGACATCCAAGTAAGGGCAAAATAACAATCATTATTTCATCAAAATTGACAACCAACATAAAGGCAAAGAAGGTAGAGAAAATATTTGTGGGTAAAATTAACAACAATTGTTATATCTTAACAATTGACTTCCCAAAGCAGTGCAAAATATTTGTTATCATAATAATAATAAATTAGATAATTAACAAAACAACCCATCATTACAATTGGCTTCCAACGTGGAGCGAAAATAACCTCCCCCGAGTGATCAAGTAATGTAATGTACGAAAAAAACAACGAGATATTGACGAAATATCCGTTTTGAGGTCCCCCGAGACGACTGAGACCATTTCCAGAGTGAAATCTGTCTGTCTATATGTGTATTTTTGGCTGTTATCTGTCAAAGTGCTACTGTTAAAGAAATTGTCAGCTGAAAGCCCTTGAAAAAAAAACAGAATAGTCAAAATTATTTTTCATCTTTCGAAAAATTGTAAAAACTGTCAAAGTAGTCCTAAAAATTGAATTTTTGAAAATAACCCCGTTCTCCCAAGGCACGTGCCAAATTCCAAATTCAAATAACTTTATCTTTTATTATAGTACGGTCACATCTCATGGCAATTAATACATAAACATTTCATACTATATTTCAAGGATAGAATGGGGTTTGGCGGGAATGGGGGGGATTATGCACTTCAGGGCGAATTCCTTTCCCTGAACTCGCGTTATTCTGCGATACCCTAAGTACAAATTGTTATTTTAAAATGAATTAATGAATATTCCTCTTCCTATTTATCATTTTCGAGGAATAGTAATTGTTTTTAGTCATTATGGAACAGTTGAAATTTATCACATTGCTTTTGTTTGTCAAGTTTTGAAGCTTTCCTGGAAAAACCAGGTCGAGAAAATTTTTCAACAGCCTTCGGTCGCTGCGAGGTGTTTGGATGCTCTTCAAACATTTGCTCTGAATAAATGCGGTATTGGTCGGACCAAGAATGTACGGTAGGCGGCGCTCTTATAGTATGAAACTTCTACGAATGTTTCGTATTCATTTCACACCATTTGGCGATTTCTCGTAAGATTTGTCAAAAAATTGCTTCAAGAAATTTTCATACAATTTTTTTTTGAGAAATATTTCTGTTCTCTGGTATATCAGCCCTCCGTGCTTACGGGGCTGGTTGTAATAATAGGCCAGTAGAGATAGGCATGATTTTCCCAAAATGTTAATAATGATTACAAAAGTTTTAAAACTCCAGTGGGGTGAAGAGTACGTTCGAGTGATATTTAGCCTCATTTTGCAACCCTTTTTTCTGGAAGATTTAAAATTTAAAATTAACCTTTAAAACTCCATTAGGGTGAAGAGTACGTTCGAGTGATATTCAGCCTCATTCTGCAACCTTTCGAAGTTTTAAAAATAGCAATATACATGCTCTGATAGATTTGCAACCATTCAAACAAAACGGAAATGTTTGCTTTAGGGAAAAAAACTGTTGTTAATCCTAATTTTTCGATGAAAATTCTAAAAGTTCTGCAAACGCAAAAAAAATTACTAGAATAATGTTCTTGAGAATAATTTTGATTTGCAACCTCTTGCGTCAAACGGAAAATATTTTTTTTCATGAATTTAATTTTTTTATTACAATAAGTATTGGAATTATACAAAAGTTTCAAATAATGGTTGCAAATAGAGAGTTCCTGAGGTACAATGTTTTCGTTGATTTGTAACCTCGTCTGCAATACGGAAATGAGGGTAAAATAAAAATGAAAAATATTTTCGAATTTGTACTCTCCCAACAAAAGCAAAAGTTCTGCAAATCGGAAAGACAACTCATTGTACCAACTGGTGGCTGTATAATGATTTGCAAATACAGTGCGAAACATTTGAAATTAACAAAATAGTTATTTTTGCAACACCTGTGTTATCGGAATGATGAAGACATTTATATACATAGTTAATGACATTCATCAGTTAACTATCGACAAGGAGGTGAAATTACTCAATGTTGAAAGCTAACGTTTTCAATATGAATTCATAACATCATATGACAATTAGGAATCTCCCGAAACGTTTTCATAATTTTCTTGACGTCATACAGTTGTAAATTAGTTCGATTAACCTACAACTGTGTTACGTCACAATGTTTTTTTTCCCTCGTTATTTTTTAAATTTTACGGTCGATTACATTTCCGTCCTCTATTCAGATTAATGAATTTTTATGCGAAACGCAATTGGAGTGAGAAGTTGAGTGGAAAGGTAAATTATTATTTCATTAATTCAATAAAAACATACCTATTGTCATGACCCGAGAATATTTATGCATACATAGAATGAATCTGTATATGAAGGAGTGGCCACCTCAAATATGAAAAGTAGGTTTACAGAATAATCCATTCTAAGAAGTCAACATTGCATTAAAAAATAGCTACCAGATGTGGTTAAGGAAAAAATCCATTAGGTACTAAACATGTCAAAAGATAAAATAAGAAGATCTTATAAAAACAACCAAAAACATCAACACCCCAGCTGAGTAAAAAATAATTTTTACCATATGTGTTATTCCTATCTGAACCGCTGATAAAGAATATGGGCAAGGTAATAAATTTTGTTTTGTTACTCATCCCTAGAATGTAACATTATGAATTAACGACAAATAATAATTAATACGAGAACATCATCCACTAGAGGGATATAAGAAGCCAAAATTTTGTTAATTAACTTTCATTCACAGCTTTTCATTCCAGTCAGTACACAGATAGAAGTACCAAATATTTTGGATACTAAATATTCGATGTAGTCGATTAAAAATTCAGTTGACGGCCAATATAAATCATTGAAATGTATACTTAAAAGTGTTATGAAAATATCGGAACTATAAAATGTTTTATCTAGGATCAGTTTGCGTCAGAGAAAGTCGGTATTCAATAAGTAAAAATATAACTAAAGAAAACATAGATAAATTGAAAATAATAATCCGAATGTGAAATCGTTTGATTAAACTATTGTGTGTAAATCCAGAATCTGTTACAGTGGCGAAAGGGTAAGCTTTATTTTTGTGTTTTGTATTGATCTGGTATATTAGATATTTTCCAACTATTATCAAAGTGAATAGATCATTCGATTTTCTACGAAATCTCTATCCAAAGTAAAGATTTTTTTTATAAAATTTTAACCACATATTCGAGTAGGGCAATTCGTTTTTTCAAATCATAAAATAAATTAGCCTTGAACTTTGAACTGTCTATAGAATATCCAGTTATGTGTAGTATGTATGAAAAACAAGACTTCCATCCTGTGTTGTAATATCTGTACCTAGAAATTTTTTCAAGTTTTATTATTGACCAAATTAATTTTATATCAAGTGTTAGTAAATAATTACCAAAATTTATGAATCATTCGTTGAATGATACGTGCTCATTCAACGAATATTATTTTTTCATTATTGTTTTGTTTTACTCATTTATTAGAGTTCTGTGAATATTATGTTAAACAGTATGTATAAGCATTTGTCTTTTATAAATTGCAGAACTTTCTTACAATTGATTTGAAGTGATACTTGTTCATCCGCCATAGTTTCCTTTTTCAAATAGTTAAGTTAATAAAATTTTATACACAGTGTGGTTGGAAAAAGCTGAATCTATTTTATAACGTGTTTTAGACAGATTATTTGATTTGAAGAATTGTTGTTCATCTTAAAGTCATTTTTGTATATGAGATTCTTGAAACCTCAGTTCCTCTATACAGAGACTTGAGAAAATTGATACAACTTACTGTCAGTTGTATCGCAATTATTATCCAGGTTGTATTCCATTATTTTTTTATTTTTTTTTATGTTCTGGTTCCCACGAAAAGGGATATCCTGTAATGTTCAGAGAACATCGTGGGAACCAAGGGAAAGAAGGTAGGAGTTGGTGTTCTTCTTAAATTTCTGGAGGTTGTATGCCTCGGGGAACACCTCCCTAGGCAATGAGTTCCAAAGCCTCGCTGTTCGTTGGATGAACAAGTCTTTGGAATGTGATGTTCTGCAGATCTCCAAAGTGACCACGAAGGGGTGTGATGACTGAACTTGACGGGTTAATCTCGAAGAGACTGCCAAAGCAGGAACGATTGTTGATATTTCAGAAGAGCATCGCCCATGAAAATATCTATAAAATAGAGACAAATCGCCAACTTTTCTACGGTGTTCCAGACAAGTGAGCGAGTTTGTAAGCGAGGCATCACCGACGAGACGAATTGCCCTTTTTTGGACAGAATCCAATAGCCTCAGGATATGTTTAGGTGCCACGCTCCAAATATGGGAACAGTATTCCAGGACAGGTCGGATCTGTGCCTTATAGATCATAAGCAGCTGAGTGGGGGTGAAATAGCTCTTGGCACGAAACAAAAAACCAAGTTTTTGGGATGCACTTTTGGCAATGGACCTCACGTGATTTTCCCAGGAAAGGTTATTGCTGATGGTAATACCAAGCATCGATATGGATGACTTCAGTGGTATGGTTACTCCTGACAAAGTTATGTTAGGCACAGTGAGATCGGCTTTTCTAGAGAAAGACATGCTTGTGTTTTGTTTGCATTGAATCTACCAAGTTATTAGATCCCCACTCGAGAATTGTTGCTAAGTCCATATTTATATTATTAACATTTCTTCCTCGTTCATTTCTGGTTTCACGGGCTGATATAGGGGCCCTGGAAGAGAAAGCGGTATGGAGGGTACTATCATCGGCAAAGCTGTGTACTGGACATGAAGTTGCTTTCAACAGGTCGTTGATGTGAAGTAGAAATAGTGTTGGTGCGAGAATAGATCCTTGCGGAACACCAGCATTTGGAACATGTATTGAGTACTATGGAAGTACTGAAATTGTATGAATTAAATGCCCTGTTAATGAGGAATTCTTATTTCATTATATATTTAGTCATCATTTTATTATGTACCTTTTGGCTCCAACTGTCATCGTGTTGCTTGGCAGCTTTCGTGATGCCATTTTCCGTGCCCGTATTGCGTATTTTGAAAACATTATTTCGCTTAGAATGAGGTTTCTTGCTTTCGTTGATGAGGAATTGTTCTGTGATCTGTTTTTCGCAGAATAAACAATTCCCTCTGAAATTGAATTCTTGTTTTTCAGTCGGCTGTTGATCGTTCTTCTCTGGAATCAGCTCTTAAAATCGATTCAAGACTGCTTTGATGCTCTTTTCAGACGTGTATAATTTCCGGCATTTTTCATGCACGGTCACATATGACAATCCATGAAAATATGCTACTTTTCCGTCAACCCTTTTTTCGCTGCAGCTGACAAGAGAGCAAATCCCTTTTTTCTTTACAGTGCCGAGGTCTCCATTCGTCAAATCTTCATCGCAAATGAAGCAAAACCAATACAACTTTTTGCATTTCGTATGGAGAGTTACGCCCACAGAATCTCGATCTGATATGGCCCTGTAGTCATTCTCAAAATGATTCAGTTTCCTTGATTTAGTTTGAACTCTGGAATGGGTTTGTGGCAACGCCGCAATCGCGGATTATTTTTTTTTACTCAAAGTAGACAAAACTTGAAATTTCACTTCTTAGCTAAAACTAGTTTTTTTCTATTCAAACAAATGTTTACATTATACACAATATTAAGATTTTATTTCATATTCAAAGTTATATGAAATTTAAGAATTAAACTATGATCGGATATAACGGGTATACCTAGTAATTTTACAATTGAAATGATAATGGAATCTTTGAAATAACGTGAACTCAAATGTTGATGAATTTTGACAAAAAAATCATAAACTCAGATACCGAAAACCACTACATACTCATTTTCAATAGAATCAGATAAAAATCACAAAACTGGTCCGCCAACTTGATCTCATGAATTTTGACAAAAAAATCATAATCTCCGATTCTGACAACCCACATACCTACCAATTTGGATAGAATCGGACAATAATCATAGAGCTCTTACGCCATCTTGGAGCCGCATTTTGTTTTTTTCTCTAATAAATATATAACAATTCATTGTCACCGGATAATTCGGCTCAATCGGATGCCAGGAAGTGTTGAAATATGGATTACAAATTTTAACCGCACTGAATACTGACAGACAGACTGAAACACGAACGGAAGTTAAATAAAAGCTTCTAAATATAGTTAACCTGATAATTTTCCCATATATATTCCAGTGATATAAAACTTTATTTTACCTTCAACGGCTTTCCTAAATGTATTATTCCTAATGATTTTTATATTTATAAATTGTAATTTCCAAGAATCACTTTAGGCCACGATTTCACCTTTAAATTGAAAATACATATTATTCATTATATCAAGATTAAAATCAACCAAATTTCCTTTTATATCCAGTTACAAGGGCATTTTCAGTTTCTATCAATTTACTCCACCAAGAGAGAGCTCACGTGAAGCGATGTTGCCAATTTGAATTTGAAATTATTCTCTGGAAAATTAATGTATTACCTTAAAGTAGATGCTTTCCCGTCTTTTCGTATTTCACTGCATTGATACAGTAAATTCAAATCTCTCCCGTCGAATTGCTGCACGTCATTACTTGCCAAATTGTCAATTATAATCTCCCTAGAGCATGAATTATTGCCGGAAATTTTTTGAGTACATGAATTTTTGAAAATTATTACGAGTTGCGGTGCGACGAGGGATAATTTTCTTTAAAAATTCATGTACGAGACAAATTTCCCGCAATCAATTCAAGCACGTGGGGGATTCGGTGAAAAAATTTTATACCGGAATTATATTCAAATTGAAAACATTAAGTAAATATTTATTTTGACCTTATTCACAAATAAATAGAAGGCTGTGTGTAATGGGAGTTTTGGGGGAGATTTTTTTCTGATTTTTCCCGTTTCCTAGTAAAATAAAATATATTATATCAGATAAACTATTACGTGAAATTAAATGATTTCATACAATTTCCTTACTAGGTTTCAGGGAAATGTTAATATTGACTAAAAATGAAAGTGGATACGTTCGTATTGCGGGAGATATTTTTTTATTTTCCCCGTGCCCTAGAAAAATAAATTTAATTTTTTTAGGTTTCAGAAAATGTCAATATTGACTACAAACAAAGGTGATATACAGCAAAAAATATATAACTATACCTATACATATATACTTGAATATTTTTCATATTCTTTTAGGTTTAATTCTAAGAAAAATTAATATTAGCGGTAATAATTTGTTTTTCAAATAATTCAGGAAATCGGGATATTTTATTCTTTATTCTAAAAAGAATGTTGTTGGCGTTAGTTGCCGGTTAAAAAAATATTTTGTAAAGTTAGCCATGGATTTGACATTCACTACGTCTGTCAATCAATATTTAATTTGTGGCTTTGAAGTTCCTCATAACATTCTATACAATCATAAGTTAGTAGAATAGTGATAATAAAATGAACTTTCAATCGTATGAATTGTGTTCCTTCTGCAAAGAATCACAGCACATTAAAATGTACCATAAAAATGTTAAATATCTAACATACCTAGTGGAAGAATCTGGATTAAATCCTGAGCAAGAAAACTTATTTGAAGAGATTGGCAACATTCTGTGTGATATTTTGCCTTCTTTTGGACACATATCTAATACTCAAAGAAATAAACTGGTGTCTCAGTATTATTTTTATTTTATGAAACACAGGCATATTGTTGAAAAAAACACCGGTTCTGTGTTTTATTCACCACTTAGGAAAGAGGAGGTAGAAGTGGAATTTTTGAAGAATTTAAAATTAATTAATGATATTATAGAATGTTGTCATATTTCCAACTTATAAAGTAGGTAAATAAAAAATATTATTTCAATATTAATATTATTTTTGTCCAATTATATGACAGCTGTCATGTGCCGCAAAATTTCCGCTTATTAATTTTAAGTCTACATGCTAATGTGGATGAAAAATTTCCAGTAAATTTGCTGGTTACCATAGTAACAATGTCGAAATGAAGCATCTGATTGGTTGAAAATTAAGCACTTGTCAGCCATAGCGGAGTTTTTCAATATAATGTCACAAACGATATCAGTGGACACCACATTTTATAAAAAATTGTAAAATTGTTTTTAACCGCTTTCTTAGTTGTTTGACCAACCCTCAGAAGTTAATGAAAACTTGTACGAGTTAAGATCACGGGGACCTTACCTTTTATAGTGGGATCCGAAACCACTCTTGGGACCTTGAAAAAAATTTTCACCAGCTGCGGGAATCGAACCCGCGCCAGGTGGAAACAGTTGACACAGGCTCCGTTAACATTCAACTACACATCCGAAACAATAGCTATACATACCGATCTGGAATAAACATCGCAGAATAAAATTCCAATCAACCAGTACAAAATATAACAGATATACGCGATGGATGATGGATATTCAAGTATTTGACTGGAGCACTATGGACGTATGCCAGTCTAATATAGAAAAAACAACAATTAAATAAAAAAATGTTCCGTTGAACAATGACGGTTGCAAATCCCTTGGGTCACGTAAAATATTAGTCGTAATTATAACTGCAATTTGAGAACTTTTGCAATTATTTCAGAGTTGCAAAAAAAAAAAAATAATATTAGTGAATAAATAGGTTCCGTTTTTCGTATCAGGTTGCAAAGTTTACATATCTACTTAGAGCGATATTTTCTTTATTTGCAACCACAATAAAAAAAAAATAATTATTTCAATGCTTGTGTGTATTGAAAATGGCGGCGTGGCTGAAAAAGTTTGATAAATCAATGATCCGTTTTTCAGAAATGGTTGCAAATGTTCGTGAATATGTTAAACTTTTTTCCTTTCACTTATCCAATTTGCAGAACTTTTGTAATTTTTTTAAACAAATTCCAATAAAAACCTAAACAAATGACAAAAACAAGGTTCCGTAACTTTTACAAGGTTGCAAACTTAATGCATGTTGTAAAACATCATTACTATCGGTATGCCTACTTTGCAGAACTTTTGCAATTTTCAGTGCAACAATAAAGCATTTAAACTATTTTTGCAATAACATACCACTGAAGTTTGAAAACTTTTGGAATTAATGTTAATTGATTGTCTATATCTACTGGCCTATGACCTCTAAAGTCGGTTATACCTCGGGTCAACGGACTTTTAGAGATAAAATGTGTATAGAATTTGTTCGATAAGCTAATGATATAATCTTGTATGGACGCGACTTCTGCCAGCTCGCGTAGCGCATCCAGTCGAATGTATCTGTCGCGCTGTGTGACGATACGAAGTATTTTATTTTGCATTCTAGCCAATTTCAACAAAGTTGTTTTGGGTAGGCTGCAAAATATAGGACAGGCTTATAACATTACCGGTTTCATTGAAGTTTTATAAATAATCAATTTGTTTTTTGTTGATAACGTGCCGGTCAAGTTCTGGGGTGTCACACAGCTGACTTCTTCAGTAATAGCCGCTCTGGCTGAGAAGTGTTTCTTCTCCCGTGAAATCATCTGTTTTGCACCGAACCAATGGCAGAAATACTAAAAATACAATTTATAAGAGGTCAAGGGTATAAATAACAACCAAACAGAAGCACTAAAATTATAAATAATAATAAATTGGGAGAATTTACTGGCATAGTCACACGCGTGAGGTCTATTGCAACCCAGAGAGATAACTAATGCGTCTAGATGGCGACACAAGAGCGCAAAAACTGGTAAACTTTGGCCATTCGGTAGAGGAGGTGCTGACTGGAAGGTATACGGAGTTTTACATTCGGCGTTATGTGATGTCGCCTTCTATCAACCGAAAATATAGTGCCTGGGTGGAATCCACCCCAGCGCGTGTGCTTGAGGGTTAAATGTACCAATTTTTTGTCTCAAACTCCAGAAATCATGGCTTGTCTGAAGAATACGTTGACACCCGTTATATGTGATACAAGATTAGTTTTAGTTAAAATAAAGTATAACTCATCGCGAGGGATTGATGACGATGTTATATTAAATCATAGTTACATATTTAGGGGCGGTTACTTCAGGGGATTAGTAATCTTTATCACAATAACCCAGAGCAACTTATGTTTCTCGCAGCAGTTGTTTTAGATTTGTACACACGCACACACACAAACGTATGTAGTTCATAGAAAGTATATACTCGGATTGCATGGAAATTATTCTGACAGTCTTCTCGAATTTCGCGAAGTAATGAGTCAAAGTTCAATTGACACTTCAGATCTTCTGTGTAATATTTGCTTCTTTGATGAATGTACATTTTTTGTCAATAAACATAAACATTGTTTATTCAAACTCAATGGATATCGTATTGTTGGACTCTTTTTCCAGGATGGTATATTTTCGGCTCTTCACTAAGAGGAACTGGATAGTATCATGAAAGGCATGGAGGCCAGTACGAATCGTATTCATTCCAAAACCTAGGAACCAGGCCAAGGCGTACCGAACCATCAGCCTAACGTCCTTTCTCATAAAAACACTAGAAAGGCTGGTGGGTCGGCACATCAGAGAATAGTTGCTGTAGTGTATTCCACTGCATATGCAACAATATGCCTGCCAAGCAGGATAATCCACAAACACAGCTCTCCATCTGAACGCTGCTGTTAGTGTTGAGGAGTCCTGTGCTCAGCTAAGTGCTTTACATGTGGCTTCCCTCGAAACTCTTCTGGATAACGAGTTTTTCAGGATATATTTTGGGTTGAGATTGGAATTGGATGTATAGTGGTGGTGAAGTTAACGAACACGGAACTTATAGTTTGAGCTATGAGGAAAGTTCAGGACGTTGAGCCAGACA
Source organism: Gonioctena quinquepunctata (assembly GCA_018342105.1). Lineage (NCBI taxonomy): Eukaryota > Metazoa > Arthropoda > Insecta > Coleoptera > Chrysomelidae > Gonioctena > Gonioctena quinquepunctata. The sequence goes on along the minus strand of JAFIRS010001254.1, from coordinate 51,481 downwards.
TTATCAGGTTAACAATGAACATTCTACGGTGTCGGTGAGTATTTCAGTCTGTTGGAACCATTGGAAATGTGGTACTTCACTTGTACTGACACAGTTGCAGCGACTGATAAATAAAATATTTCCTAGTCCGCTGGTGCTGCAGTAATATCCATCGAGAAATTGTGATGAAGAAATTATCAGAATCTTGGAAATAATCATAATTTATTCTCCATAGCCGTGGCAACTTGAGATATTTGGTTCAGAATATTTGACTTCATCCCAGAATTCGAAACATATTTTGCCCCGCTATAGAATATAATTTTTCATTTATGTGATGGCTACAGTTTCTGCATCATATTCATACATATTAGCCCTAGAAAATTATTGCTTTGTTTTTTCTGAAATATCAATATAACTTTCTCTTTCACCTCCTCCGGGTAATAGGAATAATTAATCAATCGACAGAAGTGAGCATGCCATATTCATCAGAGATTCTATTCCCTCATTTGGCATAACAGGTAATACCTGTTTTGTGAATAGCGCGATCAGATGGAATCTACATTGAGATATACTTTCTGGGATTATTATTCCTTAATATTCGATCCATCGTGGGTTTTCTCAAATCCTATTGAAGTCTCACCGAACGAAGTGGTGGATATTACACAATGCCGTGGAATGCTAACGGAAGGGAAGTCTTTGGTTGGCGAAGTCCATTATTCTATTCCAGTCGGGATGAATAGGAATTTCATATACAAACTTTTTGAAAAATATCATTCCAACATTCGAAACCAATGACAGAAGATTGATCAATGTTATTAATTTCTCCTCAAAAAATTGAATTTGATTCACTATGCAGCTCGAGATAGAATGAATACCTACCCTTCAAATAACTTTATCGAAAAATAGTTGTAACGCACACCTTATAGTCCATTATGTGGGGTATTTTGTCCTACAAAAGGGTTGGCCGCGGCCCGCCATCTTGGATTGAAAGGAAAAACTTTTTTTTTTCTAAATAATTTATAATTTCTCAACTGGTTATCTCACGACAAATTATGAAATATTTATAGCTATTCACTATATAATTATAATTTCGTGAATTCTGAGTGAACTACGGGTTTCTTCAAATTGTGATATCCGTAATTCATGTCCCGAGAATATTCCTATGATTTTTTTTCTAATGATCCTGGTCGGTTGATGATGTTGACGTCTCCATAATAGTTTTCGTTGACAATGTTATTCTCTAACTCATTTTCCTCACTGAGAATCTGGGCTTCCATTCATGTCATTGCCTCCTCATCTTCGTCGTTGCTTTCGATGATGACCTCTGGTGCATTCTCGCATGATTCACCATTGCCAAATTCACATACAATGGAGTACTCCAACTCACCTTTTTTGCAGCCACATGCATAAAATGTCATCCAATAAGGTATCTGGGGCAGCTTTGTTTGACATTGTTACTGAAGTGAGCCCATTGGTACCAAGTTTCCAGTCCCAGTCGATTGTTTTTTGTAGTTTCCACACATGTTTAGACTTAGTGGTGTCATACCCTGTATATAAATGATCATTTCATTGTAGAAATATATATATATATATATATATATATATATATATTTGAGAGAATAAGAAAGAAAATACAAATGTACCCAGAGAAGTTCTGCTCATAAAAGAGTTAGAGTCAGTGAACTCTTACGAATATTCAGAAGTCACAACACACAACGATTTGAGCCTAAGTTGTTCAAATCCCATTAATTCGAGACAAAATAACTCGTTATGAAAATAACTTCTTGTAGGAATGTAAGATATCCACGTGTCTAATAACAATAGGTGTTTGAACTTAGAATCACTCCTACTGAAGTTGGAAATAGCCATGAATAATATTACTAGGGGTTGTGATTCAAAGTTCTAATATTAGGTATTAATAATAAATGATTTTCAATGCAGGAGACTTTTCACAGTCCGTTGCCAAAAACAATGCATTGTTAGTTCTGGGGAAAGAGCTCCATCAATATTCATTATTATATTCAATTCATTCCAGTCATTATCAGCAGTCCATTATTTCGAAACAGTTCAACTAAACTTATTTCTTTAGGAAAAAGTGCGAAATGTAGATCATTCAACCAAAGTAATGATCATCGATTATTTATCCGATGTCAATCCACTTTGAACTCAGAAATCGAACAAGACTTTGAAATCATGAAACAATGCTAATTAAAGTTCACTTTAATAATTCTATAATTATATAGTGCGCGCAGGTAAACTGAAAATTGCATTTGATTGTTTTCATGAATAAATCGAACACAAATTGAATATTTTCTTATGAAGAAATTGGATTGAATCTTTGAAGCTTTTTTGTGTGTGTGACATAGGCAGATCTCCCGTACTTTTCTCTTCCCATTATTTTGTAAATTAGAAAAATATCATACAAAACATTCCTGATAAATTAGTTTATAAGATATGATTCTCTCAACATCAATGTTATTCAGTTTTTTTCCAACATTTTGATATTTTATATTACTCTACCGGGTGACATAGGATATCGGGCCACCCCTGTAACTTCTGCATTCGTAAACGGATTTTTCTGAAATTTGGTACAGTTATATAAGCAACCATTTCGATTTGTTCAATACAATCCAATATGGCGGACTATCGGTTTTTCTGCAAATGCCAGCAACTTTGTTTTTTCAAATAGAACACCCTGTATATTTTCACATACTCAAGTTCAACATGTTAAAACAAGTCCAAAACATATGTCGAATGAAATTTTCGGAAACAATTGAAATTAAAATTGTTTTTTTATTTTACCTCGTGGATAAATGATATTTGCTCAAAGCTATTCACAATGAGTCGCACATAACAAAGAAACTAATTTTTTTTTGAAAAAATATTTTTGTGTCTTTTATTGATGAATCAATTCAGTCACATCACATTTTGATCAAAAATTCTTTTTTTTTCCAAATGAAACCCCTATGGGCCACCTACCTGTCTCTCTCGAACATTCATCAAGGAAAAAAATAACATATCATTTTTGTATTTCGGAGCAGCAACAGTATTCATTCAAAAATCTGCAACTAGTTCATGAGTTTCCTTGCAGTTCGAATAATTTTTCAACTTAGTAAGCTGTGGAAAACAACATTTCTGAATCTTGTCAACCACTTGTGTTTCGCTGTCATATTTCATCTCAACTCTCGGGAATTAGTTTAGTAGAAATGTAAAATCAAAATTATAGGTTCACAAGAAGTGAACACGTTGATATGTTATTAATTTACGGAGAATGTCTTAAAAACAGTGTCGCCGCTTGTCAGTTATACGCTGAACGATACCCACACAGAAGACACCCACAAAAAACCTTTTTGAAAAATGTGGAGAGAAGATTCCGAAAAGAACCCAACAATGGAGAAGATGATCGTAAGTGAGTAGGCAGAAATGAATGTTTTGCTTATGTTGATTTTGATCCAACCGCTTCGACGCGGGAATTGGAATACCAATGCAATGTAGTCGAAAAACGCTAGAAGAATTTAAAAAAACACCATTATCATGCTTATAAGTATAACTTACACGATTAGTTGACAAGATTCAGAAATGTTTTTTTCCACAGCTTACTAAGTTGAACAATTATTCTGCAAGAAAACCCATGAACTAGTTGTAGATTTTTGGATTTATACAATTTGTTACTGCACCGAAATACAAAACTGATATGTAATTTTTTTCCTCAATGTATGTTCTAGAGAGACAGGTAGGTGGCCTATAAAGGTTCCATTTGAAAAAAATTATTTATGATCAAAATGTGATGTGCTGAATTGATTAACCAGTGAGTGACACAAGAAATAATTTTTCAGAAAAAAAAAAATTTTTCTATTATTTGCGACTCATTGTGAATATCTTCGACCAAATCTCATTTATCGACGAGGTAAAATAAAAAAACAAATTTAATTTCAATTGTTTTAAAAAAATTACATTTGACATAAGGTTTGGACTTGTTTTGACCTGTTGAACTTGAATATGTAAAAATATACAGGGTGTTCCATTTGAAAAAACAAAGTAACCGGCACTTCCAGAAAAACCGGAAGTCCGCCATATTGGATTGTAATGTGATCAAATCCGAAATGGTTGGTTATATGACTGTACCAAATTTCAGAAAAATCCGTTTCACGAATGCAGAAGTTACAGGGGTGGCCCGATATCCTGTGTCACCCGGTATGTTGCCATTTATGATGATTATTGATTCAAGAAAAATTTCATTGTTTTATTCTAATTGATTGATCATGATAGTAAATCATGGATGATAAATATATAGAGTTCAATCAGTATATTATGAATAACCACCATTCACTTATAACTGGGAATATTTTAGAATAACTAAGTACATACTCTCAATTAGGAATTATTTTACTGAATATGATTGTTTTCTATTATGATTGTATCTCTTAAGTATTTCAAATTATTTTATTATATCCTCACCAATATTAAAATAGTTTATTTTTCTTGATTGATGAGATATTACCAAGTACATAGATTCAACTCTCCCACAATCATATATTGAGAGATTTAATTGGGTTGGCCACTCCCCAAATGAATCTTGTTGTTCTGCTAACAGCTATACAACACTCAGTATAGAACTTCTGAAAACAGAAATTACACATTTGTATAGTCAACGGTGTACAAATATTAATAGTTCAGCGTCGAGTAGATTGAACAAAAATCAATTGAATCAATTTCTGAATAGATTGTCATAATCCAGTTGTACAAGAAGAAACCATAATATTCGGGTTTTCTGATATCTTTTTTAGAGTTATACAAGGGGTTTGACAATTGACTCGAAAGTACTGGATTCTTTTATTCTATACCTGAATGCGGATTTAACAATGGTATACTTCTGCCAGACATCTGAAAAACCTATTGTTCGAGGTGTGAAAATCAATAAAAAAGGGCTGGGAATTCTAGGTACGTATTTGAAAATACGTCAACTATCTCCTATATTACATTTTGATGCGCGAATTAAAATTTATCCACGTAATTTGATAGTTATGACTGATTTGATTGATTTTTAACTTTTTTCTAGCAGGTTTGAATTTTTAACCGACGAAACCAAAAAGGATTCGACGCATATATTCTGTTTCAAAGTAATTTGCTTAAAATAATCAGGACAGGCCGTCAATTAAACTTATCATCCTTTATGAAAATTTTATTTTATCGGGTATGTCCCTGCTTGAGGTTGGTCGACCGCTTAGCCTTATCGGTAATTAATAATAATGAGTCTCTCAGATGTATTGCGGTACTATAGGTCTCTTATGCATGGTATTGTACAGCGTTCTCCATTGGTGGTGAAGAAGCTAAGTGGAATTTAATTTTCATTGTCGATTTCGCGAAACTTTGGTAGCGGTAATCGTTCTTGAGAAACTTGAACCGTCATTGTCTCATCGAAAAAAAACTTTCGCAGACATCTGCTTCTTCGTTCGGCGAAGTCTTTCGGCACTCTTCGTATTTTCCTTGTCCCCATCACATGGATATTCATCGAAAATAACGACTGCATTTGAATTGTAGTGACTTCGTACATTTCGAACGAACTTCTCACAAACTGATCCGGAAGAATCATAACGATGCCATACAACTTTATGTAAAATATACCCCCCATCCACAACATCGATTTTGTTATCTCCGAATTATGAATTCATGGCATAGTGACAGTAAAAAAATGTACGCAACAAGAAAAATGGCTTCAATTTAAAGAAGATTTTTCTATTTACTATTATTCCAAAAAAAATTATTTTGTACCTTCAATCCAAGATGGCGGCCTGCACTGACCGCCCCAACTAACTAACATATATCCGAATCATTTCTACCGTATGTTTTGTAGGGCAGACGCCTTTTTTAGTACCCATTGACTGGCATATTGTAAATGTCCCTATACTCATTGTTGGCCAGTCTTCTATAACTCTCTTGTATATTTCATGACAAATCATCTCACCTCATAAGGAACTCATGACATTACGTACGAGCAATTTAATATTTTTGATTCTGATGCTGTTCCACTGTGTTGATTGGACAGTTAGTTAGTTTTGTATATCGATCATTCAGATAGTTAGTAAGCCAGTTAAGTTGAAGTGGTAGTTTAAACCTCTATTCATTCCAAGAAGAATAACAGGATTATTATGAGGGGAACTATGCTCTTGAACAAAATAAAAGAAAACAGAAAATATAATTAAAAAAAATAGAAAATAATTAAATTTAACAAAAAAATATTCTTTTTAGAAAACAGAAAATAAAATAAAAACTAATTCTACAGTATCGAGTATATATATACATAATGTTTCCTTAATCCTAATAAGAATAGCAAAGTTATATCGAGTACATGTAGTGTTCCTTGATCATAATAGAAATGGTATAATAAACACAACAAAAAAAAACGAGAAACAACAAAAACTAGGTTTATGTATTTCACTGTAATGAAAAGTGATATTGTTCAAGCTTATATTTGGAACTCTAGACAGACATGGGGGTTTCTCTAATCTCTGTTGAAAGTTATTATACAGTGCTAGTCAAAAGTCCCCTCCCCCCCTCGTATCTTTTGAACGGGTATACTTATAATAATGAAATTTGGAGGGTAGAAATAAACGGATGTAGGCTTCTCAACTGGTCATAACAGGTGACGCAATAGTCATAAATGACGTCACAAGGCCACTGTGACCAATAATTTTAAATAGGATCCTATGGCAAGTGACAGCTCGTTTGAAAGGTATTTAAAATACCTATTCAGTCATACCAATTTTGTTTGGGTTTCGGCTGATTTTGATTGATAAATTGAAGAAATACGAAAATTATAGTTTCGCATTTAATTAATAAAGATTTAAGAACCAGTTCTTATAATAAGTGTTCAAAATGTGCTCCATCTACTTCCTGGCAGTAATGCATCCTATTGCTAAACTCTTGTCGTACTCGTCCTAGTGTGTCAGCGGAAATTGCCCTACATTCTTCAACAATTCGTTGTTTCAGAATGGCAATACTGTCAGGTGCTGTAGCGTAAACCTCAGATTTCAAGTACCCCCCTATAGAAAAAATCTAATGGTGTAAGGTCCGGTGAGCGAGCTGGCCATTCGATCGAACCTCGTCGTCAATCCATCTACCACGATATTCTTCATCTAGGTAACGTCTTACTGCACCGTAATAGTGTGCAGGAGCACCATCTTGTTGAAACGTTATTTCCAAGTTGTCGAATTCATCTGGATTATCTTCTAGAATTTCAAGAATTAACGCCTCAATATCATTTTGTAACATCTCCAGATACAATTCACCGGTTAAGTTAGCATTGAGAAAAGAGGCCCAACTATGTGGTTTCCCAAAATACCTGCCCAAACATTTACTTTTCTGGAAATTGAGTATGTTTTCACGAAAGATGTGAGGATTTGTGTCACTCCAATACCTCACATTTTGAGTGTTAACATTCCATTGAGAAAGAAAGTACTTTCGTCACTAAAACAAATTGTCTGTATGTAGCCTGGTTGTTGGTTCATTTTATTGGACATAGTTTCACAGAATTCTAGTCTTCGGTCGGGTCATCATCTGAAAGTTGGTGCACCATTTTTAATTTGTATGGATGAAATTTGTTTTAGCCAACACCCTATGTACTGTCCTTTGACTGACTTCACAGATAGACGCAACTTGGGCTGTGGAAGAAGTAGGGTTTACTACCATTTCTCCAATTATGTCAATTTTTTGTCATCACTAATTGTTGGTCGACCAGATCGTTTGGCATCTTGAACACTACCTGATGCTTCAAACTTCCGAAGAAGCTCCCTCAAATAAACCCTCGATATAGGGCGATCGGGGTACCTCTCATTAAACAGTCGTTCCGCTGCATGGAAATTGTTTCTACATTCACCAATTATTAAGATAGCTGCTACTTTGTCGGCTACAGTACGTACCATTTTGCCTATGTAAACACTTAAACGTCTCGTTAAACAATAGCTTAGGTAAATTTTCAAGGTATAAACACTTTTGACAAGTAGAGAATTCAAAAACGTCAACCTTTTTGACAATTAACCAGAGGCGTACTTTAAAATCTTTATTAATTAAATGCGAAACTTTAATTTTCGTATTTCTTCAATTTATCAATCAAAATCAGCCGAAACCCAAACAAAATTGGTATGACTGAATAGGTATTTTCAATACCTTTCAAACGAGCTGTCACTTGCCATAGGGTCCCATTTAAAATTATTGGTCACAGTGGCCTTGTGACGTCATTTATGACTATTGCGTCACCTGTTATGACCAGTTGAGAAGCCTACATCCGTTTATTTCCACCCTCCAAATTTCATTATTATAAGTATACCCGTTCAAAAGATACGAGGGGGGGAGAGGACTTTTGACTAGCACTGTACATTTCCATACCTCCATGATATGATGATTTATGACCGAATTTGGATCGTTTTTATGGACATTCGATTCAGATTGAAGTCTTGTGATCAATTGTTTGAGGCACGTTTTAATGCAGTGGATATACAATATTATTTCAAACTGATATATTTTCCTCAACGACAGATATCTTCTAGTATCGAACAAATCATTTGTACGATGCTTAAATGGCAATTAATGGCAATTAATGTGTGAAATCCGATACAAAACTTCTATGGAAAGAGCAATCGACATGATTACTCCAAGATAAAATTTCATCCATTTGAAGGCCTACGTATCTTATTTCTTTCTTGTATTTCAAGAGTTCAGTTATTCACAGAGGTGTGGATAAACTCAATGAGAACTTGTCAAAACGGGCAAATCAAAAGTTGAGTCATCACCTCAATAGATACTATTTCAATTTCAATCACGATAACAGTGTCGATTTAATAAATATGTGTACTCTCCAAAATAATTGAGTTTTATTGAGTTTGTTTCCCCTATTACCATCACACATCAAAGTTCGTCTCCCCTTGCAACTGACTGATGAACGGCATATTCGTGTTTCGTCATGGAACGAAAATTAATTATCAGCCATCGAAGTTTGCTCAAAATTATGGCATCGAGATGAATGTGCTGCGCCGTCTTTTGTTCGTTCAACTGATTAAAACAAACTTTCCACTCTTTTTTCGAAGATATTTCTTTATCATCCTTCGCTTGCAATTATACACCGTGAGATGAAGGATGGAAAAGTTTTGAGTTTCTAAAACAATCAGTGATCTGAAAGAAGTATTTTTTTGATTTTTTTTTGTCAGTTAAAATATTGAACGAGAATTATTATCTTGAAGTTTTCATCTTCATACAATTGCTTATCGATTATAGCGTTCATTAATATCATCCCGGACTCAAACTTCTGCAAATGCCTACTATGCACATTAATTATTATTCAATAATCTATTCATATATAATTACATGTCCAATCTTGTTGACTGACATACGATCAACGCCCAGACTAAACCGCTGTACATAAAGAGCTGAAATTTGGGCAGCATATTCCTATGTTGACATAGATAAACACCAAGGAAGTTTTTCTGATATTCCATCCCTGAAAAGAAGGCGAGAAGAGGGTGCAAGTGAAAGTACCGTTTGTTTCGAAGTAAGAGTCATGGAAATTGGTATTTCAGCTATACTTTGCAATTACACAAAATTCAATTGAGTTTGTATTATAGGGGTCCTAATGATCGGTATTCGAAACTTTTGTTACAGATGAAGAAATATATGGTTCAGTTTTTAAGGGAAAATTTGAACCCCTAAACGAGAGTTTGGGGGGTTAAATGGGGAGTTTATATGAGGGTTCCGTTAGTTTTAAGTTAGGGTCATGAAAATTGGCATTTGAGGTCTTTGTTACAAATAAAGAAATTCATGTTTCATTGTTTTCAGAAATCAACCCATAAAGGGGTGAATGGAGGTGGACATTTGTATAGGGTTTCCATTAGTTTTCAAGTGAGGATCATGAAAATTGGTACCTGAAGTTTCCGTAACAAATGAAGGAATACGTGTTTCAGGGTTTTCAGAAATTCAACTCTAAAAGGGGAGAAATGAAGGGTGAAAATTTGTATGAGAGTTCCTTGGTTTTTAACGGAATACGGGACAACGGGAACGAGATAACGGGATAATGAAAAGCGGGCAAAGCCACAGGCATGAGCTAGATGGAACAACATGAAGAAAAATGCTAGGAAAAATACAAATTTACGCGGACGAATTCGCGGGACCAGCTAGTACCTCATATACAGCAACAAAATAGTTTTTGAAGTTGCATGTAGTCTCGGTATTATCACAAATATAAACTATTTATGATAATTTGGCTTCCATTTTGAATATTATGGGTTGCACACTGCCCTGTTGATGCGACATCAGACATTGTTTGTGCTATCTTGTCGTTACAATTCACCTCGATAGATGAATCAACAAATAAAATAATTTAACCAAACTGAATCATGTCATAGACGAAAAGTTATTTCTTTCTTCACTAGAAATGATCTGAGTAAACGTTATATTGAAGTAAGTTGAGTTTGTTAGTAATATGATTTCGAAAGAACGATTCCTACTTATCGAATCTGATGATTGGGGTTGATAGAAGTAGCATGATGATGGATAACAATGTGGTTCCATTCTTCGCATTTTGGTCCTCAAAAGTTCCGATCTCACGACGTTTTGTCAAAATCACATTTGCCATGTTCAAGTGATATCTCGTCGATTCGAATTAAAATTTTGAATCAAAACATTAAACTACGTTCATTATCAAAGATATAAGGTATATCCGAGTATTCAAATTATTTCACGGTATTTGACATTCAGTTGTTGGATGAGTTATTCATCGTTTACTTTGAGATATGAGAAATTATTCTGTTTGATAATGATCTTCGCGTTTGACCAATATATTGTTCATTACAACCATGACAAAAAATACTATGAAATACATTTGACATTGCAAGTAATGAAGTTTCATCTTTATCTTCAAAATAAATGGATCTGATTGTTAGAACTGTTTTATATGCTATTTTAAATTTCTCCGGGTAGTGAAATAATCTGGAGAGTTTAGGAGTGATCTCTCTTATATATGATAATAAAGTGAAAGAAGGTTCAGTAGGGGTAGTGTTAGTGTGTCAAAGTTGTATGCTTTAGTTTAAATTTCTGTCAAAAAATTGATATAACTTTCAGTAGGGGCTCCTATAGAAGCCACTATATGTCTGACAGACCTTTAACAATTGATATTATATCAAATACTATTTTGAAGTCACTAATAAATTTAATAGTTTAACACTTCCAGACAATTATGTTCTGGCAAGTCTATATGTCATCTCCCTTTTTAGCAATGTCTATTTCGATACTTGTATTACAGCAATACACCAAAATTGTAATCGTATTAGTAATTATTGTTGCATTAACGAGGAGACATTTTTGGAATTGTTGACTTTCCTTTCTGATAATACATATTCCCCTTTCAATGATAAAATTCATAAGTAAACCTTTGGTATCCCAATGGGGGCCTCCATCTCACGCATTTTGGCAGCGTACGTCATGGATGATTTGTTAGACAATGCTATCCCAGTTGCATGGACATAACGTCAAATAAATTCATTGAATATTTTTCATCAGTCGCAGAAAAAATAATAGAGCAGTTACCTGAATCGAACAGACCAGCTACAGAATACTTAAAATATTTGCCCAAAATTCCGAAATCCTTTTTTTTCATCCAATCGACCACATAGAAGTGCTGAATGCAATAAATCATTTAGAAAACACAAACAGTCTGTCAAGATACTGAAGGAAATAAAATATCATATTGTCCATCCTCTCGTTAAAATATACAATCTCTGTATCGCACAAGGTATTTTCCCCAGTATACTGAAACAAACCAAGCTCAGCCCGGTATTCAAAAAAGGTGACATTGATATGCCTGAAAATCATCGACATATCTAAATCATTCCTATTATTGGCAAAATCCGTGAAATTATCATTCATAAACGACTTTCAAATTTTTTCGTAAACTAATAATATTTTGCACAAAAATCAATTTGGTTTTAGACAAAAACGAGGTAAAATAGAAGCTGTGAGTAAATTGGTGGGAGACATAGTTGAGGGTCTTGAATTGGGAGAGCGCACAAGTGCAATCATATGTGATCTCAGCAAGGCTTTTGACTGTGTCTCGCATGATATCTTTCTATGCAAACTTGAATATTACGGGGTTAGAGGAATAGCACAAAATTTCTCAAAATCCCATTCAGGCCAACGGAATCAAACTGTGTTTTTTAAAGAAAGTACATCATTACCAAAATTAATCAATTACGGAGTCCCGCAGGGTTCGGTGCTTGGGTCCCTTTTATTCATTATCTATATAAATGATATATTTGTGAATATGAGGTGCATATTATTCGCTAACGATGCAACAATTTATCACTCATGTGAAGTTATCCAAAACCTTAGTACAAAACACAACACAGCGCTCATCAAAATTGATGGGTGGCTAGTTAGTAATATGCTCAAACAAAATGAAAGCAAGTCACAGAAACTACTGTTTTTCTCAAATAATAATATAACACAAGGTGATACTGCCAAATTACTTGGGATAACACTCGATGATAGATTGAACTGGTCTCCCATGTCAACTCTTTGTGCAAAAAACTAGCAGCAAATTTTCCTTCTACAAGATTGAAGAAATCAGTAAGCGCCGATGTATTGAAAGTGTCATATTTTGCACTATATCACTCCCATATGAGTTATGGAGCTTTATTATGGGGTAACTCAATCCACGCTTCTCGTGTTTTCATAATGCAAAAAAAGCAGTTAGGATAACTGCTGGTGCAGGACTCAGGGACCTGGCAAAACAATATTCATTAATTTAAGAATAATGACCCTACCGACAGTATTTATATATCAATACCTCCTTGATATACATAAAAACTTAGTAACTTACACGGTTCATAATAACACACATTAATACAACACCAGAAATAATAATCATCTGTTGAATCATAGTGTCGCCTAGAAGTAACTGCAAGGAGACTCCCAACCTACGACTCTACGACAAATTACCAGACCATATTAAAAAAATTATATTTGAGCAATTCAAAACAGCTATAAGAAACCTGTTACTGAGATATGGTTTTTACTGACTGACTTTAGTTCATGATACCTCATTTTGAGTACATAGCTACATGATTCATCTCACAATTTGTTCCCACTCCTGAGGGCTTGTTTGTGTATGCTAACAAAAAAATTTCTGGTTTATATAAAATCACATGTTTATAAAAATATTATATTACTCTATGTAAACTGGTTTATGACCTGCTATGCTACGCTTGTGTTCCCGTTTTTACACTATACGAATGAATATGTATTATTCATTGCCTTTATAATTGTGCATCTAGACATTATTCTTTTATCTTTACATTTTTAATCGTACATTACCGTCATATCTACACCTTATTTAGCTGTTACTCATTCATTATATTTACTAAAAATTGTATATCATTTGGACTTGTCATAAATGAATTGCATACATAACATGATAAAATGAAAAATCTATCTATCTATCTTTCATATTAGCATTACCGAATGATGGTGTGGATGAAATTCTCAATACCTTCAATAGCTACGATTCTCACATCCAGTTCACAATTGAAACTGAGAACGACGTACCATTTCTTGATACCAAGCTTATACGAACAACATATAACAAGCCACTGGAAGATTAGTATAGTGAATCATGCAACTCGGGTAGATATCTGAATAACCACCCATATCACGAACAGTCTATGGAAGTGAACTTGGTTAAACAAATGAAATTAAGAGTACTGAAAATCTCAGATCCAAAATTCCACAAACACAATCCGGAGAAATTTGAAATAGCATATAAAACAGTTCAATTTATTCTGAAGTTGAAGATAAAACTCCATTACTCTCAATGTCAAATGTAGTTTATAGTATTCTTAGTCATGGTTGTAATGAACAATATATTGGTCAAACGCAGAAATCATAATCAAACAAAATGATTTCTCATGAAAGATGTGCTCTGGCAGAATATGTAAATAAATTTGACCACCAGATGAATTACGATTCATTGAAAGTGCTAGCGACAGAGTCACATACAACAAAGAGAACATTCTTAGAAAACAATTGCATCAATAAAAAACATATATTAACCATTTGAGTGAGATCCACTCTTATTTATTGGCTTTAGATATCAATTCAAATCGTGGCAATAATGCAATATCAGATAGTAGTACCGCCACCTGGTAACAATAGTTGGTACCAATCTAACAATTGGTACCAGTGTAATACTTTCTAAGTGACACCCGTCAGGTGTAGTTGGCTCAAATGAAATTTCGGAAATTATTCCTGGCCTATAAGTTTCACTAATCACGTCACATGGGATAGACAGTTATATTTATATAATTTCAAACAATCTTGAAGCGTTTTTATCAACTTTGAACTTTGTTTCATTCTTTCATTTACTTTTTTCTTCTGTATTACTATTTCAGATGTATATGTTTGACATCATTGAAAGCAATTCGAACAAAGTTTTGATTAGCATAATGATTCATACTTCTATATGTATCATTATTGATTTTTATCTATTGTAGTTTCCCTGATGATGAGAATGAACATTTCCAAAGCTTGGGTAAACCGTAAAGAGTTCACTTTTTCATTGCTACTCACCCCAATTTGTACCTAACTAGTCAGCAAAGACTTCCCACACTTCATTCATTCATTCATTTCGTTCTGTATTGGGGGATGCTTTTGTAGACCAATCAATAGAGATTTCCACCATTATTGATTCGGTGACAAAAATAGTACTAGGAAACTAACTGTGCTATCATACGAAACACGATCCGTAGTTATATCCTGTATATTCCTTACTCGCAAATATCATTGCTTAATTTGTCATTAATATTTGAGACCAAACCTTTTTTTTCCGTTTTTCGCTTGTAACATGAAAACTAATAAAACAATCTCGATGCTCTCGATGGACAAATTGTAGAAAATCAAAATGCAAAAAATGAGCCCTAGCACTGCTCGATCGAATCCTTAGTAACGGAGAAAAACTGTAAAAACCGAAAAAAACTGTTTTTTTCAAAAACTCATAACATTGCCATTTTTGAAGATCTAGTGCAATCTCTCCGCGACATAGTAGTGATTGAAATGTACTTCATGTAGAAAACTCAGGCGCTGTCGAATTATTGGTTTTTGCAATTTGAATTCTTCAATGCACTTCATTGAAGCAAGCCGGGATGCATCGTAGGCGGTCCAATTTTGCAAAAAGATATTGCAAGTAGAAATAGAGTACTACAAAATGTTTATTTTTATTTCGCGTTAAAATGCTGCGAAATAGGTGAGAAATACTTGTGAACATGACCGAAAACGGGCGAGCGTGTGAAAGCGGTAGTGGGGTAGGGCAGCGGACGCAATGATAATTGCGAGTAGCAAACATTACTACGAATCGTCTTACTTATGATGGAACACAGAAAAAAGGTTTACCTTCGTGAAGGTTGGCTTGTGGCTTGCCTACCTTGCGGTATAAAGCCGTTATGATACCACCGTCTATCCAGCTTGGCCACTGTCAGGAGAACCCATTCCATCTCCACCCACTCACCAAAAATTACCAGGAAAAGAGACTCCATCTCTGTTTCATTTTCCCATTCTCTCCTCCACTCTCTTCTATCTGTCTATTGAGTTACTGTTTAATTTTTGTCATTGTTTGATACATTTCATTGAGTTTGTTACAAATTTTTCCATATATACAGTG
The DNA here is from genome assembly GCA_018342105.1 of Gonioctena quinquepunctata. Classification (NCBI taxonomy): domain Eukaryota; kingdom Metazoa; phylum Arthropoda; class Insecta; order Coleoptera; family Chrysomelidae; genus Gonioctena; species Gonioctena quinquepunctata. The sequence goes on along the minus strand of JAFIRS010001254.1, from coordinate 35,805 downwards.
TGACCCATTTAAAATGGAACCACCCCTGTGAAATACGCATTTTTCAGTCATTTTCAATTTTTTTTTTTAATTAAACATCAAAAACTGTATCTTGACGCAAATTTTCATAACTTTAGTTCCATTTCCAAGGCACTCTATGGTTTTTTTCTTCGTTAAAAACGGCAAAAGTTTATTAGGCAATTTTTGTTTTGAAATTTGACTACACCACTGGATTTGTAGTCGTTATAAATGAAAACCATGGAAAATTCAGGAAAAAATATTGGTTAACAACGAAGTTACAACAACTTAAATTTTGGAAACAAAGTATTTGATATCAATTTTCATGTATATTATAGACATATTTAAGATCTGGCAACAATGCCGATACAAGGTAGAATATCAGTGAATTTGTACAGCGTAAATCCGAAGTCAATAGCTCATTCCGTTCTACAGTCATAACTCCTGAAAGTATGGTAATGTGAGCGATTCTGGTGGAAGCGATTTTGTAATAAAAATATAACTACGCCACTGGATTTGTGAATTATATTCCCTTAAAATCATTTATTTAAGTTTAGGTTATGAGTGTTTTCAAAAATAACGGAAAATTATAAATTCATTTTCAAGTTATGCAGTTTTCAATAGCCGATAAAAACGAAATGAACCGAATCAAGTTTTAAAGTATCAAAACTATTTATTCAATAATAAAACAGAAAGCAGGACAAAAAAATGTTCCTTTTTTATTCTGCAGAACTCAACTGAAACAAGCTCTCAGAGAAGGTATCAATAATTTGAGGAAATCTGAACTAATACATTGGGCATAGGTATTGTACTAAATCAATAGTGGGCTGTGTACACCACAAATCGCTCACATTACCATACTTTCAGTAGTTATAGCTGTTGAACGGAATGAGCTATTGACTTCGGATTTTTGCTGTACAAATTCACTTGTGCTCTACTTTGTATTGGCAGTATTGCCAGATTTCAAATATGTCTGCAATCTAAATAAAAAATTTAATCAAATACTTGGTTTCCAAAATTAAAGTTGTTGTAACTTCGTTGTTAACCAATATTTTTTTATGAAATTTTGATGGTTTCATTTATAACGACTACGAATCCAATGGTGTGGTCAAATTCGGAAAAAAAACATGCCTAATAATTTTTTGCCGTTTTTGACGAAGAAAAAAACCATAGAGTGCTTTGGAAATGAAACTAAAGTTATGAAAATTTGTGTCAAGATACAGTTTTTGATGCTCAATATTTTTGAGATTGACTGAAAAATGCGTATTCTACAGGGGTGGTTCCATTTTAAATGGGTCACACTGTATCTAAATCATGTTTTTTTTTCTTTTTCTTTTCCTTATTTTTTGTTTTGTTTTATTTTCTTGTTTATCCTCCTTTTTTTTCACAAACATACGTTCCTTAACCTATTCCTTATCTACTATACACATGTTTGTTACTTACACTTTGTTAAATACTTTCTAAATACATGATTTTATATGCATTATTTTCCATTCGTTATCTTCATATAGCTATGTTGCCTGTTTTGTTATTTTATCTCCTATTTACACTTTGTTATGTACAGTTGTGTGCTCAAAAAAGTCGTCTAGCAGTTTTAATTAAACTGCTTATCGACTTTGACAAGTCATCGACAAGTAGTGTCAAAATGTGTCAAATGTGTACGTGTACTACTTTTCTATGAAATCTGGAACATTATAGGCCTTGTACCTTGTACGACGTTTTTATGCACACAACTGTACATGTTGTTAAATACATTGCTTTCTTTCGATGTTCCCATTATGTTAATTGCTTTTGTTATATTAATTCCCCATTTATACTTTGTTATGTACATGTTGTTATATGCATTGCCTTCATTCGTTATTTACATTATGTTATGTTCTCAAAATTGACCACGTTTGTGTCAATCTGGGTTGGCTCTTTGTTCGTCTTTCAGAATCATTAGATCCCCATTTGTTGATTGCTTGCAGTATTGGTCTTGTCAGTATCGTCTTGTCTGTTATCCTTGATGTCATGTTCAGTAATCTCAATTTTGTTGTCAATTCTTGTCTCGCTTCTACCCTTGTTTCCAGTGTGCATGTCTGCATTATATGTGTTTTGTCATATGCATGTGTTTTGTCATATGCATGTTCCGTCCGTCTGTCTTAGGTTAAATCTCCTGTAGTATGTTTGTAAATGTCTGTGTCCCGTTAATTATTGTGTTGCTTTCCAGTTTATTTTTATTTTATCCCGCCTCACTTTTATTATTATTCGAGAAGCAATATGATCCACGGAGGAACCGCAATATTTGCGAAAATTGATATCACTTTTAAAGTACTGAATGTTAATAAATTCAATATAGAACAGTCATGTGAGTTCTGTGCAATCGAGTGACCGAAGAAGAAACTCACTATTTTGACCTTGTATAGATTCGGCAAGGGTAATATTGGTGTATTTTTCGAAAACTTGGAGAGTGTTCTGAATGATATTATTTCACCTGAAACAAGAATAATAATAGTAGGCGATTTCAATATAAATTTCAAGGTTATCTCTAAAGAGTTATTGATCTGAATTGTATTCTTATGTCTTTTGGTTTGTCAGCTACCATAAGTGATTACACAAAAATCACAGCTACATCATCTACTTGTCTGGACAATATAATAACGAATATTAGTGAATCTCTGTTTGAGAGTGGCGTTATAGAACCTTGCCTTTCCGACCACCGTGGCCAGTTTATAAGTATTCAGGAGAAAGAAGTTGTAAATTCAAACTTTTTCTACAAGAGGCCTTTCAGTAAAAAATCCATTTCAAATATAAAAAATGCTCTAGCTTCTGTTGATTGGACAATTTTCAAATCCAGTGGAAATGTTGAGTACTTGGCAAATTTCTTAGTAAAAATCTACAATGATGCTGGGAAGAAATATGCCCATTAAGGAAATATTCTACAAATGTCAAAAAATCATTCCAGTTAAGTGGTTTGATGAAAGTCTTGAATCTATGAGAGATTTGTTATCAGCTCTGAAACTTAGAGGCTGATGTTACTAAAAAAAAAACAACTGACGTTGATAATTACATTCAATTCAAAGCGATATACAACTGTTCGTTGAAGAAAGCGAAAAAGGCAGATTATGATCGATATATTATGTATAAACAAATCGAAAGCATGCTGGCAGATAATAAACTTTGAAAGAAATAATTTTCACCGTGTCAATTCGGTTCCCAATCTTACCTCTGATGATTTCAATGATTTTTTTGTCAATATTGCTGTCGATATAATGAATTCCTTACCACTTGTATCGTCCAGTAAACTTCTAAATTTCAAAAAATTTCCAGCCCTTGCGGGTCTTTTCATTTGACGCCGGTAACACCTCAAGAAGTATCGGATGCCATAAAATTTCTGAAAAAATCTGATATACATGAACTCAACTCTCAAATTATAAGAGATACTAGCGACATTATTTAAGTTCCACTTACTAATCTGATAAACTCTATCTTCATATCAGGAATATTTCCTGATTGCTTTAAATTTTCCAAAATAACACCGTTGTTTAAAAAAGGTGATAGAAATAATATCAACAATTTCCGTCCTATTTCCATTATCTCAGTCTTTGTGAAATTAATAGACAAAATCTTGAATGAACGATTAAGGTGCTATTTCGAGTCAAATAATTTTTTTAGCAACACTCAATATGGTTTTCGACCCAATCGCTCTACTGCTCTCTCTGTCTTGAATGTCGTGGATGATATAATATCTATCTTGGAGGATGGAACGCAAGCTGCTATCACCCTGTGTGACCTTTCCAAGGCATTTGATTGCGTATCACATGATATATTACTTGATAAATTAAATTATTATCGGATTAGGGGAGTACCACTCAATCTGATACAATCCTATCTGGAAAACCGCGTTCAAGCGGTTAGTATTGGAAATTCTTTACATGATTTCAAACATAATGAGCATGGTGTCCCTCAAGGGTCTATATTAGGACCGTTGTTATTCATAATATACACAAACGACTTGAGTAACTATATGGTTCCAGTGGAAACTGTTTCATTTGCAGATGATACGATATTCTTCCATGTTGGAAAACTGAGATCGGAGCTGTATAGAACTTATGAAGAATTAGCTAATAAATCAGGAAATTGGTTCGCAGCCAATAAACTCAAATGGAACAACAATAAATCGCAATCTCTTTATCTTTCGTCCAAGAATGCCACAGAAACTCATTCTGCAAATTTACTAGGAGTAACTCTGGATAGTGATCTATCATGGAAACCTCATATTACCAAATTGAAAAGCAAACTCAGCAGTGCTCTGTTTATCCTACGACAACTTCAAACTGTAACCAATTTCAATGCACTCAGAACAACATATTTTTCGTTATTTCTTTCGCACATCAGTTACGCTACTATTCTTTGGGGTGGTTTGCCTGATTTTCTCTCAATTTTTCGTTTTCAGAAAAAGCTTACAGGATCTTATCCAGTGTAAGCTATCCGAAACACTGCCAACCTTTGTTTATCAAGCACAGAATAATGCCCCTGCCGTGTTTGTATATTTTTTATGTTCTGATAGAGATTCACAAAAACTCCTCGATGCTCACTAAGCAATCTGATATACACAGCTATGGTTCTAGACAAGCAGATCACCTGAGACCAAACAGGTTCCGCCTAACCAAATCTGAGAGAAATTCACTGAATTATCATCTCTACAATATACTACCACCAGAATTGAAATCATTTAGTTTAAACTTATTCAAAATAAAGATAAACAAATTATTTTTGACGCATTGCTTTCATTCCACAGAGAAATACATTGGACATTTCAGACTTTGTAGTAAATAGAATTCGTCTCTCCTAATTTCCATTCTTATGTTCACTTTCTATGTTTTTTTTCATCTATTAACCACACTTTAGCACCATTTTAACAATAATTCACAATATTTTCACACTATACGTGATGTATAATGATTATATATTTCAACAATGTATTATATTTTATATTTTAAAAATATTTTATATTTCAACAATTTTCTGCTCTACAGTATTGTCGTTTTTTATGACGTGCTACAAACATGTATTTGTAATGTAGTTGAATGAATATACTCTACTCTACTCTATTATGTTTTCATAGAGGTTCTTTCCCTTGTCTGTTTCTTCCCAGAAGGTTTGCCATATTTCTTCTTCTCTTTCTTTTTTTATTTTTCTGAGATCCTGCTTTGTTCTTGGTAGATATTCACTCCTTCTTATGATGGCAAAGTCGGTTTCTGGTTTTTACGAAAACATCTCTAATGATTGGCCTATTGAACAACCATCACCATTGCACTGTGAACACGCTACAGTGCGGTATAAACCAATTTTTCTTCAGACGGATCAACATCCTATTTGATCATCTGGTGCTGGGGATTGATTCATTGTTATTGGCCGAAACTTATTAGAAACGTACTTCCACCCCGATTCACGATAGCAATATCATTACCTTTTGATATGTTCAAATGTTGCATCAGTTGTAGGCACTGAATATGTCAATTGAACGCGGGTATTTTTGGTTGTATCTTTGACACAAGAAAAAAATCTCAATATAAAGAAATGGACCTCTCTACCTACCATCGTACCTTTTTATTTACCAACTCAGTCTACAGCAACATCTGTCGTTATCCCTTCCACTTCTTGCTGCGTTCTCCTCGCTTCGTCGACCCATGATGAATACCTGGTATTACTGAAAGATATTTAAATTTCTCTTTGATGACGGGATGGTTGGTTGGTTGAAAGCTGACGAGCCAGAGACAGGGTTGGCACTTGGCTTCCCTTGACACTGCGACCAGCTGTGGTCTATTGTATCACTCTGTCGTCAGTGGTTCCTCATTCGAACAGGTTTGTGCCTTTAATTAGGTTTAGAAGCCTGTTGATGAGTTTCTTTGAATTCATGCCTGTTTCCGGGCTGATCTCTCCAAAGGTTCTGTGTCGCCTACCACTTAGATCGCCACAGTCGAAGATAATATGAGAGGCTGTTTCCTCCTCTTCATCACATAGCCTATACTCCACGGTTTGCCTGCGTACTCCCATGGTGTTAAGGTGTTTTCTTAGGCCGCATTGTCCAGTCAACAGACCTATTATTATAAGAGCCTTCGTTCGGTTCAGGTTCAAAAGGTCAGCCGTCAGGGTACGGTTTGGATGCCCAACTATGACTTTGCTGTGTATTTGCGCGACAGTTTGATCCCAATATTGTTGGTGTCTTCTTTTTATCCACTCGTCGATCAGGGTCCTGCATCAGTTTTTGCTAATCCCATGTACAGGTTCTGGCACTGTGAATGGCGTTCCAGAGGCTTGTCTAGCTAGCTGGTCTGCTTAGACGTTGCCTTCAATGCCTCTATGACCTGGCACCCACATCAAGGTGACCTTGTTGTGTTTTGCCAGCTCGATGAGGTTCTGAAGGCAGTCTCAGACCAGTTTGGACTTTATCTGTATAGAGTTGAGTACTTTGATAGCACTTTGACAGTCAGATAGAATGTAGATGTGTTTTTTCCTATAACCACTGTCTAGATTCTTCTATATGCAAACCATAATAGCATTTGTTTCAGCTTGGGATATCGTGGAGCATTTGCCAAGTGGTATCATGTAATCCCTTCTTGGCCTTACTCCATGTATTCCTGTTCCCGTTCCTTCAACTGTTTTGAACCGTCTGTATACCAGACTATGTCCGCAGTTGATTGTGATTCTATACTCGGGGCCCATCCAGATCCATCAATTCGTGTTTCGAATGGTTTTTCGAATGAGTATAGGGGTTTTATGTAGTCTGAAATCATTTCGAATTCTTCGAAGTTGATTACATGAGTGAAGTCCAGTTGTTCGGATTTTCCAGTTTTTTGTTTGTTATAGTCTGTAGGCACTCATCATGGCCTCTCCAATGATATGTAAGTCAAGGGGTTCGAGGTTTAGGATGATTTCCATTGCAGCTGTTGGAGTGCTATTCATTGCACCCGTTATACAGAGACAAGCAAGCCTCTGGATTTTCCCAAGGTTGGTTTTTGCCTGTCTTTGATTTGTTTTTGGCCACCATAAGAGTGAGCCATGAGTTATTCTTGGTCTTATTACCTCTGTGTGAAGCCAGTGCATGGTTTCGGTTTAGCCCCCAGGTTTCTTGTCAAAAATCAGCCCTAGATATTTCACCTGCTCTACTACTTGTAATGTTTCGCCGCATAGTCTGGGAGGTATGAGATCTCCCATGTTTCTTCTCTGGGACCTAGTGTTGTTTTGTTCGGATTTGCCCTTTGGCTCTCTCTGTTACACCATTCCTCTACTGTCCTTAGTGCATTTTGCATTAGCTCTGAGGTTGTTCGAGTATTCTTTCCCTTGATGAGGATGACCAAGTCATCTGCATACCCTTGAGAGACCCTTGGTTATTCAGAGAAATTAGCAGTTCATCTACAACCATGTCCCACAGAAGGGGGGATAGTATGCCCCCCTGTGGGGTCCTCTGGAAATTTCAACCTGCTCTGTTTCCTCGAACATGTTGGCTTGGACCAGTCTATTGTGAAGCATTGAGTGTATCCACCTGCAGGTGGTTTCGTCAATACCTCTTCGAGTGACCGCAGAGACCATACTTCCAAAAGAGGTGTTGTCGAAGGCTCCTTCGATGTCTAGAAAAGTGCATAGTGCAATTTTTTTATTTGCTAGAGACTCTCCAAGCCTTGAAACAAGCTGATGAAGTGCTGTCTCGCATGATTTTTCTGTTAGATAGGCATGTTGGTTTTGATGTTAAGGCCGTTCTACAAGAGCGATTTCCCTTATGCCTCTATCTATCAGTGTTTCTGAAATTACGATAGGCTTATTGGTCTGTATGCCTTTGCCTGGTCGTATGAGTCCCGTCCAGGTTTTGGGATAAAGACCACGTTTACAGTTTTCGAGGTTTGAGGTAGCCATCCCAATGCTAGGCTCAGCCTGTACAGTCTGCACAGTTCTGGTGCTAGATATCCAACTCCGCTCTGAAGTAGTATGGGAAATACTCCATCTGGGCCCAGAGACTTGTAAGGCTTGAAGGAGTTTATTGCCCACACTACTTTTGAATGAGTTACCGTTCGTTTGGCCACTTCCCAGTCTGCCCTTTTTGCCCTCAAATGATGGTTTGCAGGGATTTCATATCTGGGTGTTATAGAATTATTCATTTAGATTTGTTTTGTACACTTTGTATTTATTTCAATTTCTTGATGTTACTGGGGATATTGATAATCAGAGCGGGGGTTTTGACAAGTAATGGATAAAAGTCAATATCCAAATTGTAAAAACCAAATAAAACTCAATTTCAGACAGAGTTGGGTATTTATTATATAAAAAGAAGCCAGTGCTTCAACAATTCTGGTCCTTCGAGCTAAAGAGATAACAATTTGTTGGAAAATAAATAAAATGTCCACAACCGAAGTGAGGAGGAGTAAGAGAGAAAATAAAGGAATACCGCCATCCAAGTACACAGAAGGATCGCGGCATGAAGAGAAAGAACGGTCCAAAGTACCGTCAAAGTCCAAGAAAACTAACACAAGTTCATTGCGAAGGAAGAAACAATTAGCTGAAATCTCCAGGCAAGAACTAGAAATTCAGAAGAAGCTGATCCAGAAAGAATTGGAAGTGAGACAAGCTGAACTTGAAGAGAGTCAAGATCTGGGGTCTACTGAAAGCAGAGAATCATTATTGTTGATGGAAGAATTGAATCTTGGGGAAAATGAAACTGAATTACTCAATATGGATTTGGAAAAGATTCGTATACAACAATGGATCAATAATATTCCTTCGGTGCATACCTTTGCTGATAAATCCATATCCTTTAGTTCTAGGTCTGGTAGAGCTGAGAGTTTTGAAGTGGTGAAAGAGGTGCCGGAAGTGGAAGGAATGTATTCTGTCAAGATGTCCAAGGTAAACCCGGAGAAAAATAAAGGTGATGAAAATAAATTCAGTCAATTCATGGCAAGACAATCGTTGAATAAAGAATTGCCGATCTTCAGCGGAGATCCAAAAAATTGGCTTCATTTCATTTCTCAGTTCAGAGAAACATCTAAGGTATGTGGTTTCACTGACATAGAAAATATATCTAGACTTCAGAAATGTTTGAAAGGAAAAGCGCGAGATTCTGTGCAGGCTTTGTTGAATTTCACTAGTGAAGTTGATAAAATGAATACAAATTCTGCAATCCCGATTTTGCAAACCGGAATTTATCATTCAGGATTTGATTTCTACGGTAAGAAAGTTTCCTGTTTTGAGAGAAGAAAACTAGAAAACGTCATAGAATTTTCTAATGTTATACAAAATTTAACAGTCACTTTGACAAGTTTGAATTGTCAGTCACATTTGATGAACCCACAACTTCTTTCAGAAATGATTTCGAAACTTACTCCTAGTTTGAAATTGGAATGGGGTAAACGTGTGAACACAACAAAAACAAATGGTTATACCATTATGGATTTTTCTTCCTGGCTCTGTGAAATTGCAGATGCAGTAAGTTCCATTGCAACACTCGAATCTGAAACGGACAGGAGAAAGAGATTTGTATGTACTACCACATCTACTTCGGATGTAGGAAGAGACGTGATGTTCTATAGAGGAGTGCTTCTGAGAATCGTCCCAATTATTCTTTCTGGCCCGGAGGGTGAATACTCCACCTTTGCACTGTTTGATGAGGCATCTACTGTCACCCTGTTGAGCGAGCATGTTGCAGATAGAATTGGAGCTACTGGACAAGTGGACCCTCTGAAAATTCGATGGACGAATTCGATCACCAATGAGGAAATAGACTCTAGGAGAGTAAGTCTGGGAATACGAGGAAAAAATGAAAATGAAAAGTTTGAGTTAGAAAACGTCAGAACGGTAAGATGTCTTGATTTGCCAATACAAACAATAGATTCTAAGTTGATGAGAAATTGGAAACATTTGATTCAATTATCACCTCGTGAATTGAATTCTATGAGAAATGCTAAACCTGAAATGTTGATAGGTCAGGATAATATTGACTTAATAATTGCGAGAGAAGTCATTGAAGGAAAAAAAAATGAACCTATGATATCCAAAACTAAATTGGGATGGGTTATTCATGGGAATACCTCTAGTATAAGAGGACGAATTGATGTAATATTTCACATCAGTGACAAAGATGATGAACTTCTTGAGATGGTAAAACAATCATTTAAACTAGAAAACATGGGCATAAAGTTTCCTGAAAAAAGTTTAAAATCAAGAGAAGATGAAATAGCTTTAGAAATCATGGAAAAAACGTCTAGAAAACTTGAAAATAAATGGGAAATAGGGCTTTTGTGGAAAACAGATGACATAAAATTGCCGGAATCAGAATTTAATGCGTTGAAAAGGTTAAAATCCATAGAATCAAAAATGCAAAAAGATAGTCGGTTTGCGAAAGAGTATAGCACCAAAATTCAAGAATATTTAGATAAAGGTTATGCAAAACAACTTTCGAAAGAAGAAGTTGAACGTACACAAGACAAAGTGTGGTATTTACCACATTTTGGTGTCACAAATCCTAACAAAGCAGGAAAACTCAGGTTTGTCTTTGATGCGGCAGCCAAAATTAAAGGGATTAGTTTGAATGATTGTTTACTAAAAGGTCCCGATTTACTTAATAATTTACCGAGTGTTTTGTTCAAATTCCGAGAAAGAAATATTGCTTTTACTGGTGACATAAAAGAGATGTTTCATCAGGTCGTAATAAAACCAGAAGACAGAGACGAGAAATATTGCTTTTACTGGTTAAATTGTGAGGAGAGATCGGAGTTTATAGAATGAATGTGATGATTTTGGTGCCGCATCTTCACCCTCATGTGCAACTTTCATAATGAGAAAAAATGCTTTGCAATTCGGGAATGAGGCTTCAAGAGCGGTCGAAGCTATTTGTCATCGACATTATGTCGATGACTACTTAGATAGTGTCGACACCGAGGAGGAAGCGTCAGAATTGATAAATCGTGTTGTGGAAATCCATAAAAGTGGAGGATTTTTGATAAGAAATTGGATTTGCAATTCAAAACAGGTAATGAAAAATATTCCTAGTGAATTGAGAACAGGTGAGATGAAAGATCTTGATTTAGATAGTGACTTGCCAAAGGAAAGAGTCCTGGGTTTGTATTGGGATCCAAATAAAGACACGTTTGTATTCAATATAAAATCAAACAAATTTCAAGATATTCTTCAAAGGAAACGAAAAGGCACAAAAGGGAAGTATTGAGAATTTTGATGTCTGTGTTTGACCCACTAGGCTTTCTAAATAATTTTTCTGTTAAAGCAAAAATTTTGATACAGGAGATATGGCGATCCGGAGTCACATGGGATGAAGACTTAGCTGATACTATAAATGAAAAATGGATCAGTTGGCTGTTGGAACTAGAACATATAAGAGGATTTAACATACCAAGGTGCTATATATTTGATATTTTTCATTCAAAAAATACTCAGTTACATGTATTCTGTGATGCCAGTTCCAAAGTTTTTGCAGCCGTTGTTTATATAAGAGCAGAAATAAATTCAATTTTTACACGTCTCTCATTATGGCAAAATCAAGAGTTGCCCCTCCTTTGAAACCCATTTCAATTCCTAGGCTTGAACTTCAAGCTGCAGTGTTGGGAAGTCGATTATCAAAATTTATTCTAGAAAATCATAGCTTGAAAATCAACTCAACTTTTTTCTGGACTGATTCCAAAACAGTAATCAGTTGGTTGAGATCAGAGAATGCTTATAAATTCAAACCTTTTGTCGCTCACAGGTTAGTAGAAATAGAAGAATTGACAGACATTTCAAACTGGCACTGGCTTCCTACTGCAGAAAACGTAGCAGATGATGCAACAAGAGGAAACAAAATCATTGACTGGAGTGCGGAAAGCCGATGGGTAAGTGGGCCAAATTTCCTCAAGAAGCCTGAAAGAGAATGGTTTAAACAGGAAATATTTGAAATAGATTCCACAGAAATGAAAAAAGAATTTATAGCTGTAACGCTACAAATACAAGAATCTGATTCCTTACCTGACATCAAAAGATTCTCCCCATGGTTCAGATTGATCAGAGCAACAGCGTGGTTACTGAGAATTTTACATATCAAGAAAAGAATATCAGACCCTCACATAAAAAAGTTACCTTCAGAATTGCTACCTGATGAAATTCATATGGCTGAGAACGTATGGATTAAGAATATACAAGAAAACGATTTCGCAGAAGAAATTGAAAATTTGAAGAAAAATAAGCCATTGACGAAAAAAAGTAAGTTATATACTCTTTCGCCAATTTTGGATAATAATGGGATTTTGAGAGTCCGAGGAAGAATATTAACATCTCATTCATTGGCTGAAGACACAAAATTTCCTATTATATTGGACAAGAAAAATCGTTATACCAAACTATTAGTTGGTCATTATCATTTGAAAGCTGGCCACCATAATCAAAACTACGTTGCCAATGAATTGAGACAAAAATTCCACATTATAGGGCTAAGAGCTGCTGTGAGAAGCTGCTGGGTATCCTGTCAACACTGCAAAAATCGTAGAGCAGTCCCGATTATTCCAGAAATGGCACCTCTTCCACTTTGTAGACTTGAAAGTTTTGTCAGACCATTTTCATTTTCGGTTATGGATTTTTTTGGCCCTTTAGGTATCACCGTAGGAAGAAGGAAAGAGAAGCGATATGGTGTGCTCTTTACATGCCTCAGTACAAGAGCCATCCATTTGGAATTGGCAGCAACACTGACCACGGATTCGGCGATCATGGCTATCCGAAGAATGGCAGGAAGAAGAGGTTGTCCCCAGAAGATTTATTGCGACAACGGTACCAATCTGCATGGTGCTGACAAAGAACTGCGGAAGGCGATGGCAGAACTAGATCAAGATGAGATCCTCAGGCAACTATCTTCGAAAGAAATAACATTTGTTTACAACCCACCTGCAAGTCCTCACATGGGGGGTAGTTGGGAGCGACTAATAAGGTCTGTCAAAATCGCTTTGGGAGCAACACTGAAAGAAAGGTCACCCAGAGAAGAAATTCTATTGACTTATTTGATTGAAGCTGAAAACATAGTCAACAGCAGACCACTTGTTCACGTTCCTTTGGAACCTGGTGATGAGGAAGCTCTAACACCCAATCACTTTCTAATAGGAACGTCCAGCTCAGTAGTAGTTCCTGGCCATTTTTGTGAGGGTGACTTGATTTCCAGAAAACATTGGAAAATCTCCCAATTTTTTGCCGATTGTTTCTGGAAAAGATGGTTACGAGAATACCTCCTACATTGACCAGGAGAACACAATGGTTTTCAAGAGACCCTAGAAAATTGAAGATAGGGGACATTGTTATAATTCTCGACGAGAAACTACCAAGATACTGTTGGCCAAAAGTGGATCTTGGAATAGAGTCTATTCAGGTGTCGCTGGACAACTTCGATCAGCAGAAGTAAAACACAATTTGGTGTTTCAAGAGGCCAACAGTCAAGTTATGTATCCTCGACGTACACAGAGAAGAAGACTTCACCAAGAAAGTTGGCAATAAAACTATGAAAGAAGACTGAAAATTTGTATTGAAATTAGATTTCAATACGGGGGCGGAGAATGTTATAGAATTATTCATTTAGATTTGTTTTGTACACTTTGTATTTATTTCAATTTCTTGATGTTACTGGGGATATTGATAATCAGAGCGGGGTTTTGACAAGTAATGGATAAAAGTCAATATCCAAATTGTAAAAACCAAATAAAACTCAATTTCAGACAGAGTTGGGTATTTATTATATAAAAAGAAGCCAGTGCTTCAACACTGGGGTTTTAATTTGTGGTGACAGTGGATCCTGGGAAGTGTGTATGGAGGAAGAGTTCTATAGTTTCCTTCCCAGTGTTGGTGTGATTGCCGTTGGGTTTTTTGTGAGTCTTTCGAAAGGATGCGGTGGAGTCTTGCTCTTTCTGAGGTTTGTTCTGTGTCCTCACAGAACTTGCTCCATGACTTTCTTTGTTCCCCTCTGATTTATTTGTTGTATTCTGTGAGAGTTTTGGAATAATCCTCCCAGTCACCAGTTTTTTTCGCACGATTAAATAGTTTGCGCGTTTTATTTCTAAAATATGTGAGTTCGGTGTTCCACCAGCTCACTTTACCTTTAGTGGTGCTGCGCTTCAGAGGGCAGTTGTTATGATATGAAGTTATGATACGGGATACACTGTCAAAATAAAAATAGAACATATGTTGATCTAAAATAGGGAAAACACAATTCATAAATAGGTACTGATAATGAATAGTCAAAAAATGGATGAACCTTCGCGTATTTAATCCGAAGAACCTAAAGAGGTTTCTATAATTCATCGAAAGTAATTGGTTTCCAGAGTCAAACTCTCTGGGTGCTCCAGTATACGTTTCATGAGCAAATAATTTAGGTTTGAGCTGAATTTATCTATGCAATCTCATTTGATCGTTATTATAGTTTCACTACACCGGAGTGAAAGTAGAAACATCAACAATAATTTCACTATGATTCTATAAACCTTCACCTTTGGAAAAAAGAGCATATAGTGTTTGTCATGAAAGTGTGTTTTACTGGATCGCATAGTTGACGGTCTTCCCTACGATTCGTCAATTCTCATGTTCGCTTCACAAAATACCATTTCTACTCCTAAGATTACAATTTACCAGTTCTCTTATGTTCCGAACTGGCTCACATACGTTTGCAAAACATTGAGAGATGAACAATATATCCTAGTAACGAGGTACTCGTCAAACAAAATTCAACTTTCATCCATTTCGGAGTCGGGCTTCAATTGTTCGTTCAGCGGATTTCGTAACAAACGTAATGGATGTTTCTCATGTTTCGCCTACATAGTTATGAATCTCAAATGTCAACGAAACTTTGATTTCAAATTAGAGTTTATTACTCCAGTCGTCGTCTCGCTCTGAAAATTTTCAACCAAGCTCGTTAAATTTTCGCCGGCGCGGCGCGCAGTCAAAGTTGTGAATTGTTTGTTTTATTTGTTTGTGTCATTTCGTTTGATATACTTTCGGTTTCAACCCTATCGTGGAAATATAAGTTTATAGAAGGATCCCTTCCCTGTGATATTTTAATTAACATGGTTCTCATGTACTTTTTGCCATATGGATGTGTTTTTTGGAGATTAGCTGGTTTGCTCATAATGTTTATTTTCCGTCCAGAGCTCATAGGCAGTTCGAAGCGTCTTGGGAACGTTTCAAAGTTACAGGTGACGTGATAAATATTATTCGAATTTTATTTCACCTAAAATATTTTTTACGGCAACCTTCCACTTGGCGAATCCTTTTTTTTTTCTAGAAATTAGAATTTTTCCGGTCTAGTTCGGAAGTATGTATTTCTCGGTCTAGGCAGGAAATAATAACATCATTGTTGTCATTGTACTTGATAACCAAATAATAGTATGAAAATGTAGGTGGTATGTAAGATGCCTGAAAACCCTGGTGTATTCACTGATTAGATTTTGTTTAGAATTTTTGGGGGACAACAAATGGAAAACGTTCAATTCTGCTTAGAACTTCATTAGTAGATGGCGCGGTTAAGGAATGTTAGTTGTTTGTGACACGCAAAATATCAAACTTCAAACCTATGAAATTTTCTTTTTCTGTCAACATAACTTCATGCAAAAAATTGTTAAATGATCGTTTACAAAGATTATAGTTCTACGAACAAGATCCCGCTCAGAACAGTTGGCGCGAAAATGAGATGAAATCCTCGAAACTTACTACAATGTTTACATCTGTCTGTCAAAAATAAGATTTTTCTTGATGTCCTGGTGATTTTTTTGAAGTGATTTCTTCTCAAATGGCCTTTTTGAGATCATGGAAACTTCCACGAAGGAATGAGAAAAGGTAGGAGAGTGGACTAATGTCTCTAGATGATGAATTAACTTGAAAATTGAGGGGATTGAAAAATGTCCCCGATGACATTGTTCCATTAAACTTTCCGATACAAACTATCACCAAGCCATTCACTGCCCATCTCTGCCGGACTATTACCTCTCTAACAACCTTCTTATATGAACAAAATCAGAGAGTTCATTGTATATATCATAAAATCTGTTGATGAAGTTGAGAAATCGATGGATTCTGGTGTGCGACAGTCTAGCTGCTTCCAGCTATCTTAGAATGACTTCTCAGGAAAAGGTGAGCCCTATTAACAAAGGTGACGGGAGAAATCAATCATCTAAATGCTTATCTTTTATTTTTCAGTAACACCCGCATGAGATCGGAAAAGGAGGGCGATCTTAACCAAGGAAGAACAAGGCCCACTCCCAAAATCGATAGGGCTAATGACTATGATTAGGATAATGATCACTTTTTAATAAACACATGAATTTCACAAGTAAGCGTGGGCTTTCCATTCTATGAAGATATCTTGATTGTGGCTAGTGAATTCCGATCCGTCACAGAGGGTTCCATGGATCTTTGGAAGAAAATATCAACTATATTTAGAATTTTCCAATACTTTTAGTCAGAGAAGATTCAAATTAATTTATACATATACGAGTCATTTTACTAGTAGTGGAGTAATATTAGATTTTAGCTTCAGAAAGTTAGGGGACTGTGGGAACTTTTTACTGTACAGTAGTAATGATGTAAGGAACAACATATGAAAAGTTACCAACCGTAAAGTGTGTGCTTAATTTATTATTTAACAAATAATTTGCAAAATTACATTGTTTATCGAATATCTTAAAAAATAAATAAATAATTCGAAAGAATGGAAGATTTTAAATAAAAAAGGTGTATAAATATTTTTTTTAATGAAAACTGTAAGCTGCAGATTTTTTTTCTAACGTACGAAAACGTGATGTAGCGACACTTGAGTGCATCTCTTGAGGAGCACGTAGCCACGAGCGCGCTTCACTTGATTTGTTAAAACTTTTGATCTAATTGATAAAATTAAGCTAACAAAAATTTAAATGAAAGAAGAAAAAGTAGCTAAAGAGATGTCTTGTTTTCAAATGTAAAAAAAATCAATAGGAATAGTCTCGGGAATAGTACATATATGAAGTTACGTCAAAGTAGAATTTTCTATAAAATCAATTAAAGATCTGCCATTCTTTAAATTTTCAAGATAAACATCTGAAATTGTAAGTTTAGTCCCAAAATGACACTTAAAAAGGGTGCAACCAAAAAGAATTATAAAATTTTATTTAAAGAAATACAGTCGTCAAAATATTGAATAATTTCAAAAAATGAATGAATGATTTTTTATTAGGACATGCTTCAAAAACTCTAGTTCAAAACTGATATCAAGATTTTTCAATAGTACTTTCTAAGCTTGTAATCTGTACTTCAAGAAGGTTTGATGGTTTTATTAAAAATTAATTAAATAAAATTTGACAAAAATAAACAAATGTTTCAAAATCCGTGAAATTTTTTGTTAAATAAAATTTAATAAAGTTTAATAGAAAAAAAATAATAAAACCAAAATTTATATTTTACTCCAAACAAGGTATACGCAGCGTATTTTTTTTTCTTTTTTAATGTAAGTGTAAATTGTATCAAATACGAAAATATTGGGTTTTTCAGTAATTTGACGCATTGTTCATTTTTATAAATGAGTTCCTGCTTAAAATTTTTGTTTAGAATAGAAATATAAGTTTATCTTTTGATGTACTTTATATTGGATCGAAAATATCATATTTGAATGTTACAGAGAGATTGAACATCAGAGAACACTTGATCGGTTAGTTTAGTGCCCACCTGACGCTCTACGTATGAAATCTACTTTTACGACTGGCCACGCCATCGTTTTCCCAATGTCATATTCTGGTTCAGCAACCTCAAAAACCCCTATAGCATCAATTTGGGTCAAATTTGCATAACAAAATTGTGTTTCATTGTTTAAACAATTAATAAACAAGCAGCGCACGAATATAAGTTCATAACTTTTTTCTGCAAGCAATTTCTAAGTAATATCAAAAGGTTTTAGGAAAATCCATGGAGTCCTCCAGGATTCCAAAATAATGTTTCACTCCGCTATATGAAGGTAATTTGAGTTCTTGCGATAAGATAGTCGTGTTGTCTGCCAAAATAGTGAACACCTCTTAATTTGTCCAAATGCTGAGAGGTTCTTTCACTTAGACAGAATTCGATCCAATTGAAGCTTCGTCCTCTGAAGCTGTAGAAATGAAGCTTATGTAAGAGTGAAAAGCTTTAGATATGTCGCAAAACACTTCCTTCAGACTAGAATATAGATTTTTCAGAAAGCTTTGGTTTGAAAGCTAAATTATGTAATTGTATGTAATTCACAGCACTTCATAAAATCATTATCCGCTCCATCATAAGATTTTCATCATGAGCAAACAGGGACAGGAATACATAAGTACCAACTCGGTGGAGCCGTATCAATAGAAAATTAACCATACAAAATAAATTGGTACGGTTCATAATTAGAATTATTTCGGAACACCTCTCGAAAATTCTATATAACACTGACATAAGTACATGGAATAGTTTGTTCTAAAATATGTTACATCGATCGATCAACCTCAAAATATTTCACAACGAATTGACATAACCTTAAAGGCGACAAAAGCACAATCACAGAACGGATCAGAGACACAAATCACAAAAACACCCTGTGTGGTCTGTAATTGCAGTTTACTGAATTATGACAAGAAACGACGTCGGCGCCATCTGAAACTCTAGATAACTCCCTTTATCAAGTGGGCTGGTGTCCCCCAGTTTGTCCCAATATTTTACAGGTATAAGTGAATACACCATGGTTTTTAGACATCTTAGTGGTATGCTTCAGAAGAATGCAGTTGATCATTACCATAGCAACGAAATAACGACCTACCAATTTGACATATAATTTACATTTTGCCTTTCAAAATTTGCATGATTTCTGGTCGCGATTATTGCAATAAATCATGGAAAGCAGCAGTGAAAATGTACCTGATGAAATTTTCAATGCAGTAAGTAGCTGCTGCGACAGCACAATTACTACCTGAAAAATAAAAGTTCAGGTACCAAAACGTTCATAATTTGTTCACGAAATAGATGGATAGAAAGAAATACAAAACTATTACAGAAGACGAAATTTTGGCTTATTTGGCACGAAAATCAGAAATTGTTCAATCCTCTACCTTGTGGAATATGTACTCTATGCTGAAAAGTACTGTTTCAGATACGAAAACGTTCATAATTTGTTCACGAAATAGATGGATACAAAGAAACACAAAACTATTAAAGAAGTCGTAATTTTGGCTTATTTGGCACGAAAATCAGAAATTGTTCAATCCTCTACATTGTGGAGGATGTATTATATGCTGAAAAGTACTGTTTGAGTGAAGGATAATGCAAACACGTTCCGAAAGATTATTGCCTTTCTTAAAAGGAAAAACGTGGTTATAAAGCAAATAAATTGAAAGTTTTCAGCAGCGAACACATCAACAAATTTATTAGGGCAGTGGAAGTATAGTAGGGAAGCAGGAAATTACACCTAAAGGTGATTTTGAGAGGGGCACCGATGGCTAATAAACCTCTGAATTTGACACAAATACACCTTCAAAACATTCAAACAAAATATGCAAAACAAAACACGAAAACCACCTCATCAATCTCACATTCAAACAGAACACAAACTCAAATCCAAACTCAAATAATTTACACAGACCAAACGCAAAAATACACTCAAATACTCGAAACCACCTCCAAACATGACACAAGCACACCCGCAAAAGCACTCAAACAAAACACGCAAAATTACAAATAACAAATTAACCCTCAAATAAATCACACAAGAATGCAAACTCCCAAGCCAAAATACTCAAACACACGCGAAACAACTCAAAACACAAAACTCAAAAACAGTCAAATCAGCAGATCCACAAACAAGACACAAATCACCCCATATATCCACAAAATAACACCACACAAAACACACACACTTCCTCAAATACCCCAAATTTTGTACCCTTAGCATTTTCTTAAACTGGTTTTTTGGACATTTCCAGTACATGATTTCATTGTCTTATCATACTTTGTTAATATTAAAAACACCTCGAATCCTCATACAAAAAACACATGACATTATAAGCACACGCAGGAGGGAAAGGAATTTTCAAAAGGACTAAAAACCGAGTATGAACCGTGCCAACCGTCAACACCAGCGGGGATGCTACGTTTGCCCTTGACTGATAAGGACAAGCCAAGCACCTGACACCGTACTTATATTATGAGTGGAACAAGTGTACATAGTAGCTTTAAGTTGTAAATATTAGGTTAAGTTCATCCAATGTGTAGTTACTCCTAAATAAATATTTTTGGATTTTGGATTGGTGGCTGGTAAGGTTGACGAAAGCGGCTAGTACTTGGATGGGTGACCACCTGACAAGAAAGGTGCGCGTTAAAATGCCCCAACAACTGTAGCGCAGTAGTATAATTGCAGCTGCAGGAGTCATATGAATTAGCACGAGGTATGACGATAGATATGCCGTCCTTCGGAGGGAACATTGAGATGGCGGTCCCGAGTTCATAGATGTTGAGCTCGTTGGAGAACCCTACCTCTGGAACAACATATGATTCGGAGGAAAAATTTCCGGTTGAGGAACTGTGCTCACCGGCGTTGGTGTTAAGCCCTGGTTACAGAAATAGGCAGACGTTAAATAAAGAGAGAAAGAATGGTAGTTTCAACATAAAATCACGATTGTAGGAAAAATTATCAACTTAGTTTGTTTACTTTCAGGTAGCAACAATCATTGGGCTGGTGCGAGTAGCCGGAAAGAACTAACAAAAATGTCAATTGATCCTATAAACGACCGGGAAGACATGTTGCATGTAAAAATATCGGATTCCAAAATACACATTGAAAAAACATTTGTTGTCAACTTTGTTGATATTTTTTTTATTTTCTAAAACTCAAAAAAAATATACAAACTCGGCAAAATTCTAATGGCTATTTTCTAACGCCATTGCAAAATGCTGTGACGTAGTCACCCGATCAACCAATCCCACGGTTGACAGTTCCAATCAATTTGGCAACGTTGCCATATTTTCAAATCTCAGGCCGCGCCTCCATAACAAGAATAAATGATTGGCTTGCTCCATCAAAAATCGTTTTGATGGACCAGAATGATTTATAATATCACAAATAACGAGGTGTATGTGCACTGTCAAATTGACAATATATTGTTTAATGGCAAATCGAATGTTTTTTCACCCTTTAAATCCGCTATCATCGCTTGACATTGCGAATAGTGTTCTAGCTCTGACATTTATAGTTGTCACAATCAACCCGATTACGCCTATTGACTGCTTGGTCGTTTGAGTCACAAAGAGCGCCAATATTAGTACTTCAAAATTTGCTGATTTTCAAATACGAATAAAAACTGCTGTAATTGAAATTTTAATATTTTTTTGTTTCCTAGGTTCATTTATTCATGCGTTATGTATTTTAAAGCATATTTGAAGCAATAATAATTTCTCGTGACGTCGCCTATTGGGCAACAAAACTACGTATTGTATAGGCATTATTTATCTTTACGATCTTTCCATACTCCTCACAAGAGACTATGAGACCAGTCATAAATTTCAATGAAGGAAAATGTTCGATTCAGCCAGTTGGTGTCCATAGTTTTGTAAATCTAGGATTGCAGAATTTTTGAAACAACCCAATCCTCATAATTGTGGAAATATCAATCAAATTTAAAAAGACACTGTGGCTGGATGTCTACCAATGACGCTGAAGGATATATACTTATAAAGGAGGGATACATACTCACAAACCAAATTTAAATTAATCGGATACCTCACCTTCATAAGATGATTTCAACAACAGGCATTTTAATATTCCAAGAATTTCAAACAAATTGAATCCCTTGAATATTAGCAATTTTCGAATAAAAGAAATGCCAATTTTGTTTTTAAAATAAATATATAGAAACATGCTTTATTGATTCGTTATTCCAGACGGTTGCCTAAAAAATGGTGTACGCAAGATACCCGGAGATTTTTTTCTGGACTCACAGACTTCCAGACACACCTAAGGCTCATTCTGGAATTCTGTCTACTCGTTCACATACTGCAAATGGCCAGCCAGACTTTTCATTTTTCATTCCCTACAATATATGTGGGTTCGACTATGTAAAATTTCTCAAATCGGTTTCGGATTATTTGCTTCTTATCAGTTCAGAGTAGGTGGAGCAGATAATGATTGATAACTGCGAACCCGAAAGAGATCATCAACATTCATCCATGTCTCGGTATTCGTGGGTAATTCGTCAACCAAGTGGAAATAACCACTAGGTAACGTCGTGTCGACTTCAACTACTGCAGTAGTTGTTGCAACAACAGTACTCGAGAAATGTCATCTTCAATATTGAGGTAAAATCATAGTAACAAGTATGCAAAAAGAAGCTTAAGCGAATCAAAATGTTCACAGACGAGGCGCCAGCCGAGTAGAGAATATGAAGATGATGTCCGCTTATAAATGTTATATTACACTACAAGGGCAGGAAGTTAAAATTCCCTGCACTGCGTGACATGATGCCCGAGGCTGTCCGTATTTTCACATCATTTTTGTTTATATCCATCTAACTTTTTCTCAAGGTTATTGAAATGGTATATCACACACAAGCTTTTTTACACCTTTTATATTAGCTTCACTTGTATGTTTGTTTGTTTGTTTGTTTGTAACCGACTCCTTTGGGCACGATTTTGACCCACTTCCAGACGTCCGAATGATGTGAAATTTGGCGGGTGTACAGAATTCCGGTGACAATGCATTAAGGAATTTTTGTGTGGAAAAAAAAACAAAATGGTGGCTCCAATATGGCGTACGAGTTTTGTGATTATGGTCCGATTCGCTTCAAAATTGGTATATGAAGGTTTTCATAGTCGGAGATTATGATTCTTCTGTCAAAATTGAAAAATTCGAAATTGCGGTTTCAAAATGGTGGACGAGTTTTGTGATTATGGTCTGATTCTATTCAAAATGGTATGTGGGGGTTTTTGGCGTCAAATATTATGATTCTTCTGTGAAAATCGAAAAATTCAAAATGGCGGCCGAGTTCTGTGATTATGGTCTGATTCTATTCAAAATTGGTATGTGGGGGTTTTTGGGGTCGAATATTATGATTCTTTTGTAAAAATTGAAAAATTCAAGATGGCGGCTCTAAAATGGCGGCCGAGTTTTGTGATTATGGTCTGATTCTATTCAAAATTGGTATGTGGGGGTTTTTGAGGTCGGAGATTATGGTTACCTAATTTGATGAGATTATTCCATTTTTCAATTTGCAAAAAAATAATTAAAATAATAGTTTAAAGAAACACGCTTTTATAAATAAACCACACTAAAAAGTAGGAAATACATAATAGTTTAAAAAAACTAAAAAACACGCTTTTATAGAAAACCAGACAAAAAAAATAGAAAATAAGAAAAAAATAATATTTTATTTAAAAAAAAGCGTGGCGTGCATGGTATCAATAATTATATAGTACATTACACACCTAGGCCAGTAAAGTAAGAAGGGTCTCAGATCACAGGCGATACCATGCACCCCACGCTTTTTTTTAAATAAAATAAATTTTTTTCTTATTTTCTATTTTTTTAGCCTGGTTTCTTATAAAAGCGTGTTTTTCAGTTTATTTAAACTATTATTTATTTCAATGTTTGTTTTCAATTTCATTATTTTTGTAATTCATGTTTCATTCTATCGTTTTTGAGGAATTTATGAAATAAACTAGCCGTGTGTTCGATGGGATGAATTTTCAAAAATAATTTGTATGTGCCCGCCTACGCTATATAAAGAGCTCTGCAAAATTTCATGCGTCTGGACTCATCGGTTCAAAATGTATATTTTCACCCCAAATTCAATCCCCTTAACCCCCTAGGGGGATCAGTTTTCAAAAATCTTTTCTTTGTGCTAACCTATCTTGTATAAAGAACTCCTATGCAGAATTTCTTGCTTTTAAGCCCATTGGCATTGAACAATTTTCAATGGAAAATTATATCACATTGTTAACATAATCCCACATCACATTTGATACACATTATACGGGTTCTGGTAGTGCACCGCTCTCTAGCACGAAGACGTCTTTTGTTATTAGTAATTAGTCTAGTCGAGAAATGATTTTCCTGCGAAAAATAGTTCCGAGTCTTCAAAAAATATCAGCAATAGCTCATTCGATTCGGGGTGCAATTCTCAGAAAGCCTTTTTTTATTTTTTTTTGCTGACGAAAATTGTAATTGTTATTAATAAAAATATATAATTAAGTTTTCTGGGATTAGCTCAAAACTATAAACGATCGCAAACACTTGAAAGAACAAAGTCCCGTTGGAAAAAAAATAGGTTAATTTTTCTGCAAGTTAGGCATTTGTTAATCAGTCCTTATTTTTCGGACCTCAGTTTTCATAAAACGGCATAAATGTTTATATAAAAGCTCTATCAATTCTTGGAGCTCTTCTCATATATATATATATATATATATATATATATATATATATATATATATAATATATATATATATATATATATATATATATATATATATATGAGAAGAGCTCCAAGAATTAATA
Organism: Gonioctena quinquepunctata; assembly: GCA_018342105.1. NCBI lineage: Eukaryota > Metazoa > Arthropoda > Insecta > Coleoptera > Chrysomelidae > Gonioctena > Gonioctena quinquepunctata. The sequence goes on along the minus strand of JAFIRS010001254.1, from coordinate 11,303 downwards.
GAGCTTTTATATAAACATTTATGCCGTTTATATATATATATATATACTAGCCGACCCGACAGACGTTGTCCTGTCCAAATTTCTATGTTCGCTATAATGTTTTTCCCGAAAATTTTCCCGTTATCCCATTTTCCTGTTACCCCTTTTTGTCTTTACCCCGTTATCCCGTTTTCCCGTTATCTCCTAATCCTGTCATCCCGTTTTCGTTTTCTTATCCTATCCTTTCTTTTTCGTTATCCCGTTATCCTTTTCCGTTATCCCGTTTTCCTGTATCCCGTTTTTTATTTATCCCGTTATTCCGTTTTCCCGTTATTCCGTTATCCTGTCATCCCGTTTTCCGGTTTGTTCGTTATCTCGTTATTCCCGTTATCGCGTTATCCCGTTTTCCTAAGAAAAATAGAAAATAGGGGTTGATCATAGAAGGGTGAATTAAGAGTAATATGAATTTTTTTATTCTAAGTCATGACAAAATAAAAATAAAAATCTTGTAAAAAAAATAGGGGTTGATCGTAGAAGGGTGAAAATTCAGGGTTGTATGTATTTTTGTATGCTGTATCATAAAAAAATAAAAACAAAAAATTTTGTCTACAAAAAAAAAGTATATTTATATATATATATATATATATATATATATATATATATATATATATATATATATATATATATACTTGACAAAGCTTTTGGAAGTTGTGTATATATATATTCAATTCAATTCAATTCAATTTTATTGCCATTCTATTTAAACATCAATGCCGTTTATTATGAAAACCGAGGTACGAAAAATAAGAAAAAATTAACAATGCATTGTAGAAAAATAAACTATTTTTTTTCCAACGGAACCGTGTTTTTTCAAGTGTTAAAAATGCACTATGATTCATTCAAATTTTCAAATTGATATTTAATACTATTTAAAAAAAAATTATGTGGTGTAGTCTCTTCAGAGAAGGCGCATTACATAGCGGAGGCAGGGGAAAGCCCTATTTACAGCGTTGAATTAAAATTATAAATAATGGAGATAGGGTTCCGGCAGTTCAAACTTTTTCATTTGGAATTTCCTCCTCTTTGATAATCTTCTTTCCACTTTTTGCTGTTGCTTATACTTTTTGAGTTATTCTCAAAAAACTGAACCCTTTTTTCTGTTTTGTTTTTTGTTAATAACAATTGCAATTTTCGTCAGCAAAAAAAATATCTTTCTAAGAATTGTATCCCGAGTCGAATGAGCTATTGTTCATATTTTTTGGAGACTTGGAACTATTTTTCGCAGGAAACTCACTTCTCGACTAGACTGAATATTGGTAAGCAAGTGGTCAAGTAGATCTTATCTCAGATTGTTCGAAACCCTGTTGAGTCTTACACAAGATTTGGCAGTCATTTGTCTCCCAATTCCTTTCAGTGCGACACAAAGTGCAGTAAGGTATACCTGTGAAATTTATCTTGGAAATTCTAATTTAGTAAGCGGTGCTAAATGCTTGCATTTTTTTTAAATGCACTTCGCATTTGCTAGGGCAGCTTTCAGAATATAGGTGAAAATGGCACCCCTTTTTTGCCGGATTGAAATCGGTACTTGAATGATTTTCTTTCCAGCCTTAGAGTAACGTTTCACCTGAGTGGTTAGGTTTTGTCAATAATTGTCGACAACTTAGATTATCCAGTAATCCGCCAACATCTTGTTCACCCGAATTTCATCCGTTTCTATGTAGAGGCTCAATATATATTTCGTGCCCATGAATATCATCATGGTATGCCATTTGAAGGGCTTCTTCCAAATTAAATCCATATCTAAAATTTAAAAAAAAACAATATACAATATTCTGTATACCATACACAGCTAGCGTTACTCACCTTTACAGTCTTATATAGAAAACCTGCATTATATTTTATAAAAACGATACTACGGCATGCCAGACAAACTATACTACTAGCGAAATTTAACAATATATCACGACAGATAGAAGCAAGAGATAGACATAACTTAATCTAGTCAAAAGTCCTTTTTGTACCGCCCCAAACATTACGCTTGATTTTAGCACCTAATTCATGAAATTTGGTGGCACTAGCTGGTAAACTCAATCCACTATGTTGTTTTGTTGAATTTCAACGATGAACTCACCAATTCTCGTTTCATGCGCAATAATAATTATGTGCTGTTGTCACGTTTTGCGTTACTTCCTCAGCGTTACATATAAGTAATCCTGGCCGTTGAAGAAATAGAATATTCCTGAAGGCTCTTACATTATTTTCGATTTTATAAGTTTTTAAATTGCAAAAACAAAATTTCTTTGTTTTTCTCCATTTCACACTTTTTTCTACAATTTAAATATATATTCAAATCATGAACAAAAATATTTTATTATATCTCATATCAATTTAGTGGCAATAGTGGTTCTTTGTTATAATTATTTAGTTATTGAAAATAATTGTAAACATTTCCTTCTCTTTTCCCCTGGCAAACGACTCACAGCATCCGATTTCTGTCAAGAGAGTTAGTCTACATAAAGAGGAACATATCGCCAGTGGTATATGTAACATTGCTTTGGGAATAATTACATATTTCTAATTTATAAAACTGTAAAGAATATCAGTCGCGTTCTTCTCCTGAAACTGTTAGGCATACAGTCTTCTTTATTTTGTTTCGATTGTTGTTTATATCATTTGATATAGTAAATTCAAAATGAAATATTTTAAGTAAGTAGATAGGGTAGTTGACTCAATATATGCTTTTGTTCGAATTTCAGCATAGAGTACATCGGCGATCATCAATTATGTCATCCAATTGGCTTCGAATTAGTAACTACATATGGAATTGGTATAATTCCCTATATCATTTCCATCAACACAGGTGTCATTCAATTAAATTTTGGTCCCACCAACCAGAAGTACCAACAATAAATATGAAAATGAATCGCTCCTTATTTTTTTCTGAAACTCATTTGAATATTTGATCACAACGATGCCCAACGATGTCGAAATAATAGAATTAAACATAAAGCTGGATAAATCAAAAGGCGCGTCAAAATAATTGGCTCATATCACTTTCTGTGTTTGAAAGTGACCCTTATGCGGTAGAAATCCGTTGACCAATGAAATCCCTTTTTTGATGGGATTCAATTTGATGGTTCGGTGAACACATTCTCTGGCTACGTTCATGACATTGAGAGGTCATGCTGTTCCGAAAATATGGTTGGAAACCTCAAGAGGATTGAAAATATCTGTGCGTCTTCAGAAATATCTTTCAGACCATTTTATCATAGGAGAAAGTGATTCAGGTTTATCGTCCTCCTACAGAAATATTGAACAGAAATAGAATATTCAATATATTTTTTGACCGACGGAAATAGGTTCTCTAGTCGACGCATATTTTTATATTTTTTTTCTGTATATGACCACGCATAACTTTTTAGAGAGTCATCCGATTTTGATGTTTTTTTTTATTGCAAGTTACTTACAAGCTTTTCCGGTGTCTGTCTGTGTCTGTCGGTAATAAAATCTAGCAAGTTGGATTTGACCCACTTCAAATCGTCCGATTGATTCGAAATTTGGCAGGTGCACATAATTCCGGGGACACAATTTTTGTGATTATGGTCCGATTCCAATCAAAAGTGGTATCTAGGAGTTTTCGGGGTCGAAGATTATGATTTTTTTGTCAAAATTCAAAAATGGCGGGCGAGTTTTGTGATTATGGCCCGATTCTATTAAAAATTGGTATGTGAGAGTTTTTGGGGTAGAAGATTTTCTTACAAGCTTATATTTTTAGTTTCACCTATCCTGGTGTCTGTCTGTAATCAAATCTTGCAAGTTGAATTTGACACACTAATCGTCCGATTGATTTGAAATTTGGAAGGTGTACATAATTTCGGTGACAATGCATTATGAAATTTTTGTTGGGAAAAAAACAATATGGCGGCTCCTATATGCCGAAAAATTTTTGTGACTATGGTCCGATTCTATCCAAAATTTGTACCTTGGGGTTTCCGGGGTCGGAGATTATGATTTTTTTGTCAAAATTCAAAAATAAATCAGATAGAAATCACTAAACTAGTTATTTAACATCATAAATACTAAGAAATGAAAAATAAATAAACAAAAAAAATTAAATTTATAAAAAAAATTAATAAAAACAGAACAAATGCACTTCAAATGAAAAAATTATTTCCTCCATTGTTTGATCTAGGTTATTCTGTGAGTAACAGATTCAAAATTTTGCCGCGCAAGATTACCTTCTGTGTAGCCGCGGTAAGCTTTTGAATCTGTTACTCACAGAATAATCTAGATCAAACAATGAAGGAAATTATTTTTTCATTTTCAGTACAATTGTATAAATAAAAGCTTGTCTTCAATTTTTTTTTATTTTTATTATTGGCTAGAGTATACCTCAAAATTGGTCCTATTTGGATTTGAAAAAAATAACTACACCCTGAAGGGTAGCAAAATAGGGGATTGATCGATTTCCCACCTGTGAACCGATTCTGTTGAACCTTGGCACATATATGTTTTACTGATGACACAACAATATCGACGGTTCACAGCAGCTACCTCGTGTTTGAGGTGATTATAAGTACAATATAACAGTTGATAGGTAATGTGGCAAAACGATAATATATCTTTTGGAAGGAATTATTTCTTTCTCAGGATTCGATGAAATTCACGGTTTACAATCAAAATATAACCAGAACCGGTGTTGGTGGTCAGATAACAATATTCACAACTCTCCTAATTCAGTTCGAAACTCTTCTAAAAACTATCGATATCCGCTCGCTAAATAATTTGAATGACTCCAACCTGATGTTTGCACACTTTATGCAACACTTTGATTGGTGTTTCAATGTAGCATTTCTCAAATCACTCTTGAAAATAAAACATAATAACTCGAATGGACAAAATCATCCTGACACCTGAAACAAAAGCTAAAATGGAAAGGCTTAGAGATCTGAACTGGCTACGAAAAACTATCAACAACAAAGATCTAAACAAAAAATACAGAGGAACAAACAAAAACTTGATAAAAAAATCTCATGGGAAAAAAATATATCACGCTGAAATAATGAACAAATCTGAAAGGAACACGAAAACCCCAGGCACTTGGTAAATAAAAAAAAAACAATAGTCAACAACGACGTAGACATAATGAAAAATGGTGAACTGATCTCAAAAAAAATGTCTCTAACCTATTTGGAGAATATTTTTCCCGCTCAGTCGTAAACCCGATCAGTTCTCTCAACTTCCTCGGTAATGAATGTACAAATATTGACACAAACCTCCCCCACTAGATGATCTTCACACCTGTGAGCGAAAGCGAAATGAAAAGAATTATTCTCAACCTAAAAAAGAAACACTCCAGTGGTACTGACGGAATACCTGCGATAGTACTCAAAGAGTGATGTGATGAAATTGCGCCTCCTTTGACAAATATACTCCAACACACAGGGTCAGTTCTCCAAGGAACTCAAAGTTTCGAAAAAATTTCATGGGGAAAAAATATATCACGCTGAAATAATGAACAAATCTGAAAACAACACGAAAAGCCTCTGGAACTAAAAAAAAAAGTGAACAATGACGTAGTTATAATGAGAAAGGGTGAAATGATCTCAAAAAAAATGTCTCTAACCTATTTGGATAATATTTTGCCCGCTCAGTCGTGAACCAGATCAATTCTCTCAACTTCCTTGGTAATGAATGTACAAAAATTAACACAAACCTTTTCCACTTGATGTTCTTCACACCTGTGAGCGAAAGCGAAATGAAAACAATTATTCTCAACCTAAAAAAGTAACACTCTGGTGGTATTGACGAAATACATGCGATAGTACTCAAAAAGTGCTGTGATGAAATTGCGCCTCCTTTGACAAATATACTCAATCACACAGGGTTAGTTCTCCAAGGAATTCAAAGTTTCGAAGGTCATTCCTATTTTCAAAAAGGGAACCCATACAACATTGAAAACAATAGGGCCATATGCCAACTTAGCTGTTTTTTAAAGGTTATGGAAACTGCCCTATATGATCAGGTCACCCAGTACTTCGACTCCAATAACATCCTAATCCCATGCCAGCATGGGTTCCGGTACGATTATCCTATAGAAACAGCATCAATAGAACTAGTGCAGTACGTTCATGACAACCTAGGCATAGGGCTCAGCGTCCTGGGAGTATTTTTTGATCTCTCCAGGGCGTTCGGTACAATAAATCCACTTTTTTGCAAACTTAAATGGAGTCCTTAGGGATCAGAGGTCCAATCAACTCATGGCTAATATAATATGTTCGATAAAAGAAAATTGTATTTCGTGCACATTATTTTATGCACGAAATACAATTTTCTTTCTTCGATTATATCGATACGTGCACACAGTCACGCTTTTCATTTAATATCATATGTCACAGGTAGACCACTTGAAGTCAAGATTGATAATGAACTATCAAACCAATTTGATATCGATTTAGGCACACCGCAGGGAGGAATCCTAGGCCCATTTCTCTTTGCAATTTTCATTGATGACCTGCCAAATTACATAGAAGATGGTAAGGTATTCATCTATGCCGATGACACCTCCATCATAATAACAGCAAAATCCCACAGATAAATGAAAACTGAGTTAACTCGGTCACAAAATGGTGTGAAAAGAATCATATCATCAACAATATCGGAAAAACAGTATGTTCAGAATTCACGAACGAAGTTAAACCCGAAATCCACCTAGCCTTTCAAGTTATTGATACCAATCTCGTAACAGAGTCCAGCACAAAATTCTTAGGAACTCAACTCGATTATAAATTGAACTTGAATGAACAGGTAGATACCATCTGCAAAAAATTAAACAAAGTTTGAGCCAAAAACCTTGAGCTCGTGCCATTACCAACAATGCGAGATCCATCCCCGATACATCAATCCGGTTTTACAAAATTCCCAATATAGTAGGTCTCTCATATAGACTAACCAAATGCTTGAACACTAATACTTCGAAAATAGCCCCATACAATGGACAATATTAACATAGTTCATAATATACCTTGTATGCATTGCGACTTGAAATACATAGGGCAAACAGAACAATATTTAAAACAAAGGTTGGAACAACACCAATATGACTGTGCTGAGATCAATAGAAATAAAAATAACAGAACTGAACTGAGCTCGCATCATTTTGATTCACGTCACATATTTGACTTCACATCTACAAGCATTTTAGATAGATAGGATTCTTTACAAAAAATATTGCTCCTGGAAATGGCTCACATGGTAAACAATGAAAAATGTGTTAATTTGAAAACAGATTGCATCAATCTAAAGAACATTTACAGGAATATCCTACTCAACTATTGAACAATCTTCTGATATCGTAGACCCGTCCTTATCAGCCCAAGTTAAAAAACAGTTCAAGATAATTCGGTACCAAAAAAAAAACAAATTCATCCGAGTTATTTCATTTCAATGTACCTTCAGATGCCGTTCTGCTGTGTCATATTTTATGGTTCCAAAGCGATTTAAATGTTGTATCTATTCCCAAACAATGACACTTTTTGTGAAAATTCATGTAAATATCACTAACATATATATAGACACCGATACTCAAATTACATTGGAGGTGGATAAACTTAATGAGAATCGTTACATTTGGAGTATTTCTGGTATAAGTCTTTTGTGTTGTTTGTTGTGTATGTATTAAATTTGATATTTCTGTCATATCACATAGTACTGCAACATCTCCCTCACCCCTTTTCATATTGTAGCCCTGAAGAAGGCGAGAAATATTCGCCGAAATGTTGGAATAAGAAGTGTAAAACACAGAGTATTGTGTTTCAAAAGTCCACCTGCTCATGAGAAAAAAACCAGAAATGAACACAGTATATTACGCCTTCATCACCTTGAAGTCCAATTTTCTCACTAAACACTTAATGAACATATATTATGCACTAGTTTACTCTGTATTGAGCTGCAATATAGCCGTATGGGGAAGAGCAACGGAAATAAATAGAGTGTTCGAACGGCAAAAGAGATTCATCGGACTGATATTCAACCTGAAATACAATGAAACATGTAGGAATCCCTTTATAAATAATGGTATCATGACTTGCACCTGTATCTAGCTATTCAAATTGATGTGTTACATCCACAACAACCTCCACAAATTCATAAAAAACAAGGATGTCCACAATTATCCAACCATTCATTCAAGTGATTGTCTAGTCTTCCTCAAAGGCAACGAAGATACTGCGGTTAGTCTCTTGAACAAAATCAATTCCATACACCCTAGTATTGAATTCTCTCTTGAAATTGAAGAAAATAATAAGTTACATTTTTTAGATCTATTTACAAAAATTGCAACAACTCAAATTTCAGCATTTATAGGAAACCAACACAGACTGACCATGTAATAACGAACTTTTCAAATCACCCACATCAACACAAAATGGCTACTTCCCGTTGTTATATACACAGACTTATAAACATACCCTCTCTAAGTTAATTCCAGCAGAGATAAAACTATAACCCTAACTTGATTAATTCGCTCATTCAGAAAATTAAAAACAAAAAAGAATTAATTCAGCCTTTCCAAAAATCGAACCAACAAAATGTATTTCCCTCCCTTTTGTAAATGATTACATTTCAAATAAAATTGCAGGTTGCATAACCAAAAATTGTAAGGAAAATGTCAAAGTTGCCTTCAAAACAACGAACAACTTAAATAGACATCTTGACAATAGTAAAGAAAAAATTGATAAACTTTCTAGAAGTGGTATTCACAAACTTAATTGCGAAGATTGTCCAGCGACATACATCGGTAGGACTTGTAGACCTTTGGAAGTTCGAATAATCGAACACCTGGACGAAAATTAAAAATCAGCCTCTGGTCATCATTTCAAATTAGATAAACACAATTTCAGTCCGAATAGAAATTCAAAAACTCTACATGAAATTAAATACAAGAACAACACGGAGTTAGACTTCATGGAAGACTTTTACATCAACAAAGAATTGAAAAACAATGACCTTTGTCTGAACTCACAAGTTAATTTAAATAGATCCTTTATTCCACTTCACAGACGTCTGCAATAAATAAATAAAATAATTTCAATTTCATTTAATCAAACTCTTCTTTCTCTATGATGATTCACTTCAGATACACTCTAGCATTTTGTTCCTAGCCAACTTTCATCCTGAAAACACTTTTCTCACTCCAGTGTCACTCTTCTTCACGCCAAAATGGAATAGAACGCCATCTGCGTTTGCCACTTTCTGGCTGATATGTTTCTAAGGTTCTAAGCAATGTGTCACTCTTGTCAATGTCCACGTCAACATCCACTTCCTCTTCACTTCAACATTGACTTCTATGAAACCATGTGGAATAGAATTTGAAATAATGGATTACACCAACTTATAACACATGAGTGTTTTTAAAGAAATGTTTCAACATGTTATATGTACTTAAGGTCCTCACCTATTTTATACAAGCTGGAAACAGTTTTGATGGACTTCTTGTAAACCTGACGAGTAAGTTACCTCAAAATCTGTATCTTTCAAAATGTCAAATATTTTATATAAAATTCATCTGGGTATTACTTACTCGCAGGTGAGCACTGAAGATGACTATTACATATTCGAAAGCGCTCTGCTACGATTTTAAAAATATAAATAATTTAGCACGAAATACAAAATTCTTTCACTTCTGTTATTCATTTAAGTATCCATAACAGGTCAGACTACAAAAAATCGCCCTTATATGCTGGGGGGTACTTCTGTAACCTGCTACCTGAGTCAATCAAACAAATAACAAATCAAAACAAATTCAGGTCAGTTCTAAAAAAAATTCTCAGCACCCATGCATATTATTCGCTAAACTCTAGACTAATATATTGAATACAACAAAGAGTAAATCCACCTGTTGTACCCTCTCTACATTGCGAAATGCTCAACTGCATCACCCAAACTGTAGTGTACAAATCGTTTATATTAATTGTATTGTATCAACTGTATTGTATTAAGTGTTATTGTGTTGTGATTTTTTTTTCTTTTTACCTGACTTATCTCATGTCATGTCCATGATCACAAGAGATGAATAAAGCTATCTATCTATCTATCCATCTTTATTTGAGATTATTCTTCTTCAAATTCATCGAGGACAGTTTACAGAGAAATAGAGGTTTATTTCTTCAAATGGATTCCAAAGGGACGATTACACAAATCATTTGAATGGGCAATTCACAAGCATATTTATGGAAAGTATGAAATGGTATTTCCAAAACAGGTGGTCGAATAGTCCGGCAAAATTAGGGTGTTATGATGCCAAATAAGTGATTTTTCGACATGAAATGCCATTTCAGATGGGCAGGCAAAATATGGTTTACAAAAGAAATCAATGTTATGAATGAAAAATTATATGAGTGGAAGAATTATTTTTTCCCACTGGGTCGTTTTGAACTGCCCCGCTAGTGAGTAATATTTTTTTTTTCACCAATGGATATTCAGTGGTTTAGGAGAACATTTTTCAAAAGTATATCCCAATTTTGTAATTAGGAGACCAGTGATGTAACAATTGGTCACCTGATGAAAAACTTGGAATGGCAGAGAAGACTAACGATAGGCTTCGAAAATCAGTCAAGTTGAGAAACTCATAAAAGACACATATCTTTTGTTGTTCTAGTTTCACAGACATATTTTGTCAACTTGAATTTTTCAATTGATTTATATTCTCATCATTCAATCAAGTAATAGTACGGTTCAGAGATATGTTAAATTTTTATTAACGTTTCATTATAAGTTGAATTCGAAAATTGTCCTATGAATATTCTTCCTTTCCGTAATTTAATACTCATGTTAGAGATCCAAACCACAGAATAATCAATTGATCTGAGCTAATGAAGTCAATCTGTTTCAAAGTTCAATCACGTTCTTTTATTGAAAATGAAGAGATATAATATGAAAAATATTTATGAGTATAAAAAGTACAGTTATCCAAAAGTATCTTATTAATTGAGAACTTAAAGTATGGAGTCAGTAATAGTGTCCCAAGTATCCAGATTTCTTTCAGTCACGAAATGGTCCCGGAGCTTCAAAGTCAGAACTTCGGTAAATAGAAAGTTATATGGGTGACTCTATGGCACAAATCTCATTGTATAAGTTGTATAAGAATTTATAGAGTTTAGAATAATTTCGCAACCTCTTGGTTAATTTTCATAAACGATATTTTTCTAAATTAATTGATCAATTGAGAGACCATTGGTACCTCATTGTATCAATGGAGTATCAATAAATTACTACTAACAATTAAAAAAAATTAATAGGGTAGGTGAGGAGGTATTTAAGCCATT